>CAXITT010000506.1:295955-377526 GCA_964033795.1 Lymnaea stagnalis | reverse complement strand
GGCGCATCAGAAATGAAAGTAAGGTAGAGCCCGGATATTACATCACCCTTTCCTGCTATGGCTAACGTGGTATCAATCTGTACCTACTTCGTGGAGATAATGTGGCTGTGATCAAGGAATATAATCTGATACGGCCCCAAGAGACTAAACATCAAGACAAATGTACATTTTTTTCAAAGAGCGAAAAAGAGTGAGAGGTTGGGTTTATTAAAAAATATTTAAAATATTATTCTTTGGTTTATAAGACTAAACTTGGTATCAAATGAAATATAAATGAAAGGACTATATGTTTGTAAGCTATTTTTTCAGTTTAAATAAAATAAATTACAGAAAATAACCATTTTTTCCCCAAACCCTATGATGTACGCATACCTCATCTTCATTTCTATAACTAAAATCCTCTAAAACTACTACTATCGGAATCTTGTGATTGATCTAAATGTAAATCATCTTCGCTATCAAAAGAAATAGTATAAAACAATTCCAAAGCTTTTTGAGCCGTTAGTCGTCTAGGAAACTTACTCACCTACTAGGGCATAGAGTAGCCATAGTAACAGTAAAAACAAAAGGGAAGAAAATCATTAAAATAGTGCTCGAAATGACAACAAGTAAACCTTCGTTTCGCTTATAAACAATGAAGTACCACTCTTCTTTGTAAAAGTCTTATTTAAAAATAGCTCTTAAAAAGTTTAACCGACAAATAACAAAGAAACAAACATGACATTGAAATAACGCACAGCGCGTTGGTCCATGCTTTTGAGAACGGCGGATGAACGCGGTGTGCGTTGTTCTGCATCGAAAGAGTTAAAAAGCCTGAATACAGAGTAGAAGCAACAGAAGGTAGAAGAATTGAAGAGGAATGTTTTTCACATGCTGAAGCTGCTGTGAAAGCAAGTTTTATTGTGGCAAAGGAGCTTGCAAAATCAGGCCGACCATTTACAGAAGGAGAGCTTATGAAGTGCTGCATGGTGAAAGTGTGTTACGTCTTGTGTTCAGACTAAAAGCATATTTTGCAAATGTAAGCCTTAGCAGAAATACTGTTGCTGATCGGGCTTGTGAGATGGCCACTGATGTGAACACACGGCTGATCGAAAAAGACAAAGACTTTGTTGCATTCTCACTTACTGTCAATGGAAGTAATGACATGACTGACACTGCACAGCTCGCTATCTTCATCCATGGAGTAGACTCCAGTTTCAATGTTACAGAAGAAATATTGGACATGGAATGCATGAGAAATGACAGGAAAAGAAATGTTTGACAACAAATGTCAAAGTTTAACTGACATGAACTTGCCTTGGGACAAACTTGTTGGACTTACAACAGATGGAGGGAGCACTGGCGATGTGCAGCGAAAAAAGTGGACTAGTTAATTGGAAGGATGTGGTTAAAAATGCAGGATTAATTTACTGGTAGATTGATAGCATATCACTGCATCATACACCAAGGCTAGCTGTGTGGTAAAGTCCTCAACATGGAAGGTTTAACGAGCACTGTTACACAAACCGTCAACTTTATCAGAGCCTAAAGTTTAAATCACAGGTAATTTCAATATTTTTGGGTGGAAATAGACTCAAGAGTTTGGCGACCATGCCTTATCATACAGAGGTGCGCTGGCTAAGTGTGATAAAAGTTCTTAGTAGATTTTTCCAGCTGATTGATGAAATCTCTCAATTCATGGGCAGCTTTGGGAATGACTCAACAGTTTTTCGGGTTAAAATAAAAAGTGGAAATGTGAGTTGGCGTTTCTGTCTGACAAAACCACTCATCTCCAGGGACGGGACCACTTGATCACTGATATGCATGATGCAGTGAAGGCATTTCAAGTTAAGCTGTGATTATGGGAGACACACATGCAACTTGTCTCACTTTTCTTGTTGCCAAGCAATGTTGAACCTAGTCAAGCTATAGTGTTTCCCAATGCACACTTTGCTGAAAAACTTACTTTGTGCGGAGTTTGCACGGCACTTTAGTGACTTTGAAGCACAGAAAAGTCATTTCAAGCTGTTTCTAACCTATTTGTCATAGTTGTGGAAACTGCACCTGCAAATTTGTAGATGGAGCTGATAGACTTGCAGTGTAATGGGACGGAAGTTTAGAAAGCTTCCAATTGTTGCATTGTATAATAAGTTAATAACTTGTTTGTTTACACGGAAATAGTACATTTTTTAATGATAGAAAAGTCTTTGGTTGATTTTTTAATAAAAAATTTGGCTGTGTTCATGCCATGTCATCCATCCATCCTTGTGGCACTATGGTCCATGTAGGGCTCACTACTTCTTTCCACTCAGACCTATCTAATGCTTTTCTTTTCCATGCTTGGATTCCCAGCTGCTGTAGATCTTTTTCCACATCATCCACCCATCTAAGCCTAGGTTTTCCTCTGGGGTACCCGCTTCACTCTTCTGTCTTTTGGCATTCTCTTTAAGTATCCTGCCCAGCGTAGCCTACCCTTTTTTTAATTCTGCTTCTAGCGTGGGATCCTGATACAATTTCTGGTTGTTACGTATTCTCCATCCATATTCATCCTTTGTCATATATTTCCAGGAGAAATTTTCTCTCCCATGTGTTTAATAGGTTTTCTGCTGTTTTTGTTAGGGTCCAAGTCATGCCCTGTCAGCTTATTATTAATGGTGATACTTAGATACTTTTGTGTCTACTTCCTCAATACTGTGGTTATTTATTGTGAGATCTGTGATTGGGTGATTCCCCCTTTGGAAATGGACAACCATTTCTTTCAGTTTTGAGACACTTAACTGAAGAAAATTTTCATTGCACCAACTGATAAAGCTAGTAAGTTGTGGTATATGCTTTCCCCTTCAGATATTAAGCAATGATAGTATCATCAGCAAATTTAATTATTGGAATGTTGTTGCTTGGTCTCTGGTTATTATTGGTATATATTGTATGCAGGACAGGGGAGACAACGCAACCTTGTGGTACCTGGTACATATTTCTCTAGTTAATGATATTTGGTCATTCAACTTGAAATATTGAGGGCAATTTGTTAAAAAGTTCACCTCACTTGAAAATTTGAATTTAAACCTAACGAATAAAGCTTTTAAATCATAAGGTGTGGTTGGATAGTGTTAAATGTTGATGAGAAGTCAAAGAAAAGCACCCTAGCATATTTTTTAGGGCTGTCTAGGTGATGGTAAAGTCTTTCCAATACGTAAAACCTCCTTTTTGCAACCCTCTCTTAACGACTTCTTCCAACATACCACCGAACAAAAATTCACTGATGCTTTGTAATATATAAACGACCTCTCTTAAATGACTCCCTCTAAAACATGACTTGCGACCTTCAAATAATTCAATTTTACGACCTAGCACCTGAAAAGTTCAGATTCCAAAGCAATGTTATATTTGTACGACTTTTAAAAGCAGAAGATGCACTAAAGCAGTTAGGAAGAAGTGAAGGGGAAATAACTCTGCACCGTTAATTTGTCTTTTGATATACTCCAAGGAGATGGCCAGTTATGGCCTGAGCAGTGGCCTTTCAGACCTTGCCGACAGTATGTCTGGTGTTCAAAGAGACATACTAAAAGAACATGCACGGGTGGGGGGATCTTGCAAACAAACAGATATAACAGCTTTCTTTCAATAAAAAAAACTATTCAATGATTGAATAAAAATAATTACAACAATATTAATGCGATTATCTAATACATAAATAGTTACAACTCTAAGCATGCACTCAGCACTTACACACGTTTTTAAACAACTACCAAACCAGCATTGATTTTTATTTTGGAATTAATGAGAAATAGGAAGATAATGACTGTATTGGTTGTGAGACAATATGAGTTTATATTGGTTGTGAGACAATATGAGTTTATAATGGTTGTGAGACAATATGAGTTTATAATGGTTGTGAGACAATATGAGTTTATATTGGTTGTGAGACAATATGAGTTTATATTGGTTGTGAGACGATATGAGTTTATATTGGTTGTGAGACAATAAGAGTTTATATTGGTTGTGAGACAATGAGTTTATATTGGTTGTGAGACAATATGAGTTTATACTGGTTGTGAGACAGAGTTTAGAGACAATATGAGTTTATATTGGTTGTGAGACAGAGTTTAATCTATATTTATCAATATAAGATGGTGCCTACACTTAATGGTATGTGTATTTTTTACTTGTTTACTTAATTTTTTAAATGTCATTTTTCGAAAATGTCCCACCTCTTTTTTAAGACCCCTCCAATTAACGCCCTCGTTTTAATGGCAATTTAAGGGTAGTAAAACTGAGGTTTTACTGTAATAAAACTTTTTATTATAGTTGTAGTTTTGTTGTTGTTTTTTTTGTTCGATTGAAGGCAACATTTTTAAAAAACCTACTTCAAAAGGTCATCCTTGTCATGGTAAAGTTTTAAGTCTAGTTCTGACATCTTCATGTGAAGTTTTCAATGTCCATCTTGGTCATCTGCATGTGAAATTTTCAATGTCTAGTTCTGACATCTTCATGTGAAATTTTTAAAGTCCAGTTTGGTCATCTCCATGGCTTTCATTAATACATTCAACAAACCAAATTTGAGGAGACTCATCTGGAGGAATACAATTATAAACATAATTTACACTTCTAATCTCAACTTAATATTTTAACCATATTTCTTGTCTAAATTTAATATTCTAACTCTACTTCCAATCTATATTTAATATTCTAATCACACTTCTAGTATATACTTATTATTCAAGTTCATTAAGTAAACATTCTGTTTTAAACATGACACGACAGATACTTAAGATGAGCTAAATCAGGGTGAATTCTTTCCCTCAAAGTTAACACTGAAAGTTATGCACTTCTTTGTTCCCCAGTCTGTTAGAATTTAACAGAGTGCTCCTCTGGCTTTAACAAAATCAAACAATCACTCTTAATTAAAGTTAATATTGTCACTAAAGGAGTGAAGTTCTGTGGTATATGATGACTGATTATTGCACTTGAGACATACATTTGATGTGTTTAAATTGCTCTGGTTTAAAAATTTTGTCATAGAAAGAATATTTGCTGGATATGTGCTAAAAATGAATAGATACAATGTATTCAAAACACATTATTTGGATAAAGAAAAGAATCTTATCTTACCTTATCTTATCTTATAGTGTTGAAATGTAGCAAAAAAAGGTGCAATGGTAAAGCATCATGAGTTTAGAGACAATATGAGTTTATATTGGTTGTGAGACAGAGTTTAGAGACAATAAGAGTTTATATTGGTTGTGAGACAGAGTTTAGAGACAATATGAGTTTATATTGGTTGTGAGACAGAGTTTAATCTATATTTATGAATGTAAGATGGTGCCTATACTTAATGGTATGTGTATTTTTTTTTTCCTTTTTACTTAATTTTCTAAATGTCATTTTTCGAAAATGTCCTACCTCTTTTTTAAGACCCCTCCAATTTACGCCCTCGTTTTAATGGTAATTTAAGGGTCGTAAAACTGAGGTTTTACTGTAATAAAACTTTTTATTATAGTTGTAGTTTTGTTGTTGTTGTTTTTGTTCGATTGAAGGCAACATTTTTAAAAAACCTACTTCAATAGATCATCCTTGTCATGGTAAAGTTTTAAGTCCAGTTCTCACATCTTCATGTGAAGTTTTCAATGTCTAGTTCTGACATCTTCATGTTAAGTTTTTAAAGTCCAGTTTGGTCATCTCCATGGCTTTCATTAATACATTCAACTAACCAAACTTGAGGAGACTCATCTGGAGGAATACAATTTTAAACATAATTTACACTTCTAATCTAAACTTAATATTTTAACCATATTTCTTGTCTAAATTTAATATTCTAAATATACTTCCAATCTATATTTAATATTCTAATCACACTTCTAGTATATACTTATTATTCAAGTTCATTAAGTAAACATTCTGTTTTAAACATGACACGACAGATACATAAGATGAGCTAAATCAGGGTGAATTCTTTCCCTCAAAGTTAACACTGAAAGTTATGCACTTCTTTGTTCCCCAGTCTGTTAGAATTTAACAGAGTGCTCCTCTGGCTTTAACAAAATCAAACAATCGCTCTTAATTAAAGTTAATATTGTCACTAAAGGAGTGAAGTTTTGTGGTATATGATGCCTGATTATTGCACTTGAGACATACATTTGATGTGTTTAAATTGCTCTGGTTTAAAAATTTTGTCATAGAAAGAATATTTGCTGGATATGTGCTAAAAATGAATAGATACAATGTATTTAAACACATTATTTGGATAAAGAAAAGAATCTTATCTTACCTTATCTTATCTTATAGTGTTGAAATGTGGCAAAAAAAGGTGCAATGGTCAAGCATCATCTGTAACTTTAATGGTCCTGAGCAGAGCTATCCAACTGGGACCCTGATGATAAACTCCTTCACTTTGAGCGTCACTCATTGAAGAATGTGTTCTCTTCTCTAATCTGTATCACAAATTAATTCTGACATTGTCACACAAACACACTCATACATTTTTACACTGGCTATCTATTTTAATACATTTGAGATTAAAGCTAAATATTGTGAATTTTCATAAACTATAAAACTAAAAATTGTGAATGTTAACAAAATTGTATTATTTTTAAAATATCTACTTTATGATAATTATAGTTTATAACATCCTACAGTTGTAAATAAATTGTAATTTAATGTCATGATTATTGGTAAGCCCTTGACCATGTGTTGTTAACCCTAAAGAGCCACAAACATGATGTTTTTATCATAGTCAGATCCCACTGTGTGGCTCATCTAGGTCTAGATGCTTTAGCTTTATAAAATCTTTGTCGACACCCCCCTAAAAAAAAGTAACGAATTATATTATCATTTAATTCACAGCTTAAATTATACTCATGCACCAGACTAGTTTCCCCAGGAACTCAAAAAATAGTACAATTCCATCTCAAAAGAGCACTATACTGTCTCAGAATAGTACAATACTGAACAAATTTGTATACTTGGTAGCAATAAAAGGGGCACATTCTTTAACTGAGTACACATTTTATAAATATTTAATTAAATACCTTGTGTATTGATGATGCTTGCTGAACTTTTAAGCTGCTGGAGTTCTTTTGCACTGAAAGTTTCATCCAAGTCCAAGCAGCTTCCTGATTTTCTCTTGAGAACTAACAGGGACTCAGTTGCTTTTGGGCCATTGTTGTTCCCTGGTCTGTGTATGTTTTCAGGACCATAGAGAATATTCTCTCGCACGCAGCACTGGAGTGAGATATGTTGAGGATCCCTTTCAATGCATGTGCAAGATTCTTAAGGGCTGGGTGCTTTATCCTGTCAACTCTTACCCCATCCTCAATACAATCATCAATGTTCCTCTGCTGATGCCTATCAAACTCTTCATAGATGGTATCAACATCAGTCCTTCTGGGGATCAGAATGGGGGATCTGGTAAGGAAGTATTCTAGCTGGTGTTGTTTAACCTCTATTCTCCTTTTTGGATCAACTACAGAAGCATTCTGAAGGACAGGATTCGTTAGGGAAGTTTTTTTTTAGAAGGTAGTCAAACACCATCTCAAATTATTTTCCAACAGAAGCATAGAACTAGAACTCCACAACCCCCTTGTCTCTGCGGCTGTACTTTTCTTTGTTTTGCAGCATGGTCTTTGCCTGAGATCCAACAATCAGGTCAGCATCATCTTTCTGACTCTTTTTAAAAAGAAAATCTTTATTATTTTCCTATTAAAAATATATAAAATATGCTGACTCGTCACTTATTTGTAATTAATTAATTAAATATGTTAAATTTTTTTTTTTAATTTCCCAAAACTTATAATAATAACAATATTCTTTAGATATTAATTTCAAATCTTCTGTGGAATTGTTTAACATTAATAAGTATAAACAAATAATAAAGGGATTATTTGTTTCATTTAGTTAAAATTGATGATTACACTTTTTATTTTACCATTTTCTACATATGTATATTATATAGGTTCCCAGACAACTGAACGCACGACAGGTGAACCTACGACAACTGAACCTAAGACAACCGAACCCATGACAAGTGAACCCACGGACAAGTGAACCCACGGACAAGTGAACCCACAGACAAGTGACCACACTGACAACTGAACCCATAGACAACTGAACGCACGACATGTGACCACAAAAATAATAAAATTGAATAGAATTTGTGTTAAATTTTAAAATGCCCGAAACACTTAGAAAACGTGCCACATACAATTTTCTACTTATTAAATGCATATATATTTTTATAATTAGTTTCATTGGTTAATAAATTAGAGTTAAAAAATAATTCTGCTCAGCAAAGCGTTGCGGCTTTAAAAAATAATTAAAAAACGAGCAATAATAATATAGTTGGCAAATTATTTTAGCTTTGCAATTAGAATTAGACTGCGAGTTATTTGTTCTTCTCAATAAATGTTAACTTACGGACACTCTCAGAGCGACTCTGACAATGAAATGTATTTCTTATATAATTATAATATGATGAGCGTACTGCCTAATGCTATCATCGGCAATATCGCCGTAAACAAGTAGGCCCTAGCCCTAAGCTTAACTTTAAGTTTTCTTTCCAGATTTTGAAATTCGGTTCTCCGCTTTTACACACACCCACACACAAAAAGTGTTCTTTTTACACTTTTACCTGCTTCAAGACAAAATGACATACTTTCCAGAATCATACCAAATACCATACTATTTGGGATATTTTAAGATTGTTGACTTTTATTGAGTTTTTATTAATTTATAATTGACTTGATGCATATTAAATAGTAGGCCTATCAGTGTAATCCTATCATATAGCTTTGCTCAACTATGCGAAATAAATTTAAATATAGTCTAAAAAAACGTGTTTAGTAGAGTTATAATGAATATAAATTAATGTAAGCTCGGACTTTGTTTTATTTATTACCGGGTACTTTTTCCTATAATTGTTAAACTTCCATGAATTATCCCATTTTAAATTTATTGTATAGAAAAACTAGACAACATACAGCATAGACACTATAGATAATGAAACCAAGAACCCTTATTAAAGTCATTCTTCATCCTAAATAAAAACCATTAAAGCCTAGACTCCCCCCCCCCCTTTACTGTGTTATAAAATTATAGTATAGGTTAATTAAAGTAAAGTATATTGGTACATGCTATCATTTTTAGTTATGATCCTAACACCACTTTTATGTAATCTCTTGGTAGCAAAGGCCCACTAGGAATAATGTGACATTATTTTAATAATAAGTTATAATAAAGTTTCTTTACATATAATATAATGGTTTTCTTTTATATTATTTAGGCATATCAACAAGTATAAATCATCTTGTGTTTTTAATGGTAATCTACATTGTAGTTGTAGTGTCAATTTTAAGTTTAAGTAAAAAAATATTAATTTCACATGTTCTTTTTTAGTATTTATATTATATTGTGATTAAGTATTAAGTTACATATTAACTATTCTTATGCTGAAACTGAAGTCCAGTACAAGTTCTAATTTATATATTATTTATATTAAACATTCAAGTATTATACAAAAATGCATACTAGTGTTTAGAAATATTTGTTCAGTTTGCATATTGTTAGTATAGTATAATAAAGGCATATAGTTAAGTAGATAGATCAGAGAGCAATTAACAGTGACAGTATTGTCAAAGATCTAATTCAGCAAGTAATTACTGAATCATTTTAATTTACTATTTAGCTAGTGTAAACTCAAGGATTACTAGACTAGTATGTTACATTATTTAAAAAATTAATTCTGGCTTGAAGTAAAAATATTTTTTTAAAATAAACTCCATTATATTTTTACCACAACACTATTATGTCAATATCCAAGTCTATATTATAAGTTTAAGACATATTCTTATAAGTTGTAGTCAATCCATGATTTATATTTGTATGGTGAAATTTTGGCAAATTAATATGTTGCACAAAATACCATTTTATTTTTTATGGAATGAAGAATTTTGTTTAATTAAATTTTGAAACTTTTATTTGTTTTTTTTTCATACTTCCTACTTTGTGAAACTTTTGTCCAAATGACTTGTCTAATTTAGTACTTTAATGAAGTCTAAAGGATAAAAAGTACTCAACAATTTTAAAAAAAAAATATATTACAAAATATACAACAAATTAAAAATATTGAAGAAAAAAAGGAAGAATGCCTAGAATTATATAGAATATGTTTATTATCAAACATAATATCTGAATTCATGAAAAATAATTCTGAATAATGACTTTTAATTCATTGCAGATTTGCCATAGTAAAATATCTTATCATGTTTATTTTCATATCCCTGAACTGCTAATGCCACCTGATCATCTAGAAGTGCATATTTCTTCTTTTTTTTCTGGTTGATCCATTGCTTTTGCCAAAGTGAGCCTATGACAACATATATCCTTCTGAAGACCCTCAAATAAACTCCAGATACTTGGATTGCTGCAATGAAATAATGCATTTAAGCCATTATGAAATCCTTCACAACAATTAGTAGTTTTTGGTGACCTTTCCATAGCAGCATCATATTGATTCCAAATTTTAATTGGAAATTGTAACTCTCTACCTATTGCACCTTCAATGTAAGTTGAAAAAAAGTAGGTCAGTACTTCATTATATCTTCCATCATCTGGGAATGTTGCTGCAAGAGTATCAAACACAGCTCTCACATCATTTATAGGTACAAATGCTAATGCTGCCAGAGATTTTAGTTTTAATTTAAGTTCAATGTCTGTCTCAAAATCAGATTTTAGGCCAACACAACTAATTTTTCTAATCAAATTCTGGCATAAGTGAAAATAACAACCCTTAACCTCTGCACTTGGGAAAGCTGTATGAACTGCACTCATACAGGCTTTTTCAAAATCTACCAAAACTGTTTGAGGGGATAAGTTTGGCAAAAGTTGTTTCAAAATTTCACACATGTTGGTATATGTTTGAAGGTTTTTTCTTTGCAAAAGAAAATATATGCATGGAGGGTAAGCATTACCAACTTTCGCATGCCATGTGTAAAGTTGGTAAAACAATTTTGGCACTTTGTCAAATGGTTCCATCCCCATAAATTTCATTCTTGTCCAATTCAAGTAATAAATCTTTATTCCCAATTGCTAGAATTCTGTTTGGATCATTGCTTCCTGAGTCATATAGATTTAAATGAAGATATTTTTGTGGGATGTCAAAACAAGAAGTAGTTGGTATAGGAAAATGCACCTCTTCTCTGTGTAGAATTAAAGTTCTTGATATGGATGATTGCTTGGGAATATGCTGCAGGACATCGTTGCTAAAATTTATTAGCACATTACCTATAATATTTTTAGGTGTTGCACCAATAGCCTTAATACTTTCTTTCATTTTGCTTACAGCAATGTTAGCCTTGGCTTTTTGTGGACAAGAATCATGGGTGTGTGTTGTTGGCTCTGCAATAACATTATTTGTATGTGTTTTTATAAACACTGTGCAGTTACTAGTCGGGGCATGATACTGTCTGCATCTCCAAGTCATCACAGCACTGTCTTTGCTTTCTCTATGATTATATAATCAAGTACTTTGTATACTAATACTTAATTTCCTCTTTGAGTCTTTGAAAATTCCATAGCCATTAGGAAAAGCTTAAAAAGAAAAAAAATATAACAAAATAATATTTTAATGAAAGGAAAAAATAATCTTAATTCATGAAATATAGTCAAACTGATTTTAAGGATGTATGACTTATCCAAAACATAAAGTGCTCAAAAGCATTTTTAATCAACCTGTAAGGACACAAATATCTACCCTAAGAGTAAAAAAAAATTGGAATGCTTTGAATTTCATCAGTAGAGGTTGTAGATACATTTTCTGAATAGAATTGATCTTAAAATCATTTCTATTATATAATGTTTGTCAACCTATAAACATTTATAACAAAATTGTAAGAATCAAGTACCAAGATATCATTCTTTTGGTTTTAGGCAGGTAAAATCTTGGCATTTAAGTTGTTATTTTTATTAACAAATATGATCATAATTTATTTCTTAATATTTATCACAGGCTGTACTACCAAAGGGCTATAGGTTATACCAGTGGTTGGCAAACTCATTAGTCAAAAGAATAAATTATCAGCAGCAGGACCATTAAAAAAATTTTGAGAGCCAGATTTCGTTTCAAGAACCTGTTAAGAACCATGTTTTTCTTAGTCAAAACCGATTTTGTGGACGACTGGCCGAGCTGCCCTCAGGTCACTAAAGACCAGCATGCGGCTCTTGAGCTGCGATTTGCCGACCACTGGCTATTATAACTATCACCTATCAGTTTTAGCATATGCCTTTCTTAAAAATACAATTGAAAATCTAAATAAATTTATTTATGATAATATAATGTCACATATACTATAGTATAAACAAAATAACTTTATAATATAACAATTATACAATTAGCCTATTAATTTTGCAAAAGATGAAATTATAATATTTTTTCTTTATTTATTTATAAATTATGTAGGTATTATTTTTAGAATAATTTTAGCCTAATCATTTTGAAGAGTGCTTATGACTCAACATAAACACATGATTTATAAGACACCTATGAATGAGACACCAATAAAAAATGATTTTCAATGATGAGAATGCTCAAAATACTATACTCAATGAATGACAATGTTTCAATGAGTGACCAATACCACTTTTCATTTATTTATTAATTAATACAATTTAAAGTGATGGTGAGGCTATAAGCTAAATAGCAAAAATGGAACTAGAATAATGATTTTGAAAATACTCACTTTTATTAGTGTTGCGCTTTTGGTCCAAAACTTTAGGGAGGATGGCTCTTGTTCGTTCTTTTCCTTGGATAAAACTTTGTTGCCCCACTTTCTCAGACTAAAGTTTCAGGTTTTGTTGTATTTGTATACTTCAGCAGTAGAAAATCACTACATTGTATTTTTCTAGACATTTCGGCTTTTTTATATTTATCTTATTAATGTTTTTAAATATTTTTTGTGGTCACCTGTCGTGCGTTCGGTTGTCTATGGGTTCAGTTGTCAGTGTGGTCACTTGTCTGTGGGTTCACTTGTCCGTGGGTTCACTTGTCCGTGGGTTCACTTGTCATGGGTTCGGTTGTCTTGGGTTCAGTTATCGTAGGTTCACCTGTCGTGCGTTCAGTTGTCCGGTCACCATTATATATTATTCCTATATGAGTATGACAAAACAATCAGTATGTCATTTATTTTAAGTTTGTCATCTTGTTTTACAAA
This sequence comes from Lymnaea stagnalis, assembly GCA_964033795.1. Taxonomy (NCBI): domain Eukaryota; kingdom Metazoa; phylum Mollusca; class Gastropoda; family Lymnaeidae; genus Lymnaea; species Lymnaea stagnalis. Next base: position 364,345 of record CAXITT010000506.1, on the reverse strand, counting down.
TCAACATGTATTGTTAGAATCAACTTTGACTTGAGAGGTAAATAGAAAATAAAATAAGTTATAGTCATTTGTTTGAGGTAAGTACAAGCTTTTATGATTGTTCTTTAGTAATATCTATAAATATATAAACTAATATAAATTATTATTATATTAGTTGTAATAAAAGCTATTTATCCCACTCCCTAAATCATTTATAATAGTATAATTACCATTATAATACTTTTACTAAGCCTATCTAAGTCAAAGACAAGAGCTTATCAATCCCATGTCAGTGTCAGCCAGGTCCATGGCAACCAACCCAAAAATTAAAATCACTGATATTCAATAAGCCAATAATAATTATTTATGTTATAAAACATTTTTTATTTATATAAAATGATTTATTATTAGTTACATTTCCCATTTACACTCTGGATAGCCAACTTAATGAATTATTAATTACTCCACGGCCGCTATCGATAATTGGAAATAAGCAGAAAAGCACAGTGGCCATGATGACAAATTACATAGCCTAAGCCTAAAAAAATGACATCTTGGAAATTCGTTTTTGAAGCCCACCCATGGTCTACACTCATGAATTTTGGATATGTTGTAAATGAACCTATAAATTATAAGAGCGGATTTTTTTTATTATTGAGCGCATTTTTTAAAAAAAGTTATTATTGAGTGACGTTGACCAATTTTTAACTTCAATTTTCAAAGCTTTAAGCTTGACCAAAAAAATCAAACGAACTCTAAATTAAAATATAACAGGAAAGATGTCGGCTTTAATTAATTGGCGGTAGTAAAATTATATTATCATGCTGAAAATCGATTATAAAACGTGAAACAACGATACCCTCAGTAAATTAAAAAGTAGAGGTCGCCATTATGACAATGAAAATACGATACCCGTTTTTCGGGTATTTCCGGTCGATACCGAGGTCCCTAATTATTACCCTTTTCTTTATTATCCTTATATTATCATGCCTTATGACCTTATCATATATTATATATGCATTACTTAAATTAGATACTTCGATGAAACAAGGGAGACTACTACTTTTTTGTATCGGAAATGGGCGTCGGCGCCGAAAAATCCGAGTTTTTAATTTTCCGATGTGTGTGTCTATTTATTATTAAATTAGTTATTTCGACATATATTTGAGTTCCGTTTCCGGCCTTATCATTTGAAAGACATCTTGGCCTACATTTCTAGCCAGCTATGTTGCTTTTTTCAATCGACCTTTGTTTTGAAAATCTTTGGTGTATATATGGCATCTTCACATACAAAATTTTTTGTCAAATAATAAGATAAGGCCATTTTTTATTAAATCTGTATAAGCATTAGATATTGATCTATATCTGTGCCAAGTTTCATTGATGTAGGTCGTGTCCCACGTTCGTTACGCTTCTCCCAGTGACCCATATCACCATAAGGTGGCTCAGCCTAATTTCGACATGACGTAGGCCACGCCCCCTTTTTAATGGCGGAAGTTGCCGATACTTAGGAAATATTTAATTATTACCACTATATATTATTGGTATATTATTATATTATTTTATATAATTTTTTATTTAATATATTATTTTATATTTTGTGTTTCAGAATGCATTTTGAAGACATTTAAACTGGAATGTTTTATTTTGAGCTTTAAAAACCCTGTAGAGTCCATATTATAAATGATCAGAATTTTCCCTATGCAACACGTCATTGGCAACCATACACAGCCACTTGCATAACGGCTATATCGTAGTACTATCTCAGAGTTTCATTCATAATAGTTTGCTGTGTGCAAAAAATATTAAACCATTGGTCAGGGAAAGCTTTAATTAATTATTCATGTGCCAAAGTTGAAAGTTTAAAATAAGTCGACCCTAAACAGTATTTTAGTGATAAGGGAATGCGTTGCTTTATATAAACTATATAGTCATTGTGCATGACGCGATCAGCGGAATGAGGTCACAGAATGTGGAGATGCAGTCCATGTTAATGTTAAAAAGGACAAACCAAGTCATACTTTAAAAATTCATAACTTTAAAACTACAACAGCTAAAAATATGATTTTGGTGTTATAATTCTGTAAAAAAAATAGCTCTATTCAACTATCCCATTGGTTTATTTTTACAAAATTTTTAAATTTTTGACCTAAGTATCTACACTTAAATGATTAAAACTTTAACTTAAATTAAAAATTAAGGCAATGAAATTTAAGCGCGAATAATTATTTCTAGTGATATAAAATTAAAGCTTCCTCTTTACCTGATGGAGCTAAAGGCTTAAAATTGCGTCTTTTTGTTTGAATACAATAACCATTTAACAAAATAGTACAAGATTTTTTTTTAAAATGTACATTTCATGATTCTTTTGTCATTGACGACGCCATTGTGGGAAAATAAGCAGAACTCTTGTGTCTTCAAAGATACGTTATAAAAGTTGCCCAATAGGATATATTTAGATTTAAATATTTTTTTTTTAAATTTTATAAATCTGTCTACTTTGTCTGATATTTCTTTCTAGCCCACTGGATCCATGCATAGCAATGTAAAGGTGGTTCTCGCAAAGGACCTCAATATCAGGGGGCGCATTCGCTCAGGGCGCTGCTTTTCCTTTGCACGGTTGTGCATCCGTTACGGACTAACGCGGCTAGAATTTTGAGGGTGGGGGTTAAGCGGGGAATGATTGTTAAAACTTTAAATAAAATTGTCAATTTACTTTCTTAAAATTTGTGACAGTTTCGATTTCTTTCTCAATAAATAGCTGGTGATTTGCTAAGACTAAGAGGCAAAAAGCTGGAAAGTAATGAAATATATGTCAATTACGAAATAAACACCATTAACAGATTACTAACAAAGCAACTTGGTTCCATCAAGATACATATAATCACTAACATTGTCTCTCATTTTACTAATCACAAACCAAAGTCAACTTAGGAGGCATCTAAATAATTAAGTTACATCTATCAAATTAGAGCTGACCAACCACAGACCATTTAATTAGCTTATTTGCCTACTATGACTCACAATTGTCGAGAAAATGTCAATCCATTTGCATAGGAAGGGGGCTGTGGAAGGGGTGGTCCACACAGGTACCACTTTTTTAAAAAAAATATGAGGGGCGGCATTTTTGGCGAGCTGAAGAGTTGTTGTTTTTTTTAACTTAGTGGTAGCGAGTGGCACAACTCTCTAGTTAACATATCGCAACATAATCCCTGGTCCGCTCGTAACGGTTCCCAGATCTGCTCATTATGAGGACACGTGACACATCAACCAACGCTTGGACATTGATCGCTCTCTGTTGTTGATGGGATTCTATAACGTGGTCCATTAATAATTAAATTAATATTATTACTTTTCTAAAACTCAAATGAAAACAATAAATGTATCTAAATCATCTTGATTACTTAATTTTAAAAAAAATATATATTGATCTACGAAAATGGCTTAAACTAAAAAATAAAATTAGAAAGAAAAAAAAACTACCTGCACTAAGAAATTTTAAGCAAAAAAAAAACAAACCCTGACTAAAAGAATAAAACTATGAATCTATGAAATAAGGAGAAAAAACTTCTTTTTTTTTTTAAATTTTCATACTAGTATTGTTATCACACCCAGCTCCGAAGCCATTTAACCTATACGGAGCCACTCTGGGTCCGAATAGCCATATCACAAATTTAGCATAGATACGGCATCATTTGCTATCAGGAACCTGGATAGGCGAAAGACAGGGATGATTACTCATGTGTTTATTATATAATTGAATTATCACATTTATAATAAATATATTATTCATAAAAGCATCATATGGCGTGTGATATTGATGAGCTCGAAGTAAATCCATTTTACAAAGCACTCCAGGTAGGCCTAAACTAAATTTAAATACTAAATGGTAAAGTATAGGCATAGGCCTAGGCCTAAGCCTAGTAGTGCCTAGTAGTAAAAGTAAAGTACTGATTATAAATATCGCCTATATACTATATAGTATATAGGCCTACTGGTAGTTTACTTTTTAAGAATGTGGTTTTTTTAGTGTGAATATCTTCCAATAGCTTCTAGGGATCTTTTTGTAGTTAACGACCCCATAGCTTATACTTATAGTTATAGTTATAGAGAGCTATCGGTCTCAACCAGTAGGCGTAGGCTACAGAGTGTAGCTTCTACTTAAGTCTACTACTACTACTTCTAGGTGGCTGGGCTTATGGTAGATTACTATTACTATAAATAATAGTCTATACTTAATAATTACTATTCATTATACTATAAATTATTAAAAAAACTACAAATTCAATTGGTGATAGATTGATGTAGCGCAGTATTGACTAACTTAAACTAAGTTAAAGTTAAGTCTTAGTATTGGTAGTTTCTATTATCATTTTTTATTACTATTAATTACATCACTGAAATCACTCTTAAGTATGGATGTTGCCAAAACAAAAAACGTGTGCCAACAAAAAAATTTTTATGTTTAGTCTCATAAATTCACTCCAATCGGATTTTCAAGACATAATAATAATAATACACTTATTTTTCTTTCTTTATATTATATATATATATATTTCATACTATGTAGACTATCTTAAAACATTGATAACTATTATCATTAAATAAATAGTAAATAGTGATTCCTAGACGTTAAAATAATTTGTGTAATTGATGCACAATATCCCCAATGAAATTGTTTAATTTTACATAAAAATATTGATGCCTTTATATTATTTATAAGTAAGATGTCCTGTTAATGAATTCAAGTTTAGCATACCTTGTTCGTAGATTTCATTTCACAACTTGAATGCAGTCCATCAATTATATCTTTTATAAGTTAACGAGGGCTCAATTGTGTAATTAATACTCAGTAGACCAATCTCGCAACAGAAAAAATAACGGGGGGGAGGGGGGGTTCGTCATGTTCCTAAACAAAGATTGACCTAAGCTTATGTTATCGTCTTTAAGCCTAATCACATTATTATACAGTTTCATTCAACTAAACATTCTAAAGTAACAAGATTTTTTAAAATATGCACACTTTGTATGCAGTAAAACTATTATTATGGTAAATATATTCAAAGATAGTACTGTAGATTTTATAATTAGTGCAGAGGTGTTATCACTAGTATGAACTAGTAATGAATGAAGTGGGCAATACTTCCCCAGCGTCATTGAGAGCGGATATTTCAAGCAAATATTTCAAGCTCCAATTTTGGTTTGATTTGATTGGCTGGACTACCAATAGCTCTTTAGAAGCTATTGGTAGTTTACTGCAGATAGCTCCCTAGAAGCTATTGGTAGTTAGCTACCAATTGACATTTTCTTGTTAGTAGTAATTAATAGCATTTGACAACTATTTATTAATTTTTAATTAGCTTAGGTCTAGCTAATACAATTATTCAATGAAATCTTCTAGACTAATTAGCTATAAATAGAATTTTATATATATATATATATATATATATATATATATATATATATATATATTTATTTTTAATTAGCTTAGGTCTATCTAATACAAATATTTAATGAAATCTTCTAGACTAATTATATATATATATAATTTTATATATATATATATATATATATATATATATATATATTTATTTATTTATTTATTTTTTTTTGGAAGCTATGCATATGATTATGATCATATGAGCTAGATTCCTCATTCTTATTTTGAAATTCACTATGATGACTAAGTTAAATTTAATTTTATAAAGTTTACAGCCTTAATAAAGTTTGTAGGGCTTATTATAACAATAAGTTAAAGGTAATAATTCATTTTAGTAATTTTTAGCTTGATAAATTCAATGCAAATTGAATTTCTTTTTTGTGTGTATTATAGTCAATATTTAAAATATTTAAAAGTCAAATGACATCTTTTTGTTCAAATACAAGAACCTTTAAACAAATATCACGAGACTAAAAAAAGCAAAGTATATTTCATACATCTTTTGTTATTCATGGTGCCATTGTGGTATGTAAAAAAAAATACCCTGTCTTCAATGATATGTTTTAGTTTTATTTGTGTTGACCCATTGGATGTATCTAGATTTTAATAAATGTTCTATTTATCTTTTTATTACTTTAGTTATGTCTAGGTGTTAGATTATTTCTTTCCAAACAGTGGTGGCTTTGGACAAGTTTAAATATCTAGGTATCTTTTATCGGTTTATGATTATGAACTAATAGTCTAGTTTAGCTAAAAAGTTATATTTCATATATATGTAGCTCTTAAATTAACTCACAAATTGCTTTATAAATAGGGCAGTTATTAAAACTTACCTTTTTCCTGTACAAAAATGTACGTGAGTGTGTTTAGGGGGTGGGGATGGCTGAGGTTACACAATCAGTTTATACCACACCCTGTTTCGCAACTTTAAGAGATGCATCTCTGTTAGCAGCTGATTTAAATGTCAATTTTTTTACAGTTAATTTAATGTATGGTGTTTACTTTTGGTCTGAGACTCGGAACATTTTTTAAAAATCTTTCCACTCATCAGCTGAATAGACAATAAACAAACAGATTTTTATATTAAAAATTCCTTTAGTACCAATGAAGATACATGACAAACTAATAGGAAAACAATAAATGATTGCTCTAAAAACTATTGCTTGATGTAGTTCAATCAGGTAACTTGGGCGTATTGAATTTATCCCCAAAAAATAAATGATTACCAAGCCTATATTCAATTTTTTACCCTAATTCAGCTTTCAGCAACCTTTTTTGAGTTAGGAGCCATTTTTAGTGAGGCTTTCTGATTAAAATCAAACGTTGGAAGCCTGTAGACTGTTAAAGGTTGGAAAGGGGGGGGGGGGGGGGAACAATTCTATTAGTATTATAAATAGGCCTATTTAAAAAATGGTGATCATGATGCTGATACATTTGTGCAGTAGTCAATGCACTAGGATTAAAAATACTACTAGGCCTATACTATAATGTAAGAATTTATAATTTAATTTCATTCAAATCGGTATAGTTTACTTTAACTTAAATGCCCAGCTATTGTTCACGGTTTTCTGATGGCCCAAAATGGGAGACCCTAAGCAAAATAATTAATTCTCATGACTCCTCCTTACCTTTTTTATGCATTACATTTTGTTAAAAATTCTATTAAAATGAGTTAAAATTAGAATTGTTGTGAACAGCAGATGGATGCCCTCTGGATAAACTGCTGTCATAGACCTGATGAGGGCTTTTTACTTAATTGGCCGAAGCATACTTTAAAGCCTCAAGCACAATATTTACCACCCCACCCCTCCTCCCAAAAGCTTACTGTCATCTTGTTGCTAACAAGGACATGGACATTTGATAACTTTTCAGATATCAACGAAGTGAAAAGAAGGTTGCGCTCTAGCATTTGAAACAACTTGCTCTTCATACACCCCCACCCCCCCCAAACCATACGTTTTCGAAGACTCCAGCTAGCTGGATATTTTCCCTTGTCAAAATTTGTCTCTAAGGCACTCAACCCATAACTGTTCTTTGGCAGCCGTAACATCACACAAGAAGAATGCTGTTGATGCCTGCAAGGAGCCTGGGCTGCCTATCAACCTGAAAATTACACCCCTTCACTGGTTTGGCCATGTTGAAAGGTGAATTAAAATAGGGGAACATTCTGCTGGAGGTCGATCCTTAGCTGCAAGGACAAGTGAAAGAAAGACATGAAGGGAGCTTGTATTAACATCAACAATATAAGGGGCTATCCAGAAGCATATACTGCATTATGCCTTGCCCTCAACTATGGATTTCAGTGGACAGAAGAGTTGCAGAAGGCTTGTCTTGCTGAAAACAGAGCCAGCTGAGTGCTATGGAGCAACAACCTTAGATGTTCACACACAGCAAGGACTGCAACTCAGAATCACACATGCCAACCAGGGGGATCAAAAACTGTACCGGTACAAGAGTCCCAAAAAAACAACTGTATAACGACATGAAAAACTGTACAGAACAAAAATTAAAAGTTGGAAAAAGGAATTATTTATAACGGTACCTTTTTCATTTAAGTATCGATGTTTTAAAAGCATTCAAAACTTGCCACCTTGATGAGTTTGAAAACCTAAACAACAAGTATATTTTCCACAGTACTCAGTAAAAGACATGTCATTGAAATAAAATTTGCAAATAAAATCTCCGCCCTCGTAACTTTACCCCATAGATTATTTACATGATGGGGCTGAGAAAAGAAGGATTTAACAGAGGTAGAATCTCCCTTCATTGCCTCAAAGTTTTGTATGTGCAACTATGTTTTAAAATGTGCTTCACTGTCATAATGGACTGAAGCAGGCACTTAATTGTCTTTTTTGCAAAATGCATCAGATTGATGAAGCTTTGATAATTCTCTGGTATTTGGGTCAGTCACTTAGTTATAATAAGATCTCAACCCCCCCCCCCCCCCCCCCCGCCTTTTTAAAATTTTTTTTTTTTTTAAAACTTAGGATCACCCACTTAATTGGAAGTTTACAGCTGTAGTAACAACAGAAAGAAAGAATATAACTGTGATTCTTGCGGCTCTAAATAAAATCTAGACCAATGAAGAAAATGGCTTCCACTTAAGTGGTAGAAAGTGTTAACATGTTTAAATTAATTTATGCCATAGTGGGCCTAGTGGCTAAAGATCACTAATGTATTTATGTTTAGGCCTGGTGATATTAAAAAAATTTAATTTAATAAGAAATAAACATTCACTAACACAGCAGTTCTTGCTAAGAATTACAGAAACAGATTTTTATATATGGTTTACTACTCAAAGTAGTTGCTGCTACCGTTACCACTGTAAGGATTCCCACATAACAAATAGTGAAATTTCACGTAGATGTTGGTCGAACCTCACCAAGAATACTTAGATACTGTTTACCTATCCAAACATTGGGTCAAAGGTTGTTTTGCAGGACCAGTAATAATTAAATTCCGTGACCTACAAGGAATTTATTGTAACTGTAAAAATTATGGGTAAACTGTACTGATTGGCATGTGTTATATAGCCTAGGTGTTGACCTAGTTGTTCATCCTGTGAGGTGTAAAACCATGGCATGAAACCCTATACCTCCCCCTTTGTCTTTGTTACTGACGTCACCAATTAACTAGGTGACATGTGCTGCCATTTCTTTCCACCACTACCCTTCATTGGGAAAGTTTGTTTACGTTTCCAGAAAGGTCTGTATAGAGAGAGAATAATACTCTCTGACGGTTGAATTTCAAGACTTTCAGTTCTGGTGGGTTCTGGTGCTCTCACTATAAATATGACGGTCGACTTTGAGAAGCAGCATTACGAGACTTACAGGAGCCCCACCAGACTTACTATATTTTTCACTGTGTGTGTGAATTACGTTTTTTTTTACTTTTCTGGTATTAGACTTTTTCACTTGCTGTTTTGTAAGTTAAAATAGTTTTTAGTTTTGTTTTATGATTTTTGTGTTTTAATCAAAATAATCTAATGTAATAATATAGTTAAATTGATTATTTTTAATATCCCTAGCTTTGGTACCAGTATTGTTTTTCTTTGTAAATTGATTTTTCAGGCTTTTGTTACATATTGTTCATCTAACTAGCCAAATCTTAAAACAGATTAAATTAGTAAAACCATAGAACTGTACATACCATTTTGTATGAACTCCAATAAGCTATGACATAGTCTCATGATGTGGACCTACATATTACAGTCATTGACTTCTGCACTTTGTCAATTTAAAAAAAAATTGTGTACATTTTTCCTGTTTTCATTGTATCCCTGTGTTTACAAGAGACAAATGATTTGCAATATATACATTTAATTAAAATAAGGGGCTGGGTGGCCATTTAAAAAAAAAAAAAAGAAAGTCTTCTGAATATTTTCAAAAAGAAAAGAGAAACAAAGTAGATTAGCAATAACAAATACTCATTCATATTTCATATTTTAATTTCTATACTCCAATATAACACAAAAAAAGGGCTCACATTTCAAACAGATGATTTATGTAGAATTTTTAACTTAAATTTTAAAAATGCAGGAATAGCTTCTTTTTTTTTTTAAATTAAAAAAACCATAGCAAATATTCTTAAATATTTGCTATATAAAACCGGAAAAATCAATTGTAAGGAATGATGGGGAGTCAAAAAGTTGAACCACGCTATGCCTACCATTACATAGAGTAAGATTGACATCATATATATTGTTATTACAGACACAGAAATTTTAACCAAATTGCTATAAATCCGAGCAGAAAATATATTTTTTTAAAAATCAAGATAAAGACATTGGTTTGAGAAGAAATGTTGTAGTTTCAAAGGCACTTAGGATTAGTAGTGTCAAAAACTTTTTTTTTAAAAACATTTTTATCTTCATTGTCAGCATCTTATATTATCATCATCAGCCTTAAATTAAAAGTGTGACTGTTCATCAGGGTCACTGTGACCGAAATGCAAAAAGTGCTATCACATAGATAGGGGACTGGTTATGAGAAGCTCATCACAAGAATAAACACACAATTAAAAAATTATTCCAAATGCCTTGCTGAGCAATAATAAAAATTTTCTAATTATTTTTTTATTCCATTAAAAAAAAAAAAAAAAAACTCTCTTATTACCGGTACTATTAGAAATACAGCTTCATTTGAAATAGTCTAATAAACACACAATTAAAAAATTATTCCAAAGGCCTTGCTAAAAAATAAAAAAAATTTTCTAATTATTTTTTTATTCCATTAAAAAAAAAAAAAAAAAACTCTCTTATTACCGGTACTATTAGAAATACAGCTTCATTTGAAATAGTCATTTACTTTTGATTGAGTCTGTGTGTTTCATTTGTTCATTTCACTTAAATCTAGACATGGATTGGAGATGAGGTATCCTTTGGTCATTTCACTTAAATCTAGACATGGATTGGAGATGAAGGAAAATAACTACGGACACTGGCACCTGTCAAGCTCTAGTGATGAAATAACTCATGACTTGTTTGTTGTTTTTGTGTTTCCACTCCAGTCCCAATATGTTGATTTGTATGAAAGAGCCCAGGAATGCTGTTATCTTCTTTGTATACCACAGTCATCCACTATCAGCTCGAATGCCATCAACACAGACTTTGTTGGTAAGGTTTCATTGACAAGGAGTCTAACATTATGCTAGCTATTTAAAACTTGATCAGACTCAGTCATTAGTCATCTGTGATGTGGTTGTGGAAAACAGCTGATGGTATTAGTTAAGTCTAACAAAATAACTACATTTGTGAAATTAAAAAGTAAGAAATCCATATTTAAAAAAAAAAAATCATGTTTCTCTGTGTTTGTGTGTGTAAAAATCATGTTTCTCTGTGTTTGTGTGTGTAAAAGTTCATGTTTCTCTGTGTTTGTGTGTGTTTAAAAATCATGTTTCTCTGTGTTTGTGTGTGTTTAAAAATCATGTTTCTCTGTGTTTGTGTGTGTTTAAAAATCATGTTTCTCTGTGTTTGTGTGTGTTTAAAAATCATGTTTCTCTGTGTTTGTGTGTGTTTAAAAATCATGTTTCTCTGTGTTTGTGTGTGTTTAAAAATCATGTTTCTCTGTGTTTGTGTGTGTTTAAAAATCATGTTTCTCTGTGTTTGTATGTGTTTAAAAATCATGTTTCTCTGTGTTTGTGTGTGTTTAAAAATCATGTTTCTCTGTGTTTGTGTGTGTTTAAAAATCATGTTTCTCTGTGTTTGTGTGTGTTTAAAAATCATGTTTCTCTGTGTTTGTGTGTGTTTAAAAATCATGTTTCTCTGTGTTTGTGTGTGTTTAAAAATCATGTTTCTCTGTGTTTGTGTGTGTTTAAAAATCATGTTTCTCTGTGTTTGTGTGTGTTTAAAAATCATGTTTCTCTGTGTTTGTGTGTGTTTAAAAATCATGTTTCTCTGTGTTTGTATGTGTTTAAAAATCATGTTTCTCTGTGTTTGTATGTGTTTAAAAATCATGTTTCTTTGTGTTTGTATGTGTTTAAAAATCATGTTTCTCTGTGTTTGTGTGTGTGTAAAAAAATCACGTTTCTCTATGTTTGTGCATATAAAAACAAGAAGTGTCAACTAGATCTATCAGATCACGACTGTGTTATTTTGATATGAACTGAAACAAAGTTCAGGGTTTATAAAAATTCAATAATTTAGTCATCAACTCAATCAGATTTATTTTGATTTTTTTTTCAGAAACACACATCCTACGACCGTCTCCTTATTTCAAAGGGTAAGTTTTTATTAATGTTTGCACAGCTTTTCCATTCAATGATCAAGTATGGGAGTGGGAGGGCCTCTCTGAATCAGCTTACCGTTTTTTGTTGTACGCCAAGAATGATAAGTTTTGTGAATGATTGGAGCTCAACATCTGTCTCAGTGTATGGAAGATGTGTGTTTGTTGTAATTTTCTAAACTACGTCATAATTTATATTTCATCAGACAGTTTATGACAACCCACTCATCCAACAGCAAGACATTGGGCCTATCGGATGACAGTCGATACTTCAGAACCATAAATGGTGAGTGTAAAATCTTCTAGATTCTATCTAAATATAGTAATGCAATATAGTTTATAACTACCTGACCAGTCCCAACTTCCTGTCAACAGCAAACCAAGTTAAGGATATTTCATCCTCCTGTTTTGTTATTTTTTAATACCGTTGCGTCTGCTGATGAAAGCTTTCAGCCAAAACATTCTCTTGACTGTCATGTATTTTCATTCAATCGCATAGCTTGCTCTTACAATTAGATGCCATTTGGTTGGCATACATCAAGAGGGCTGAGGCATAAAATTCTGATATTCTGTTTTGCTTTTTATTGTTTTTTTGTCAAGACACATTTGTAAGCGCAAGTGAGGATAATATATTCACAAACTCTTCTTCAGTTGTCAAAAAGGTCTGTTTATATTTTTTATGTTGTTTTTTGTTGTTTCAACATCTTGTGTTATGATACAAACCAACATGAGATAAGTTATTATGCTTACAATGCTTGAATAGAGACAATGGTTATGTTGTTTTTTGTTGTTCCCACGTTTTATGTTATGATACAAACCAACATGAGATAAGTTATTATGGTTACAATGCTTGAATAGAGAAAATTTTTATGCTACTTATATGACTAACTTAGTTTGTAATTTTTTAATTTTTTTTTAGGGTTTACCGTCACAGAAGAAATTCACATTCTTGGAGAAGAATTGGCATACAACAGGGTAGGTAACCAGCCATTAAGGGTGAACCTGATTACATGCCATGTTACTAACCATAATGACTCCATGTGGGTACAGGATCTGTAACTGACTAGGAGCAAAATTCACCCACTGCCATCCTGATTGCTAGTTGCAAGATGCAACTACTACTAATAGTAGGTTTTGCATTGGGTTAACAACCCATTCGTGATGCAATTGAATCATTCACAAACCCTCAAACCAGCCGAAACTGAAAGGGAGATGAATTGTTGAATACCTGTCTACAATGTCCAGTTATGCAGATTATCTCTTAATTAATCAATATATAATTAGAGAATATTGTATAAAAACTTTACCATCATTGTTTACCCTAGACACATACAAATGTGAGATAGGTTTTGGACAAAATGTTTTGGATCATAAGTCCTTTTTAATATTCATTCGGCAAAAATTTTATTATTCCTAAACCTCCTTTATGAATACATATTAAAAAAATGATAGATTTGAATGAACCCTTGCAGTCTCACAGAACTGCACCTACAGATGTATCACAACCATAAATTACTTTCTGTTACAGGATTATAAACCGTACAAGATTCTTATCCTTGACAGACCACTTGACTCTAAATTTAAGGTACCTTTACAGTCCATTTTATGAACCGCTACAGTAATTTTTTTTGTCAATTTACAAATACATTTTTAGATTTAAAAAATAAAAATTTAAATATAATGTAAACATTAAAAACACTTACTATTAAAATTTAACTAAAGTAAATGAAAAAACAAATAAAATTTTAAAAGCGCTGTAAGTTAAATCACATGTAGCTACTATTTTTGTAAATGAAATACTTCATAAAACCATTTCTGTATGTGGCCTTCAAAGAACTACTTTTCTGAAAACTTTTTAATTTTTACCTTGCTTAGGACGAAGGTATGATTTTTGTATCCACATTTAATTGAATATCAGCATGTCATGAAACATTGAAATGAAGATGACAGTTTCAGGGGAAGTCACTCTAATCAAGTGCTCTGCCTTTCATGTGTTTAGTATAAACATTGGCAGAACTAGACAAAACATGTTTTTCAAAAAATTTAATTGTATTATACATAACCCACTTACGATACCACTAACTGTTTGTGAATGGTCTGTTTGTGTGTAGGTGAAAACTCAAGAATCTGAATCAACAGACAGACATTTTCAAACCTGCTTGCTGTCTGTCAAAGAGTAAGTACAAATCTCATGTGTTAACTGTATAAAAGATTTGCTTGTGTCAGAATCCTGCTTATTTTCTTAGTTTAAAATAGATGGCCTTTTTCTTTACATGAAAGTTTATTTTTTGTCAAACATTCATGTGCTCTGGACATGTTATGTGATCCATTTTGACATTGCTCACTGAAGCTTCCTTTAATGCCTCACAGTCATTGATGATGATTGTAGAAGCCTCCTCCAATGCCTCACAGTCATTGCTGATGGTTGTAGAAGCCTCCTCCAATGCCTCACAGTCATTGCTGATGATTGTAGAAGCCTCCTCCAATGCCTCACAGTCATTGCTGAGGATTGTAGAAGCTTCCTCCAATGCCTCACAGTCATTGCTGATGATTGTAGAAGCTTCCTCCAATGCCTCACAGTCATTGCTGATGATTGTAGAAGCTTCCTCTAATGCCTCACAGTGATTGCTGATGATTGTAGACGCTTCCTCCAATGCCTCACAGTCATTGCTGATGATTGTAGAAGCTTCCTCAAATGCCTCACAGTCATTGCTGATGATTGTAGAAGCTTCCTTCAATGCCTCACAGTCATTGCTGATGATTGTAGAAGCTTCCTCAAATGCCTCACAGTCATTGCTGATGATTGTAGAATCTTCCTCTAATGCCTCACAGTGATTGCTGATGATTGTAGAAGCTTCCTCCAATGCCTCACAGTCATTGCTGATGATTGTAGAAGCTTCCTCAAATGCCTCACAGTCATTGCTGATGATTGTAGAATCTTCCTTCAACGTCTCATGATAAAATACTCTATTACTCGATTCGAGCATCTTCAAGTATTTCTGGCAATGTTTGTCGATGGCGCTCTACAACACTGTCTGTCAATGAATACCCAGACACACCATACGTTGGAACACAAACACTTAATTAGTGACTAGGGTTCTTCTTTATTACGTTTATCTGTCCAGCTGATTCACCTGGTTACAGGATCTCCTTAAAACTACATAGTCTATCCAAAACACAGGAGCTGTCACTCATGCACGTCTCGTGACTATCTCCTTAATCACCTCTCCCCTTTCCACTCTCTCTATCTCACGTGTTATATCCACACACTTGTGTTTTATTCTATTCCTGTCATCCAATGATCATTCAGACACAATCTTAACACTCATGACACAACTCATGAAACCAAACAGTTTTCCTACTAACAACAGAACTACACATCTGCCCACTCTTCATTACATGGATAATTGTCATCACACTGACTCATTGGATAAGTTCATCTCCACTCTTCTCAGTGAAGTTTTTGTTCATGTTATAATCACACTAAGTCACTAATGAAAACATTTGTCTGGTTTACTTCCAGTTGCACTGAATTTTTGAAGTCTCGTCCAGAACTTAAAGAGGTAAAGTAATTATTTGACATCGTGTGTTCGAACATGACAGCTCTAAAACTCAATGGTTGTCACTGTTGAGTTTTCTCTCCTCTGCTAATGTAGACACAAAAATAATATTAATTCAATTGCGCCATTGGATACTAATTTTTCTACATAAAAATATATATTTTAAATTATAACACACAACAGACAAAGGTTTGATGTGACATTGGGCTAGTAATAAATATATAAATATACATAATAAATATATAAATATATTTAAGTAGTTTTTAGTGAAACCTAAATTAACAGCTAGAAGTTAAAATATTTTTTAAGCTAGGTGTGTGATTTTAACCTTAAAAAATAGCTTCAAATATACAGATTTTTCATAGAATGAACAGTATAACATATTTTTTAATGGTTTTAAATACTTTGATTTTGATGTTGTCAATGCATTTATGGGGACTTAAAAGATATAGCATTTTGAAAATTAAAACATGAATTTTGATTCAGTGCTTAAAAGACTTTTGTTATTGATTAATGTTTAAGGTTTTCTTTTTTTCTTGTTTGTTTGTTAAAAAAAGTCTTTAGAAAATCTGAATGTCAAGATCAAAGAGTTTGTGTCCCACTATATGGTACTACCTGACTACCTGGATGAGGCTGCCCACAGACTGGAGGAGATCAGTACACAGGCCTTTCAGGTGACCAATTTAAACTTGGTTTGAACAATGGACATATTTTAAAATGATAGCTTAGAGATCCAAATCTTGGAATATTTACATTGTGTTGCATTAGCTCCCTATTTATGTCAGGACTTGCCAATGAAGTGCCAACTCAGAGAGATTAAAATAAGTAACAGTGGACTTTACACATTTCTCACCTTTTTAAATTAATAACTTCTTTATTCAGTCCTCAAAAAAATGAGTTTTTCATTTTGTTCGATTGTGGTCTTTCTGTTAATTTGACTAAAAACTTGGCAGGAGATGGCAGGCAAGTTGAAACCAATAAAGTCCAATCCTAAAATGAAAGAAATGCTTGCTGGAACCATAGAAAGGTAAATAAAGCTAACTGAAGGTGGCAACGTTTGTACATGTTTTTATTATTTTACATTATTTTTCTTTCTTCTCACTTCTGGTATGTATGAAAATAATTGAAGACCTTAGTGCTAAAAGTACTTAGGTCACAAAATGCTCATCTTGAGATAGTCACGTTCAAATATTCTTTTTGTGATCATTTTCTTTTTTTGTCTTGTTTATTTAAAGGACTTAGGTAAATTTTACAGTGTTCAAATTTCTGCAGTGAACTTGGCTATACTTGATAAGAAAAGGTCACAGTTTAGATTTATTTTGACAAAAATGTGACTTATGTACTTTTAGCACTAGGGTCTTCAATTTATGATTTTAATTACCAAAAATGGTAGATTAGCCTACATCAGGTTTACACCCCCTCCCCCCGAATCGCCAGGTTATATTTGGGGCCACAAAATCTTTGAAAGAAGAACTTAAGATGTATATGTATAAATAAAGAGCACTTTTAGAAAATTAAGACAATTTAATAAAAAATAAATAATGCAGGGTAGGCATGATGGAAGTAAAAAAACAAATGTTAAAGTGGGCAATGAGCAATGAACTCTAGAGAAATGAAAGACTACATAAACTGAAGAGCATAGTTATATTACCTGTTCTGACCAAAAGGTAGAGAAACTTCAACTGATCACCAGATTAGTTTACCTGAGCCAACCAGAGTGATTAGAAAACCTGAGCTGACCCCCTCAGAGAAATTAAATGTTACATTTTTTGGTTGCAATTAACTGTATCCTACTGCTTCACTCAAACAGTTTCCTGTCCTTTCCAGCTACCTGATGAATGCAGTCTATGACAAACTGTTTCCTGTCATATGTCAGCACATGTCAGCAAGAGACAAAACACTGTTGGCCAAATGTCAAAAAGTCAGCAAAGTCAAGCCTGAACAGATTGGAGTCAAGAGAGAATTTTCCTGTCCACTACCTATGGCTGTAAGAATGCTTCTCCTGTTTGAAAAAAAGGCAGTTAAAAAAACAACCAAAATTTAAATTTCTAGCCAGTTTTTTTTTTATTCAAGAATTTAAAATTAATTTTTCAAAATATTTTTCTTTTTTTTTTTCAAACTCTCTAATTTTGGAAACTTGATAGTTCCTTAAATAAGTTTGTCCCAGTAAATATTTGTTTAGGTCTTGAGACTTCCCTAATACTTAATATTTAGATTTTAGATATTCAATCATTTAAAAATTCATGAAATTCTTTTCAGTTTTATATGATATTGTATCCAAAAAAAACAAGATAAAACATGGTTAATTTAAAATTGTTAAACAAAATAGGAAATCAGGGTGAAAATTGAACAGAACAGATTGTTGAGCAATGATTTTATGTCTTTTACATGGACAGGTTGTTGAGCTGGCAAATCTTGGATCATTGCGCACTCCGCGAGAGAAATTGTTTTGTTTGAAATCCACAGTGGTATGTATGTTTTCTGTTGTGTGGTATGGGCTTGTCGATCACAAAACCTTGACACGTTTGAAGACATAAACAAGTTTGATCCACAACTGTTTTATCATCAGACGGATATAAAATCATTCCAAATGTTAAGTCAGCACAGTGCTTCGATGGTGGAGTTGTCACCCTCACAACAAAGACTTAGCTGGTTTGAATTTCCTTATGTTAGCCCTGTCAATCAACTCATCTTGGAGAGAATGAGTTTAAAAAAATTAAATAAAAAAACTCCCCTAACTTGTGGGTTAAACTGGCTGGACACTGACCAGGGGTCAAAATATGGAGGACTAGCGTTCTGGGCACAAAACCTGATGCTGTGAACACTCGCTGTAATATCGCCAGATAAGCTGCAGATGCCAAACAAAAAATCAAATAAAGGAGATTCTAAATGTTTTAAAAAAAGTAAAATAAAAATTTTGATAGTAGACTTTACAAAGCACATTGATGAATATTGTGTTTTGGGAATGTTGATTTTGTGTCGGGACAATGTAATAAATACAGCATTAGCCAATAAATACACTGTTGGAATAATGTGTCATAGACTCTCAATTATTCAATAACTTATTAAGAACAAGGACATGTTTAACATATAAAAAAAGGAAGCGTTTACTAACAAGGAAGTGTTTAACTTATAATAACAAGGAAGTGTTTAACTTATAATGAAAAGGAAGTGTTCACCAAGAAGGAAGCTTTAACACCACCATTAATGAATTATATATTATGACAGGAAAATGACTGACTCATTCCTTAATCCACCAGGACAATATCACCAAGGGAATAGCTGTGTCCATCAATGAGATTCATCAGGCGCCCAACCCTGTGGGATTAGAATTAGGTCAGTTATTTCTTTACTCGCGTGTTCTGGGAGTTTTTCTTACACCAATAGCTAAACTCTAACCTTCACAGCACCATCTCTTCCATCTGTCTTTAGATACGTCAGATAGTCTCATCTCTTACCACAACCCTTTCTTCCATTACGTTGTTTGCAACTGATAGTCTCGTATCTTCCATCTATCCTTTGATATGTCTGATAGTCTCATCTCAGGCCACAACCCTCTCTTCCATTAGCGGTTCATATCTGCAGCAACAAAAACATCCTCCATCCATAACTGTCTACCTTCAGCTGTCCTAGCTGCCTCATCTACTGCCATAACTCTGCCGTTTTATGCAGTTGCCATAATTGTTACATTTCACCCCTTAAATCTCCCATCTCTCTCCCTACACCTGCCCAGTCCAAAGCATCACTGACTTCTCTAATGCGTTATCATCACTGACTCCTCTCATGCTTTTCTTGTCTTCAGCAAAGCCAGAAGCTTGCATCACAACAGATGACCTAATTCCTATACTTGTGAGTATGTGTTAAAAAAAAAAACCCTCACAAAAAATCCATATTTAGAAATTAGTATCAAACCAATTTGTTAGAAACCTGTTTGCAGGAAACCAATTTGTTAGATATCAGTTTGTTAGAAACCAGTTTGTTAGAAATCAACTGTTAAAAATCAATTTGCTAGAAATCAATTTGTTAGAAACCAATTTGTTTGAAATCAGTTTGTCAGAAATCATTTTGTCAGAAATCAATTTTCTAGAACGAAATCGATTTGTACAGGGGAATGTTGTTTGAATGGAAGTCTTTGTTTCTGTTTTGAGGATAATTATATTCATCATCATAGGTCTTTGATTTAATCAATTACTTAATATCATTCTTTTATAGAAACAAATTTTAAGAAATCATAGAGTTAAATTTAACAAATTTCATTTTTATATCCATATTATTATAACTTTGTATTTTGGTCATTCTTATTTGTTTCCTTCACTGCATATTTGTTTAAGGTTACTGTGATAGCTAAGGCCAAGTGTTGTCATCTGAACAGTGATTTGTTTTACACAGAAAAGTTTATGTGGACAGCTGCAGACAGAGACATGGATGACCTGGGGTAAGTGGTGGTTGCCATGGCAACAGTGGGGCAACAGTGGCATGGATGACCTGGGGTGATTGGTAGTTGCCATAGCAACAGACAGACATGGATGACATGGGGTAATTGGTGATAGCCATAGCATTAGAGACATGAATGTACTAGGGTAAGTGGTGATAGCTATAGCAGCAGAGACATTGGATTACCCGGGTAAAGTGGTGGTAGCCATAGCATCAGAGACACGGATGACCTGGGGTTAGTGATGGTAGCCATATCAACAGAGACAGCGATAATCCGGGTTAGTGGTTGGTAGCTATAGCAACAGAGACAGGGATGACCAGATTTAAAAAGTGCTGGTAACCATAGTAACAAAACTCTGAATGTCAATTTTTTAAATTTTTTTTTTCCATTTATAAAAACATTACAGAATTCTTGAAAATTGTACAACTTTGTATTTACCTCACCCTTCACTCCTTCCACTGTATGGCTCTCCTGGACGGCTCATAACAAGATAGTTGTCTAACAATGTACAACATTTCAGGTTTTGCTTGGTGTCCTTCAAGGCTGCTGTACAATACATGGCTGAGGCTGACTTCACAGATTTGAAAGAAACAGATGAATCTGAGGTCAGTTGCAGGTCAAAGTTTAAAAGGTCGGCAGCCTACCATGTTGGAATGGGAACCCAGGAGATGCATCTCTCAGCTCCTTAGTCACCGTCCATAGGGTTACACCTGGTCGAAAACTTGAATCTTCTTTATTTTTTTATGGAGTCTTATGCAGAGGTTATTCCATATAAAATGTTGATACCTGCTCTAAGAAAAGTCATGCTGATCAAATGTATTGATTAAAATATTTGTTTTCTTTCTTGGAAAACTCTATGATAGAGTGTAGCAAGGGTTTATGCCGCCCGGGGCTGGCCAAGATTTGTGCAGCCAGCCCCTACTTCCGAGCAAATAAAATTCACCGATGGCAATAATGTAGGCCTTCGGCCAATAATGTAGGCCTTCGGCCAATAATGTAGGCCCTTGGCCAATAATGTAGGCCCTCGGCCAATAATGTAGGCCCTCGGCCAATAATGTAGGCCCTCTGCCAATAATGTAGGCCCTCGCTCAAATTTAAGAAAAGAAAAGTCCTTCCCCTGAGTTGGACCCCCTTTCTCTCTCCCTCCACGACACTTTCCCACTGCACTCAATGAGAGGCATTTTAAAAAAATGCTGGAATGTTTGTGAATCTAATTTTGTGAATGTTTCATTAAAGCGTTTTTATCACCTGGCTCTTCAGATCAGTTTGGAAGATCTGATGGCTGCCACCAGCTGCGCGGGTGAGTCCATCAGCAGCAGAAACAGATCATCCCACCATGTTTTACCTGACCTGGACGTCAAGAGTAGACGTGAGAGGCAGCTCAATAGGATCAGTGGGCTGCTGGAGAGGACAGTCCTTGACTTGAAGAGTGACAAGAAATCCCAAACGAACTCTCAGCAAATACAGAGCATCTTCCCTGGTCAGAATTGTTTGGGCATTGCTCACTATATAACATTGATCCCTCTATACCAAGGGTTCTCAACCTGTGGGTCGTGACCCCTTTGGGTGTCAAAAGACCATTAGACAATGGTCGCCTAAGTACAATGAAAAACACATATTAATGAAGTAGCAAAAAAAATAGTTTTATGGTTGGGGGTCACATCATGAGGAACTGTATTGAAGGGTTGTGGCATTATGAAGGTTGAGAACCACTGCTCTATGCTGATGTTGTTATTTTTTTATCATTTTTATTCATTGTATTACTATTAACCATAGCTAATGAAAAAGCACACCTGTTTAGATTTAATAAAATGATGTCACCATGTATGTAACAAGACCACTTTAATTTTTTGGGGCACCACTTCACTCCTGTGGCTCACCTTGCTTTGGTCATATAAATTTAACAGTCAGAAATGGATGTGGTTACTGAAAGATAAAATATTTCTCTTCAGATCGTGTTTCTGCCAAGCCGGAAGTTGTGCAAGTTCAAGGAAAGGAAAAGTCAAAAGTTCAACTAGGGTAAGGTGTCTGTTTCTGCAGTTAGTATCACCGTGGTTTGGATATATTTAAGAGTTCACTAAGCCTTAAGTTCACTAAACCTTGAGTTCACTAAGCCTTGAGTTCACTAGTGTTGTTTTTCCCCCTCTTCATAAGGGGAAAAAAACAACACTACTGTCTATTATAACAAGTTTGAATTTTTAAAACAGATTTTTATTTGCTGTGTTTTTCAGGGATTTCCTCTCAGCCTTACAAGAGGATGATTTTGATCAGTCTTTTGGTAAACAGACGTAGCAGCCTACCGGGTACTTAAAAACAATTGCAACCCATCCTTCCCCACACATCAATCATCTACCATGGTCTGGAGTTGACAACACGCCTCTGATCAAGACACCATCTATCAGTTTGAGCTGCTTTTGCTCACACAATAAAACAGTACATCAAACAATCGGTGCAGAGCTTTACATACGAAGCCAGTTATCAAGCCCCTTGGCTCAACCATCATGTGAACACATTGGCTCGTCTCATTTAGAGCATTTAATGAAGTTTTCTTCAGCTGGGTTTCACCACATAAGGTCATCCATCCATCCATGCATCATCCGTACACTCCAAGTGGAAGCATCCATGTATTCCAAATGGATCAACAATCCATCAGTGTGGTCGCTACAAAATATGCATATAAAATTTACTATTCTTGACTTTGACTATTCCACGGCTGGGACCAGTTTCGGTTATTGTTCTTAGACTGCCTGTTTTACAGTAATTGGTGCAATAAGTCTGTCAAGAACACATTTTTAAAGGTTGTTGAAATGCCTCAGGGATATCGCTTGACTGGCCAGCAATCTGTTACACTAAAATATCTTCTTTCTTTCAATGACTAAAGTGATAAGAATCTGCACAGACATCTGAATGTCATGTCCCCTATGGGGAAAACAACAAAAAAAGATACCCTGTGCTTTTCTTAAAAGTAATCATCCTTGCCCAAATCTTTCAAATAAGTCTTTTTAAAATGTTTTAAAAAATAAAACATTTTAAAATTCATTCTTTTTAAACTTGAAAGCCTTTTTACTGGTCATAATTCTAGAGAATTTTTTTTTTTAATGAACGCAAGAGCGAGACATTTTTATTACCATAAATAAACTTGGTGTATTATTTTTATTTTAAATAATCACTCTCTGTACAGTGTAATACCTTGACAACTACTTAGCGCTGTCCAGTGTTGATAATAGAATTTTTATTGGACTGCTCCAGCTGTAAGGTTTTACTGACTCCCTTGATGTTTGAAGAGTAAGTGAGTCGTTATTTGCCAGAAGGAAGAAGACAAAGATCCATGTATAGACTTATTGTGAAAAGTGATACTTTTACTCAATTGTCTTTTGACAACCAATCAGTGTTTGTATGTTCTTCATTGTATCAATTAAAATTGTGAAATTTTTTAACCAATTATTCGTGTATATTTTATATGAAACAAAATATTTTTAGAAATCCTGATTAAATTCATGTACATTTGCTATCATTGACTTTGATACTTTTTTGGTTTTAAATTTTTGCTTTGATTTTTGTTGTTCAAAATTTCTGTTCCATCTAATCCCTGTGGTGCTACAGTCCATGTAGGGCTTTGGCCTACCTCACTACTTCCTTCCACTCGGACCATCCATCCCTTCATGTGGCGCTACAGTCCATGTAGGGCTCTGGCCTGCCTCACTACTTCCTTCCACGAAGACTTAACTGATGCTTTCCTCTTCCATGCTTGAATTGTAGATGTTTTTCCACATCATCCATCAAAATAAGTCTAGCCTGGGTCTGCCTTTGAGCCATTTTCCTCTGAGATTTTGGTGATGCACCCTCTTCACTCCTCTGTCCTTTGGCATTCTCTCTAAATTTCCTGCCCAGCAAAGCCTACACATTTTTTATTTCTCCTACTATCCAAATTTATGTTCAACAAATTGAACATCATACAAAATTCCATTTGAACAGATGTCAGGTGTTTTGAATATAATCTTGGTCCTTTCTTGCTAGGGTATGGTCATATTGCCCGTATTGCAACGAACAAGGACAAGGAAACGACTGGGATCAAGGAGTCAACATGCTACTGTTCGCCGCCAGAGAGAAGTAGTTCAAGAATCACTTGGATTCAGTCCCTTTGAACTGGTGTTTGGCCTTTCGGATCACGACCTCTTTAAACGTTTAATATATACGTGGATGCAGGTTCATCATTTGAGTAAGGCAGGGTGGGGCATTTGCCCCCCCCCCCTGAATTTGCAGGTTTTATTTAAATTGCTTTGTACTGTGGCGCCTCCTGTAAAAAAACAACATCACTCATTTCTTGAGTTGTTTACTGTGCTCTGTTCCTTGTGATATTTTCATTTGCCCTATGCGCTGAAGAAGGCTCTATGCCCAAACGTTCAAATCTTATTGTCCTTTCCTTTAATTCAAGCTTCCACATACTTTTTTTGCTAATTCATTTATTTTTGGAAATGTTGAGTAAAATGACGCAGGAAAGGTAATTATTATTGTTGTTTTTTTGTTGTTTTTTTTTGCGGCACATTACAAGGGATTTAAAAATAATTAAATAACATACACTTGTCGGGTGTTTAAAAGGCTAAGTGTTTTATAAAGTTGCGATTTAAATTGCGAGGGCGATAAGTAAATTTTAACCATTGAAACAAAAAATTGAATAAAGCTGAGCAAGACGAGCGAGCATGATACATAGACGAATCACAAAACCGTAATCCCAGAAATAGGGGCCATTCCCGACACCACACTTGACCCCGAATAAAAGAACATAGAGCATAGGCGAATCCCAAACAAGTGTTTCCAAATATTCGCAAAATTCCCTCATTTGACCAACGCCTGCTTTTCCCTCCCATTCTGTAAAGTTGCATGTTAATTTATCAAGAGCCTTTCAACTTTGCTCCCATTCATTAATCATTTCTAACTGGTTGATGAGATTTTATGAGACAAGAGTAGCAATGCCTAACTAGCTGTATTCCCTCATTTGCTAAGTGCTGTATTAAAAATTGTTTAACACAAACCCAACATGGTAATATTTATAGTCTAATATTATTTTTGTTTTATAATTGTTTGTAAAAAAATAAAAGTTGGAACCCTAAGTTTATTCAATTCATTCATTGCGACATTCATTTTGATGTCTCATTATCATGCTCCTATTGTGGGGGGAAAAATCCTAGGGAATGGTAACATTTCCATCATTATGTTTGTCTTACATTCATTTTGATGTCTCATTATCATGCTCCTATTGTGGGGGGGGGGGAAATCCTTGGGAATGGTAACATTTCCATCATTATGTTTGTCTTAATTTTCCTAGGGAATGGTAACATTTCCATCATTATTTTTGTCTTAATTCTTTTTTTTTTTTTTTTTTAAATTATGGAACCTTAGGCTTTTTAATTCATTCATTTATTGAAATTCATCATTTGATCGACTTTTTTAAAATCTGGTTTGAATATAAAATTAGCTGATCAATAATAATTGTTTATAAACGAACAATTTAAATGTCGACCATCAATAAGTATAAGGACACGTGTTTGAACGAAGATGTATGATTCGGTGGAACGAAGAGTTCCTTCAAGACGAATTAACTTTTTAATTGAACTGGTAAAAGGTCAAATTATTCATTAGATATTTAGGCTATTACAATTCACGATAATCCCATTTTTAAAATAAAAAGAATATAAATATCGATACTTTCCCCTGTCAGTTATTCGATGTGCGCAGAAGGTATGCGCGGACGACTTTAGAAATATCTGAATCTTTCGGTTTTCGGCCGAAAGTCTCGTTAAGCTATTTGGTTTCGGCTTCTGTTTCGGCCAAAAGTCGCGTTAAGCTTTTGGCTGAAAGTCATGTTTAAATTTCGGAATGGTTTCGGTTTCGACCGAAATCAGAAAATCACTTTCAGTCGCTCTCCAATAGGGCCAGTGAACCCTGCTCTAAATGAAATTGACGACCTCTGTCTTATCTAGTGGTAAAATCTTGCCCGAATGATTTAGAGATTACCGTTGTAAAGAGCTTAAAAAATTGTGTGTCCATGCAGGTGATGTCTAACATGATTTCATTTCTTATCTGTGTTACCGTGTTATCTCGGGGAAGTATTAATTTTTGTAAGGCAAGACCAAACCCTTACGTCATGGGCAGGCATTCACGATTGGCCAGGTTTCACTGCAGTACGCATAAGCAAAGCATGAATTTAATGTGTAATAGTATACATGTAAAAAACAAAAGTAGGAAAAACACCAGGAACAAGTTTTTTTTTCTTCTGCTGCTGACAGTTGATCCCAAAAACCTTCCCAGAAGACATTTAAAAATATCAAAACTCCTTAGCATATTGTTGAAATAATAACATAAAACATACGGAAAATTAAATTAAAACGTAAAAAAACATATGTTTATAATGATAAAAAATCAATAAGAACACAGATAACAAATTGATTAGTATACTAATATAATTTAAACAAAAATATAACATAAATGGACATCTACACAAACAGATAAATGCTAATTTAAAATTGATTATGTCTCAGGCATAAAAGACTTTCAAACGCAGTAAATAAAGCAAACAATGATATAATTTCTTAACAACGAAATCAGTACTTGGCGACCATTTTATTGTACAAAGTGAAATTTAAATCCATGTATATGAGAATTAGCATATGGTACACGATAAGTACAATAGCACACGACATAAAATTCCAAATAACTGCACCAAAGATGTGTGTTCAATTGTCGCGAAAGCGAAAAATTCCTGCACTACATGGCTTTCTTTTTTTTTTTAAATGATAGTAAGTTTTTTTTTAATTTAATTTTTTTTTCCTGACGAAGGCTTCCTGCCGACTCTTTCGTTGCTTTGTTGCGTTCCCTTTTCAGGTTTTCACATACTTTGTTTTTCTCATTTCCTGTTAACGTGATCCAATTTTATATAAACTACAATTTTCGCGACTTGGCGAGGTTTCGTTGTGCATCGGGTGCAAGACGGCGTCTACCGTATCCGGAAATTTGATTGAAAGAAATGTCGTTGACGGAAAAATGATCGACGGAAATTTGATAAATTTGATCGAATCTTTTTTTCAGTTCACAAGTTAAAATTTTGCGTCAAATTTCTTTTTGAACCCATTATTTTGTTTTACTATTTAGTATAATGCGTTAAAAACAAATTTGACGAAATTTCTTTCGATCAAATTTCCGGTAACCGGCGTCTACAGTCTTAAAAAAGTAATTTGTAGACAACCAAGGCTATATATAAGGCATATTTCCTGAACCATCATCTGTACTACGACAGTAGACAACCAAGGCTACATATAAGGTATATCTCCCGAACCTATCTATCAGTCCTACGAAGGTTTCGAAAACTATGGTAAAAAAAAGGAAAACAAAAACAAAACAAGTTTCGCGTAAGCCTAATAATTGTTTTCAATCAGTTTAAACCTTTTTTTCTCTTTAAACCAAATGTATCGAAAATGACATTTAAGAAAGCATTCCCGTTTAAACTTTGATATCATCTTCAAAGATAACGTATTTCCAGTTTTGTGTGTGTGGTTGTTTTTTTTTTTTTTTTTTTTTTTTTTTTTTTTTTTTTTTTTTTTTTTTTTTTTTTTTTTTTAATTACATTAACTATTTAATTTAAAAAAAAAAAAAAAAAAAAAAAAAAAAAATTAAAAAAAAAAAAAAAAAAAAAAAAAAAAAAACAAGACAACACAAAAACAACTCAGTTTCTTATCATAAAAAGGACTACTAAAAAAAAACAAAAAAAAAAAAAACAAGGCGACACAAAAACAACTCAGTTTCTTATCATAAAAAGGACTACGAACAGACCTGTTGGTTTTTTTTTTTAGCCAGGCCTTCAGCTACGTGTTTCTTGTAGTTTGTGCCGACAGTTATTTCGGTCACCATGTTTGCTTTAGGCCTCGCGATTCTGAGTCTGTCTCTAACAGCCGAGGCACAGAGTAAGTACACAATTAATATGATCCCCCATTTGATTAATAACACAGGCCAACCAAAGAAAAAAAACAAACAACAACAATCTTATTTTCTTGGTGCCTTAAATTGTACGTCTGTTCCCAATGTTGAGGCACTAATATTAAAAAAATCGCAACGGAGTCATCTCAGCTGTTCTAGTTTTTAAGGTTTTGATGAATTTATAAAAATTTAGGTTTGTCCACATATACGGTCATTTTTTTATGAATTTGGATATCATAAAAATTATTTGAATGGGAAATATATATTTATATTTCCAATATTTTGTGTGTGTGTGTACAGACATCTGTCGACTTCCTTCCTAGAAAACGCAATGCCTTAAGAATTTGCTAAGTTCAAAGGTCAAAGTCGACTTTTTTTAATGTTTTATTAGTTAATTGTGTGAAAAATATTTAGTTTTCAAATAATGATCTTATTAGACGACGTAAATTTTAGTTTGACAACCTTCCCCAAACTTGATCTGTTGAAACAGCTGCTTGTAGATTGTATTTTCAAAACGCACCAAATCTTTACTGAGCTTGACAGAAAGAGAATACCTCTAGTGGAGACCGACCGAATTTTGGCTTGGAAACTTCGGTTTCGGCGCCGAAAGCTGCCATTTGACCACTTTCGGCCCAGTTTCGGTTTCGGCCGAAATCAGAAGATCACTTTCGGTCGGTCCCTATTCTCTTATAAGGTTATTTGGTGCCAAGATCTTATCGGTATTTCTTTATTCTTGTTGTGGGGTGAAAAAGAAGCTTTATTACGATAGTTTAGTTCGTTGGTTCAGAGAACCCTGAAGCGAAGAGTACAGTGAACATTTTCACAATGAAAATTGCATGCAGCCGCAGCCAGGCACCAAGGTGGATGAAATGCACGTATGATGGAGATTCATTCAAGAATCTAATTCGAGATTGTCCTGGAAGATCATATCTGACGACGTTTAATAACAAAGGAACTTCCTTCCTGCTGATTTATAATACAAAGTCTCCAGTAGATCTGTTTCTTTTATATATATATAATAAGCCTATTCTCATAAAGCGCATTCGTCTTTAAATAATTAACATAATGCTTTAAGCTTAACAATGAAACGTGTTCAATAATTCAAAAACGAGATCTTTTAGGCGAAAACTGGTACAATTTTTGGAATCAGTGGGTTAAATATACATTTTAAAAAAACATCTAATAATCATCGGGTTAAATATACATAGGAAAAAAATCTAACATTGTAGAACCAGATCTTGTTAAATTGATTAGATTTCCGTTAAAAAAAAATAATGTTTGGTGTACTTTTAGAGGATTGTATTTTTCGCGATATTGAACATAGCATTACAGCCATTACATTCCCAGAGAATTATTGTTTGTGATTGATAAACTTTTATAACCTTGCCAGCGCGAGTTTGTACAAACCACCCCAGTGGAATATGTGTCAGCATGTACACAAGCAGCTGCCCAGCTGGGACCTACGTCAGCTACAGGTAAGTACTTCATGAGAACAGGTTGTGTGTTTCCGTTTCTGAGTTTGGTGACCGGGGACCAGGGACCGGGGACCAGGGACCGGGGACCAGGGGTGGATCGAGGGATTGAATCGACCCTGGGCGATTTCAGATAAGTCGGTCCCCGGTCACCAGGGATCTCTAGATCCTTTGTTTCGAGTGCTTTAATGGGTCCATGTCTCGGGTGTACACGAAGGCCAGAGTATATTTAAATATATATATTTAAGAAAAAAATGATTTCTATTATTCAACTAATTAATGTCATTAATTATTTTGTCAAGCTGACAAAACAATCAAAACATGCAGATGAAATCTTGCGACCCGCCATTCGTGACGCACTTGCGCTTTACTGCCAAAGGGGGTCGTAAAAGTTAAGCTTTGCAGGATTAGTAACGTAATACCACTGTCAGACATTTACGACCAAACAACCGCAGCGTAGTTTGTGGGTATATGAAGTCAACGTAGTGTATTGGGTATACTAAGGTGGTGTAGTTTATTTAGTAGGTAAATGAAGGACATGTTGTTTAAGGGTTGTATGAAGGTGAAGTAGGTTATTGGGGTGAAATTCAATGTTTCCCAATTTACAGAGCTGTTGACACGTGAGTTACATTCATTTTTCTCTGCTCCTACTTCTCCACGCAGCGGCTGTGGTTTCCTGGAGAACTGCTGCTACACAAACCCTTACGACAACCTGGGCGGTGTGGTAACAGCTGCACATACAGTTGCACATACGACTGCACATACCACTGCACATACAACGGCACATACAACCAGCAGACGTAAGTAGTTAATGATCAAATCTGCCAACGTATTGACATCGTGCTATCTGATAGTTAAAATATATATATATATATCAGGGAAGAAATTGATAGCAAACATTTGTTTCTTAAAATTGTCTGATGTGACAGTTTTACTGTGCAAAAAACTGTCTGGTGACACTAACTTAGAATGACACATGTCATTTAACCACAAACATGTATTGACATCCCCCTCGTGGTCATTTGATTCTCCCCCCCCCCAACCTTTTCTCCCCAGCAGCAGTGACAGTGTCATCGACGTCCGGTAGTCAATGTGGTGTGACAGTTTACAACGCCGGGACGAAAATTGTCGGTGGACATACGACAACCATAGACAAATACCCGTGGCAGGTCAGTGTTTGATGGACACGTACACTTGTGAGGTCAGTGTTTGATAGACACGTGCATGTGGCCGGTCAGTGTTTGATAGATACGTACAATAATGACGTCAGTGATTGACAGATACGCAGACTTGTCACGTCAGTGTTTGGTAGATGCGTACACTTGACAGGTCAGTGATTGTATGACATAAACGATCTGTAAAAATGCTTGTGTACGGAGTGACATTTGAGAGCCATTAAGGACCAATATATATGTTGTAACACATTATGTGTATTTCAATAAAAAAATATAATATAATAAAATAATAATTGACATCATTTAAATGCCGTGATGACATACGCCTTAAAACAATATTGTATGTCGAAGTTTCAACTTTATTTTGTAATAACTCTACTACTAATTAATCCCCCATGCCCCACCCCTCATAAAACCACACAGGTGTCATTGAGGCTCTATAATCAACACATCTGTGGAGGTTCCCTAATCTCAAACCAGTGGGTTCTTACAGCAGCACACTGCATCAAAGAGTAAGTCTAAAAATACTTATTCAGGGGACCGGTGCAATGTCC
Organism: Lymnaea stagnalis; assembly: GCA_964033795.1. Classification (NCBI taxonomy): domain Eukaryota; kingdom Metazoa; phylum Mollusca; class Gastropoda; family Lymnaeidae; genus Lymnaea; species Lymnaea stagnalis. Next base: position 333,037 of record CAXITT010000506.1, on the reverse strand, counting down.
ATATGACATTTGGGGGCGCGGGGGGCAGGGGGGTCATTTCAGGGTTTTTCCGGGGGTGAGGGCAAAACCAAAACTTGGTCAGCTTGTTAAGTAGTTTATTACTACTGGAGGCGCCACAAGTACATAGAAATTTAAATAAAACCTGCAAATTCGGGGGGGGGGGTTTGGATGCCCCACCCTGCCCTAACCAAATGACGTCCCGAGGGTGAAAAGGGGGGGGGGTTGGTTCACTTTATCACAGACACTTCTGAGGCTCGGACAATAACTTAACACCCCGGCCGGATGAAGGAGACATGGTGAGCCCTTATCCTGGGCGTACGTTTATGACGCCTCCAGTCAAAAGTACAACGACAGCCAAACGTGCCAGCGAAACGAAGGAAAGAAAAAAAAGTTGGCGGAGAAAAAAACAAAACAAAACATTTTCATTTCTCAATGGTGACATTGATGGACTGGAACTCATGGTGACGGATATGGATAATTGGGGTCAGGGAGGGGGAGGAGGAGGGGGGGAATCAGTTGCGACTCTTGACTTATTTCTGTCTGGGGCGATCTCCCAAATAGCGCTTCCCCGTAACAAACACGCATCACTTTATATAATAAAAGGCATGCACATGTATGTATATAAATATATATAAACCCAAAGTTACCCCACCCCCAATTCGCCCCCGTTCCCCCCCACCCCTTGTAAGGCTCTGGAAAAGAGCACAATTTTGACTGTCTGGGTGACCACGCAGGTTCGTGAATAGCTTTGCTTGTATTTTTTTTTTTTTAAAGGGGGGGGGGTGGGGGCTCGTTACTTTAGGTGTTTGGGGAGTGTTATGTTTAGGCTAAAAGTAGGGGCAACATTACTCGAATGTGTTCTTTTCAAATATTTTTTTTTTTTTTTAATTTTTTTTTAGTAGCCAATGCCTCATGAAATGTTTCTCCTCCTAGAATGGGCCAAGTGACGACCAGCATGTTCAGTGTAGTGGTCGGCAGCACCAGCAGCTCCCACTACGCAAGCAGCCTATACCACAAGGCCCTAGGTATCTACACCCACGCAGAGTAAGTCAGGTTGTAGCAGTAAGCTCCGAGCCACCGAGGTGTAACGTCACTAGATCATAATTTTTTTTTTTTTAAAAACAATTACAGCTGTCCTGTTTTTTACCATGGTGTACGCCCCATATGATTGTGGTACCTAATCATTGATCTCTTATTGTTCATGATATCCAAATAATTGTTCTTATAATTCTAATCAGTGCGGTGCAAAGGAAATGCGTTACCCGCGCGGGGGGGGGGGGGGGGGGGGGAGGGGGCGCCTGAAAATGCCGCCCCCAAAAATCTATAGAAATAAGTGCAGCCTGGGGCGGGCCAGGAAAAATACGATTTTGGCGCCCATTTTCTTTTTGAAGTAATTTGGACTTGAGTGTTTGTTTAAAGAAGATTCTCGCGCCCTAATTGATGTTGCCGCCTGGTCGAGCTCCCCCCTCCCTTTCCCTTTCCCCCTCCACATGGCCCTGTTTCTACTCCTGGTTCTTAACATTGGTTATCCTACTCATTTTTCGTGTGTAACAGCCACTTGTTCAAACGGAACCTAATTACTGTTGTTCACCTATACAACAGCCCCCCCCCCTTTTTTTTTTCTTCGTGTGTAACTGAAGGCGAGCAACTGTTCAAGGGTTCATAGAGCATGATTTTTCCTGACCGTGTGTCATAATATCCATTCTTCAGGTACGTTAAGAATACCAGAAACGACATCGCCCTGATCAAGCTGGACCGACCGGTCAACCTGGCGGACAGGAACATCCAGCACGTCTGCCTCCCCGACCCCAACGAAGATTTCAGCGGTCAAGTCTGTGTGGCGACCGGGTGGGGATCCCTAACGGAAGGTCAGTTGGACGAGAGTAGCGCTTTGGACGGACGCTGACATCGTATTCGTCTTACACCGTTTTCATTGATGTATTGTTCAAACGTGTCTCCAGCTGAAAGAAGGATGTATGTTATTTGTTCTAGAGCGTCTCCATCATTAGTAGTGTATATTTCTTTGACATTTTTAAATCTCCAGCAATAACCAGGGTTTAAACTTTAATAGCCATTCAAGCGTATATCTAGCTGAAAGGAAATGTTACTTGTCCTATAGAGCTTCTCTAAGTAAAGCAGTGAATATTATCTTTTACCCCCATCTTGAAAATTTGATAGCATGTGTTGTCAACGGTAACAAGTCTATGTGTCAAGTTTCAGCTCGATAGCTTGATGGGAAGTGGGTCAATGGGCCGTTCGAAGATTTTGCCACTCAGCCAGCCCGTCCGCCAGCCAGCCACAGACAAAAGCAAAGTTAATATAAAGGATTTAAAAAGAAAAAAAAAGAAATAGTTGTTTTTTTGTGTGGAGAAGGGCAATATCATTTGTTGGGAAACTGTATAAACTGAATTTAAATGGCTAAAATCTACCAATAAGTATCTATTTTTAAAGGACGACGACAATACACAATGAACACCCCCTGAAACTAAAATTTGATCTCATTTTGTCAAGAAATTAAAGCAGAAAACATCGTGCCAATGCTTGATACTTAGCAAGAACTAATATACAATTTTTAAAAAATAATAGGCCTTTATATTGGTGGAAAGGTATTTTAATACACTATTGTTCCGAGTATGCCGTCCTTTAAAAAAAAGCATTATGCAGTTTTTAAAAAACTAGAAATGATGCAAAAATAAATAAATAAATAAAATTGCCGGTATAACATGTTAACAACGGGAAGTAAGCGCTGTGGCCTTTAAGGAACGTCCTCTATTCGGAACAGTGCGGTATTAATGGATCCATTGGTTTATCTAAATTCGCCTTAAATATTCGTCTCGTCAAAGATATTGAACGTATCGATACTTCATTGCTTCCTCTAGTCCAGTACTCGGCAAACTCATTAGTCAAAAGAGTTAAAAATCAGCAGCAGGACGATTAACAAAATTTTGAGAGCCACATTTCTGACCAAGATCCTGTCCAGAACCATGTTTTTCGGAGTCAAAACCGATTTGTGGCTGACATGCTGAGCCGCACTCAGGTCGCTAGAGAGCCGCATGCGGCTTGCGGGCCGCGATTAGCCGAGCACTGCTCTGGATAAGTAATTGTAATAGATGGTAGGAAGAGTCGACCATTTACTACTCTATAGAAATTTTATTGAATTGATGTTTTCATATTTTACGTTTATTTTGTACATATTTTTCTCCGGGATTGAGGGGGGGGGGGAGGGGGGAAGGCAGTGGGCTTGCTCTGGTGGACGGCAACAGTGTCGCCCTGCCCCCCCCCCCCGGGGGAAGAGGTGCCTGAAAATTACACTGAAATGTACTATTGAAGAGAGTCATTGTTGATATGGTTTTAAGAGAGTCATTGTTGATATGGTTTTAAGAGAGTCATTGTAGATATGTTTTTAAGAGAGTCATTGTTGATATGTTTTTAATAGAGTCATTGTTGATATTTTTTTAAGAGATTCATTGTTGATATGTTCTTAACAGAGTCATTGTTGATATGTTTTTAAGATAGTCATTGTTGATATGTTAGGGTTGATGTTTCAGGTGACGAGGCAACGCCTGAAACCTTGAGAGAGGTCAACCTGCCAATCATCAACCGACAACTCTGCCAATATTACATGGGCTCTTTCGCACAGGGGCTCATCTGTGCCGGAAATAGACTTGGCGGTGTTGATACATGCCAGGTGAGCATTTGGTCATTTGGTCACTCTTAGCAGGCACGTAATCAAAAGCTGCCAGGTTGTAAACAGTGTTTCCTTTAAAGGCTTGTAATTTATATAATTTGCACTAACAATAATAATATGTTATTATTATTTCAACAAAAATTAACAAACTTCAAGCATTCCTACTAACCATGAATAACACAAAATTATCAACAGTGGTGTTCTAATAAGCAGTATTCTTCAGTAATGTATGAATTTTTTTTAAAAAAGTATAATGAATATAGGTAGTGGACTGATGACGAAATATACAGAATTAAAATTTTACGTCAGTGCGAATGAGTGTGAGTTAGATATATCAAAACCGTACATTTAAAAGAGTTTTATCATAAAATGTTATCACAGCTGTGGGGTATTAGAACGGTATCACTTTCAAAAGACGATTAGACAAGACAAAGTGGATTTTTAACCACACACCTGACAAGACAAAGTGGGTTCCTAACCACACACCTGACAAGACAAAGTGGGTTTTTAAACCACACACCTGACAAGACAAAGTGGGTTCCTAACCACACACCTGACAAGACAAAGTGGGTTTTTAAACCACACACCTGACAAGACAAAGTGGGTTCCTAACCACACACCTGACTTTTTAGAAGAATCTAAATGTTAAAAACTGGCCATTTGAAGGGAAAAAAAGTTAACGGTCAAATTATCTTTTTTTTTTTTTTCTCAGGGTGATTCTGGTGGCCCTCTGGTGTGTCTGAAATCAGGGGCGTGGAAGGTGGCGGGCATCGTGTCCCACGGTGTGGGATGTGCCCGACAGAACATGTACGGCTTTTACACTGAGGTCTCCAAGTACATAACATGGATCCACAACACCATGGCCCAGCATTAGACAGTGGATGACACCTTTTTATTCCTAATTCTAATGTGTATGCAACGATGGCAGTATTCATTGTTGAACTAATGTTGATGAATAATTTTTAGAATTAAATTGCTGAAGCAGATGTTACCCACCAACACACACAAAAAATGAGTAATGTTATAGCTAAGGAATCAATGTTAAACCTGTCACTTCGCGTCTGTAACCGGGCTTAATTAAGCATATGAACAATATTTGAAGCTGTCACTGTCATACGTAGCTATAAATAATACTCTAGCCCAGGGGTCGGGAACCTATGGCTCGCGAGCCAGACATGGCTCTATTGATGGCTGCATCTGGCTCGAAGACAAATGTTCGATTATAAAAAAAAAAATGTCGCATTAATGGAAAGAAATACTCATTATTGATTAGCAACAGCATAACGATGTTATTAAAAAGAATTCAGAGACATAATTATTGCATTTTAGTGTTGAAATTACACAAAATGCACACATTTACTTGAATTTTTAGTTTTAAATGTAATGTATGGCTCTCACAGAATTACTTTTCAAAATATGTTGTTGTCCATGGCTCTCTCAGACAAAAAGGTTCCCGACCCCTGCCCTAGCCGCTAGGCGATGTGGTTTAAACAGTGACTGATTTTTAATATCGCCACTCACAATATCCGTAATAATAAATATGTTTCACGGGAATATCAAGATACTCCGAATCGCATCACACACATTTCAATTCCTATTATGCTTCCATAATTTAATCTTCTCCACTTAAAAATGTTATTATCGATACATAATCCAGCGGCCTCGGTTCACGCCACTATTATTGATTTTCTCCCCATCTATTACTCAATGAAACACACTGATTGGCCAGCCCTCCTCACAAGTCCCAAACACTCTGTCTCTATTACACACGAAATTCTAGGCATTCTACTTGTCTCCCATTAGTGGTTCACATAATATTCACATCTGTGACAGAAGCTAACGTGTCACGGGAATAAAGTTATTGAATAAACGTAGCTCTACATTTTAACTAGGTTTTTTATGATACTGCTAGAGCAGTGCTTTCCGGACAGTGTGTCGCGACGCAGCAGTGTGTCTCCTGTGCTAAAATAAGTTCTACCAAGATTCATTCATTTTTTAAAAACTAAACACAAAAAAAAATAAAAACCGCCGGGAATTAATTATGGAAATGTATGAGGAAAGTGATGCGGGTGGCAGATATCCAGTGATTATTTCAGAAATGTAGCCCTGGGGGGCACTACAGATTTATCAGGGGGGCAGTGCCAGTTGATTTATTGTTGGACATATTTTTCCTCCGGGGTGAGGGGGGGCACTTGGCTTTCCCCGGGGAAGGGGGGGGGGAGGGCAGTGCCCTCTCCGAGATATAGCTGAAAGAAACCCTGCAGAAATCTTCCTCCTCGCTATGAAGAGCGGCAAAGCAACGTTTAAAACACCTAGCACTTTGGAAAACAGCACGTTACCAATAAAAACGTTAAAATAATCAGCGGCGTTTCTAGGTGCATAACCGTGTCGCATGCACAATTTCAGATCGCTTTCTAAATGATAATATCTACTGACCTATGAAGATTTCACTTCAGAGGAATAATTAATTTAATTTCATTCCGATTTCAGCCGGAAAATTTATGATTATTTATTATTTTATAATTATTATTTTTTAAATATTTAAAAATTTTTAAATTAATTTTTTTTTCTTTCTAATGACCATTGAACTCATCTTCAAATGAACATTATCAACAGAAACCTCTGATTTTGAGAAAGATAATGCAGTGATTTTTTTTCCCCCTTTTTTTTTTTTAAATCCAAAAGAGCCAACAATCGTCCAGTAACAATCAAACTCCCTTGTTTAGGTAGGCAGCACCAAAATGAGAGAAAACAAAATTTACAAATTTAACCGAATTCGTTCGGGGGCGCGCCCCCCCCCCCCAGAACCGGGTGAAACCAGAGCATATTGTTTTCCACCTCCATAGGACCAGACTCGGAGGAAGTCCATGGTGAAGTCATGAGTGGGTGAAAATCATGAGTTGACGTCAAACCCCAATGACACCGCTTTTCCCAGAATTCTGTTTATTCCAAATCAAATGTTTAAGTATCTTTTCCGTGTCAACTATCGTGGAATGCACTCGTACCTCGTATGTTGGGTTTGATCGTCCTCATGTTTGCGGTTTAAAACCAGCGATTCCTACTCAATAAAATAACATTTTGAAAAAAAAAGAATTTTTTTTTTTTTTTTTTTAAATGGTACTTAAAGACAGTTACGCCTTACCGAATATGCTGCCACGGCATGGGCTGGGAGAAGGTGCACATTTCGGAGTTCGCCCCGGGCGGGACTGAAGCAAGTTACGCCACTACAGCAAATTCTAGCAGACACCAGTCAACGCCTTGGCAATTTGCATACAACTTCATTAAGTTGAAAAAATTACCATCAATTTGTCATCTTTTGCCGATCCAAGTTTCTCCTTTCGGAAAAATTGATTGCTGAGTGCCCAGGACACAACCGTTCTTAACGCTATAGTTTTGTCCTGAGAACGGTTTTGGACACCGTCGAGGCTTTAATTCCGTCAAGCCAATTACTGCACCTTGTGTACAGCTACTTTCTTGAACATTCATATTGAGGACATCAAATACTGCACCTTGTGTACAGCTACTTTCTTGAACATTCATATTGAGGACATCAATTACTGCACCTTGTGTACAGCTACTTTCTTGAACATTCATATTGAGGACATCAAATACTGCACCTTGTGTACAGCTACTTTCTTGAACATTCATATTGAGGACAACAAATCATCGGGAAAACCCGGAGCTTATCTCTTTCTCAGAACGACTGGCGGGCTTTCCGCGCGTGACTTGTCTCGTCTTAGTTTTAAGTTTCACTGATGTAGAACCCCAATGCTAAAATGTTGGTTACCAGAAATTTGATCGAAAGAAATTTCGTCGACGGTAAATTGATCGACGGAAATTTGATCCAACGGAAATTTGGTCGAATTTTTTTTTTTTTTTTCAGATTCACACGTTAAAATTTTCGTCAAATTTCTTTTTGAACGCATTACACTATATAATAAAACAAAAAGAAATTTGAAGCAAAATTTTAACTTGAAAACTGAAGGAAAAAAAAGATTCGACCAAAATTCCGTTCGATCAAATTACCGTCGATCAATTTACCGTCGACGAACATTTCTTTCGATCAAATTTCCGGATACGGATGATGTTGAATAGTACCAAGACACAGCGAACCATAACACAACGAAGAAGCCGTATGCTTTAAAATATATATTTCCTTTATTTTCTTTATATTAAAAAAAAAAAAGATAAATTGAGAGCAGCCCCCAGATGCGTTGCTAGGCTATACAAAGTACATCCGCCATGCTGGTTTCTTGTCCTTGCGGTTCACCAAGTCGTATTCCACTGATCTTTTACCCGACACCACAGGATTACCAAAATGTAAGAAAAAAATATAAAAATAAATAAATGTATCAACACAATTGCCTCCGCAGGGGATTGAACCCTGGATCTTCGGTTTACGAGACCGACGCCTTACCACTTGGCCACGAAGGCTATGAATATAAGGGGCCATCTAGTCAATTGATAACTTCTTCCCCGACCGCCCCCTCCCCTCCCCCCCCCTCTTTTTTTAGTTGCTTTTTTTTCTGCCGCCAACCACTTACATAACCGGCACGTGGCTTAAAAAAGAGATTTTAAAAAAATAATAATTGTAATAACTCAAAACATAAGGAAACTATACTGTTCTAAACAAGTCTTAGAGACATTAGAATAGTATATTTTGTTGAGTCCATTTACATTTTAAAAACAAATGTATTCAACTAGGCCTACATCTTCTTTTAGCAACGTGTTTGATACAATTCTTATTTTTCTCTAACACTCAATTAGTCTCAAAGCCGATTCGCTAGTCTAAGGGGTCGTCCATAAAGTTCGTCACGCTATTTTTGACAATTTTTTTACCCCCTCCCCCTTGTCACAAACTGTCACAAATCTCGGACACCCCCCCCCCCGAAAGTACGTCACACTTTCCGAACACATTTAAAAAAAATTTTTTTTTGATACAATTCTTATTTTTCTCTAACACTCAATTAGTCTCAAAGCCGATTCGCTAGTCTAAGGGGTCCTCCATAAAGTTCGTCCCGCTATTTTTGACAATTTTTTTACCCCCCCCCCCCCGTCACAAACTGTCACAAATCTCGGACACCCCCCCCCCCCGAAAGTACGTCACACTTTCCGAACACATTTAAAAAAAATTTTTTTAATTTAATCTAAATCGCACTTCACTTTTAAACTGTATTAAAATATAACATTTCCACTAAATTTCCACTATCACATTATTAAAATGACTTTAATAGTAGAATAGTTAATTGTCAACAGTTTTCACAGTTATTCATTGAAGCAGTAGCTCAATCTAGATGGAATTTGAAAACAAAAATTGCAAAAATTAGACTGGACTTTTATATAATACACATCATTTATCTGCTGCTTGTTCATTTACAATAGGTGAGGTCAAGTTTTAGATAATCTTCCGTTTATGCAATCTTTTTACACAGGTTAAGAAGTATATTAGAGAAACTTGACCTCACCAAATGATTAAATAATAAAAAGGAAGTGACATAATTATGCAGCGGACAACATAGAAATAATATTACTTAAGGAAATACGAAAGCAAGGCTGTACATAAAACAAGGCTTCGCAACAACATACTAGCGCCCCTAGCGAGAGTAATCATGAAGTACACATTCAGGAGATACGCATTTCATGCTATTTTGACATAAAACTAATTCAAATGTTTCACAAAATTTTTGAAAATTATTTTTAAAGTTATTAAATTCCACTAAAAAATAAATTAGAAATAAAATTTAAAAAAAATAACTGAGTGACGTCACACATGGCCTCCCCCCTGTCACAAACTGTCACACTTTCTTACACTCCCTCCCCCCTCTGGAGCGTGACGTACTTTATGGACGGCCCCTAACTGGCTTTCTGTCGGCCATGTTCTTGACCAGTCCAACTGGCTTTCTGTCGGCCATGTTCTTGACCAGTCCAACTGGCTTTCTGTCGGCCATGTTCTTGACCAGTCCAACTGGCTTTCTGTCGGCCATGTTCTTGAAGCGAGGTCTTGAGTTTTATAGTTGCTCTTGATCTTTTGCGATTTTATAAAAAATATTCTTTAGGCCTACTAGGGCACTCGGGCTTAACTGGGTGCAGTTTTATATACCGGGTCCAGGTATTTTGAGGAAATAACCGATAGGTCCAAGTGTTACAACAAACAAAAAAACAACAACAAAAAAAAAAAGGTTAACTTCTCATTTTCTTTAATATTTGCTGGCCTTTAAACAACAGTCCTACCGACATAATTATACCCCACCTACAGGCCTTTAATTTTAAACAATAAGCCTACAGACAGTCCTTACACCCTACCTGCTGGAATTTAAACAAAGAGGCCTACAGACAGTCCTACACACATTCCTATATCATACCCGTGGCTCTTTATTGATTAAGATAATAGTCGCCTCCGAAAAAATTCAACATTTTTTTAAACCCGAGTTCAACCGTCACGCATGACGCTTGCTGCTTGATAGCAATTTTTCCCCCAATCGGTACTATAACTATAAAACATGTTGAGCAGGAGGGGGTCCGGTTGTGAAAAGGAAGCAGCCATGCCAGAAGCAAAAAATATATATAGGATATTTTGTCAAAATCAACATTTCAACATCCTCTTCTGGTGTTTAGTCTACATTCTGCAAATGTTTTTTTAAAATTTTTTTTTTTTAAATTTCCGATAGAGATCTTTCATAAAAGACGTCCACAGAGACGTGATGGTGCATGGGGAGGGGCTTCACGCAGAGACGCGGGGAGTGGAGGGGGGGGGAGGTCTTCAAAGGCAGACAAGTGTGAACTGGAAGTGGTTAAGATTAATTAAGTAGGAATAGGATTAAAGAATATTTTAGTTTTGTATACTGTACCTGAATAAGTTACTGTACCTGAATAAGTTACTGTACCTGAATAAATTACTGTACCTGAATAAGTTACTGTACCTGAATAAGTTACTGTACCTGATTAAGTTACTGTGTCTGAATAAATTAATGTACCTGAATAAGTTACTGTACCTGAATAAGTTACTGTACCTGAATAAGTTACTGTACCTGAATAAATTACTGTAGCTGAATAAATTACTGTAGCTGAATAAATTACTGCACCTCAATAAATTACTGTAGCTGAATAAATTACTGTAGCTTAATAAGTTACTGTAACTGAATAAGTTACTGTACCTGAATAAATTACTGTACCTGAATAAGTTACTGTACCTGAATAAATTACTGTACCTGAATAAGTTACTGTACCTGAATAAGTTACTGTACCTGAATAAATTACTGTAGCTGAATAAATTACTGTAGCTGAATAAATTACTGTACCTCAATAAATTACTGTAGCTGAATAAATTACTGTAGCTTAAAAAATTACTGTACCTGAATAAATTACTGTACCTGAATAAATTACTGTACCTGAATAAATTACTTTACCTGAATAAATTACGATACCTGAATAAATTACTGCACCTGAATAAATTACTGTACCTGAATAAATTACGGTACCTGAATAAATTACTGTAGCTGAATAAATTACTGTATCTGAATAAATTACTGTACTGAATAAATTATTGTACCTGAACAAATTACTGTACTGAATAAATTACTGTAACTGAGTAAAATACTGTACTGAATAAATTATTGTACCTGAACAAATTACTGTACTGAATAAATTATTGTACCTGAATCAATTACTGTGCCTGACCACGAACAATCACAACAAAAAAAATAAAAAAAATAAAAAAGGTACTTGTTTTTTAAAAAACATATTTTATATCTGAGCATTTTATTTGACCACACCGTCGACTAGGTGTGCGTCATTCGAGTTTCTTCAAGTGAGCCCATTGTGTTAGAGAATCCGTCTTTTTAACCTGCTTGCTGATCTTGAGCAGGTCGTTGTACAGGTTCCTGCCGAGCACACTGGAGGCACATATCAATCCCATCATCATGGACGGGACGAAGCCACAGGTCAGTGTGTCCTTGCCTGCAGAGAGAACATATCTTCTTTTTTTTAGTTTCATCATTAATGTTTGGCAGATAAGTTTTGAAACAATTAAAAAAAAAGAACAAAGAGTTTTTGAAATCAAATTTACCGTTTAAAATATTTTTAAATATATAGCGTTAACTGTATAAAAAACAGATATTTTTTAAAGATAACTTCAAATGACTATTCATTTTACATCAATTGTGTTCGTTTCCGTATCTGATTTACACCAAATTTGAATTAATGTACATTTAAGACTGTAAATTAAAATTTAAAAAAAAAAATTTTTATTTAAAAATGTAGCTTTTATTTTTTTTTCAATTTCCATGAATTCATTTTTAATCTTATGATTATCTGATTTGAGAGTTTTGCGGCTAATCAAAATGCTACAAACAAATTTTTTTATTTAAATTATAAGGATAGAAAGGGTAAAGAAATTAATTGCACAAAAATTAACGTGGTACCGGTATGTGACTTTTTAATGGCTACACCATTGGGACTCACGTTTAAATGTTTACAACGAAGTTGAGGTAATCGATTATTTTGAATCGGATTATCTGTTTAACTTGTATTGTAATTTCGTTCGATCAAGCAGACACCAATTGAGCTAGTGTATTTTAAATAAGAATAATGATACATATTTCGTGTTGTGATTTAAACATTAAACCGTATGTGGTGTCTAAATTTACATTGGGAACTGTTTAGCTTCCTACAGGTTGTGTTTCCTTGGGCACATCAAAACACAAGGCGGTCTCAGAAAAATTGTAGAGGATTTAAGGAACAATCACAGGAGCATTAGATAGCCCGTGAGGCCGTCTGATAGAGTCATATTGACTGCCTCATACCATCCTTACAGACCTGTAAACACAGCCCTACTGGCCGGTCTAACACAGCCCTACCGGCCTGTCCAAACCAACCCTACAGGCCTGCCCAAACCAGCCCTACTGGTCGGTCTAAACCAGCCCTACTGGCCTGTCTAAACCAGCCCTACTGACCGGTCTAATAAAGCCCTTGTGTTCTATTACAAGCCCACTGACCTGTTAAATAAAGCCCCGGAACGTCAGTGTCTGGCCTGAGTTTGCTGGCCACGTCAGCTGTGAATCTGGACAGTTTCTGGTCTAGCCCGTACATTTCCCCTTTGGGCTCCGCCAGGTAGTGGTGATTGCTGACTGGCGTCCCAACTTCCATGTACACTTTCTTGTAGAAATAGAGAAAAGAAAATGTCTACCGTCCAGAGCTTACACTATTGAAAATTTAAAATATAAATTTGAATATACTGATTCATAAGAAGAGAAATTAAAAAATATGATATGTTTATGTTAATTTCTACGTGTTATGGGGAATGTGGACCTTGCCAACATTGACCTTGATTCTATACGTGTATAATGTTGACTATGCTTCTGTACGTGTGAAATGTTGACCATGCTTCTATATACATGTGACATGACGATGTTGACCGTGTTTCTATATACGTGTAACATGTTGACCGTATTTCTGTAAGTGCGAAAGGTTGACCGTGTTTCTAAACGTGTGAAATGTTGACAGTGTGTTTCTATGCGTGTGAAAGTTTGACCGTGTTTCTAAACGTGTCCAATGTTGACCGTGTGTTTCCATACGTGTGAAATGCAATGCTAACCTTTCCGTCCAGCTGTGGAAACAAATCGACACACTGCCGCCACATTTGTTGACCGATGGCGTCCTTTATTGCCTGGTACCGTTCTCCGCGGTGACGTATTTTTTCATCTTTCCATTCCTCAAACCACGACCACTTGGCTGGCGTGATGGCCAGCACCGATGTCTTTCCTATTGGATTAAAAACCTAAGACAGTGAAACAGGGTTTACGGTAATTTCAATGGCGTGGTCCAGTGTTTTTTTTTGTTTTTTTTTTTGGGGGGGGGGGGTGTGGGGTGGTTTTTTTTGAATTGTGAACGCCTTAAGACTGCGGTTCTCAATCTGTGGGTCGCAACCACTTTGGCATTAGGAAGGCTGAGAACCACTGCGTTAAGGGATGGAACAATGAAACGAACGGGGCACAATCGAATTAAATTCTTTCTTGTCATCCGCAATAACTAATTGATGAAAATAAAAAAAAAATTATTAAAAAAAACAAAAAAACATTATTAGAGTGAGAATTTTAAAATAAAATCTTTGGAAACATGAAAAACATAAAACCATTGTCAAGACAGGTCAGCACAGTCACCAGTGGGTCTCAACCCCCGGTTCCACGTACATATGCCGGCCCACGGAAAACAAGTTATAAACGCACGGTACGACTACAAATGGCTATTTTGGGGGCAGGGATTTTTGGAGGCCTCTCAACAAACCCAACAGTGAAATCGGAAAGGAAACTTCTAGACACAGTGGTTCTCATAGTGAACGGTGGGGATAGCTCGGGGGGGGGGGGAAGGTGCCAAAATGCTTTGAAGATTAGGTGGGGCGGTGGGGAATTATGTAAAGAAATGATTTTTTGGAAAAAATAACAAATAATAAATTTTAATATTTATTTTGGGGGCAGGGATTTTTGGAGGCCTCTCAACAAACCCAACAGTGAAATCGGAAAGGAAACTTCTAGACACAGTGGTTCTCATAGTGAACGGTGGGGATAGCTCGGGGGGGGGGGAAGGTGCCAAAATGCTTTGAAGATTATGTGGGGCGCTGGAGAATTATGTAAAGAAATGATTTTTTCGAAAAAATAACAAATAATAAATTTTAATATTAAAAAATAGCTAATTTGAAAAAAAAGAAAACAATATAAAAATAGCCAATTTGATAAAACCCTATTTGGAAAGAAGCATTTTGATAAAAACCTATATGTTAAAGAATCTTTTCGGTAAAAACCTATAATTTGCTACAAAACTGGTAGGAAAACCTGATTTTTTTTTACCCGGAAATTTGAGCCCCCATTCTGGTTCTTTCGCCGAAGGAAAAGAGATGAAACTGAAAGGAATCTTAGCGTCTTCGATTCCGTCAGCCGAGAGTTCCAGGAACTCACTCATGGTTTTATTGATGTCATCACTGAAACGAGAAACTACTTATATAGTACGTACTGCATACATAATGGACAGCCAAATATTTAAATAGTAGAATACGTATTGCGCAGCCAAATATTCATATAGTAGCATACGTATTGTACAGCCAAATATTCATATAGTAGCATACGTATTGTACAGCCAAATATTTAAATAGTAGCATACGTTGTGTACAGCTAAATATTTATATAGTAGCATACGTATTGTACCGCCAAATATTTATATAGTAGCATACGTATTGTACAGCCAAATGTTTCCAGCAGGCAGATGGAGGTCCTGGGTGCTTCCCTCGACTCCAATAAATGTTGTGATGAATGAAAAACTATGGCCAACTCGTTCAATCAGTGGGTAAATATCTGATGACATATTCAAACAGTAATGGCTGATCGTTAACTTATACAGCAGAAATATAAAAAAAAAATAATAATAAAATGCATCAAAAAATAATTTCAACACCTAGATATTTCAAATATTGTCTTGCAATAAGAACACAGAGATTTGGCAACGTGCGTATGTAACATGTATTGCGCAACTCTCACGTACCCTAACTCTCCTAAACCCACGCTCCCTGAGTCAAGGGTAAGTGACCGGCGGTGTCCCCGGACCCTCCCCCCCCCCCCCCGGCATCAAGATAACTTTATAGATGACTGAAATCCGATGAGTACTCAAAGAATGGCTAAGGTTGGATACCCAACCCCCGCCATTTTGAAAAAAAATCACCTACGCCTCTACCCTGAGTAAAATTAAGGTAATAAAAAGATACATGCTGGTAAAAAAAAACAAAAAAAACAAGTCACCGATATTGCGATAAATGGATGTAATCTAAACCAACCAAGCAGCTGCTACCGTGATAAATACAGAATAAGCATAGCGAAAAAAAGATATACATACTAGCTAGTATACCCGGCGTCTTCTAGGTTTACCCTAGGAAGAATTTTATAAGACTTATCAGTTACCATTTACATTAAGGATCCTGAGATAATCAATTCACTATATATATATATATATATATATTATAGTTATTGCAATTATAGTTAAAGAAAATATAAAAAAATATTGAACTTTGACAAGACATGTAAAAAAAATAATGCTCACAAATTACAAAACTGTGGAAAGTCAGTTATATAATAGACATAAGGTAAAGGGCTCCGACACAAAACGGAAGCCAGTGCAGTAAGGTTAAAAGGAAGCCAGTGCAGTAAGGTTAAAAGGAAGCCAGTGCAGTAAGGTTAAAAGGAAGCCAGTGCAGTAAGGTTAAAAGGAAGCCAGTGCTGTAAGGTTAAAAGGAAGCCAGTGCAGTAAGGTTAAAAGGAAGCCAGTGCAGTAAGGTTAAAAGGAAGCCAGTGCAGTAAGGTTAAAAGGAAGCCAATGCTGTAAGGTTTAAAGGAAGCCAGTGCAGTAAGGTTAAAAAGAAGCCAGTGCAGTAAGGTTAAAAGGAAGCCAGTGCAGTAAGGTTAAAAGGAAGCCAGTGCAGTAAGGTTACATTATAGTTCACCGAGTCACTTTAAAAGCGTGTGGAGAAAATAAAGGGGGGGGGGCACTGGCTTAACAATAAAATCAACTAGATAAATATTTAAGATGACATTTAAATGTCATCCCAATAAAAACGGAAGATGTAAGCCATTTCGATTAGTTTACATTGGTCCCCCGTCCCCGAAAGACGTATTTTAAATAGTGTTAATCCGGTTACTGTTTCAGTTTCGATGATGAATGAAAATTAATTATAAAATTTGTAACCATTAAAAACGGACGAAAAAAATCTCTCTGGTTAAACCATTTTCATTTAACAGAATTGGAGCGCCATGGCCAGAAAATCGAAGGCTAATATTTGATCAGGAATCAGCAATTAGTTTAATCCTGATCATTTAGGGTTTGATATCTATGTATCAATCAACGAAATAGCCCAGATTATAGCCCAGATTATAGCCCATTGATTAAACTTATGTATGGAAAATCAGGGCATCGAACATTCTATAATATCCCATGTTCTTTTTAAACGTTGTAAAAACTTGTTAAAATAACCCTTCTCGCAGCAATTTTTCCCTTTAACTGTAGCCGTTTCCCATTAAAAGCTCAAAGAGTTAAGCCAACAAATAAAAAGATCAGAGATGTTAGTGAGTTGGGTTGTTGGTGTTTTTCGTGTGTGTGTGTGTGTGTAAATGTATAATAGACTAGACGCAAGCAACGTACAAGAAGCTTTGGCGACGTTCTCGGGAAGCATCGTCTTGAAGGTGTTCACGACGCCAGCGTCAGAAATGATGAACCTGGCGTGGATTTCTACTTCGTTTTTGCCAACTCTTACACCTGATCAAAATAAAAAAGAGGATTGATGTCTTCAGATTTTGTTAAAAGAAACAATAAATACGTCAAAACGTTGTCAATGTAGTTGTGAGCAAATTTGTAAGTTTCCTTAAATTAAAAATATTTAAGCCTAATAACTCCAACCCGGCGCTGGGTCTGAATTAAAGTCGAAAAAGAGGGTAATCAAACATGACCTTGACCCGGTGCTGCACCAATAGTCTGTTGTGACTTTACACAAAAATCCCAGGGCAGCAAACTCTGCCTAGGGGGGGGGGGGGTCATTCGCACATTACGTCACGCAAAAAAATTAACCTTTTTAGACCCCCCTCCCCCCGGTCACAGTGTCACAAATTCTTTACCCGACCCCCCCTATCTAAGATTTTATTTTATTCTTTAACATTTTCCCATAATGGATTAAGACGTGGTATTATAAGAAAACTGTGACGCCAAACAACAAAGTTCTCCCCGAACCGAATGTAAAATGGCCTCAACAGTTCTTGCGTAATTTTTTTTTCTAGCTCATTTTTTAAGAAATTTTAAAAATATCCCCAACCCCCCCCCCCCCCCATTTTGTCACAAATTATCGACCCCCCCCCCACCACACCCTGCCCCCTTAGCGTGAAATAATTTGCGAAGGACCCCTTAAAACAAACCCTTAAAATCAACGAAATCAGCTCACCAATGGCCCGTCCATTCTTATCGCATAAAATCTTCGTCACTGGCGCCTGGACCAAGACGCACCCTCCTGCATCCTGGATGGACTGAATCAAGTGAAATGCAATCTCAGTCGAGCCCCCTGTGGGGTAGAACGCCCCGTTTGCGTAGTGCGTCACCAACATGGCGTGCAGTAAGAAAGGCACCTCTCTGGGCAGGACACCTGGTTAGAGGGACTTTTTATCTTCATCATATTATATGGCTCGCTCTTTTTGGTTGGGGGGGGGAGGGGGGAGAGCTTGTCAAATATATCATTTTGTGATTACAATTAAATTTTCTTGTATATAACAATTTTAACGCATTTTTGAAAAAGGGTTTGAAAAAATATATTGCATTTTTTTTAAAGCGAAACAAGAAAAAGTAAGAGATTAAAGTTACTGCTACGCCTGCAGCTACAAGTACCGCTACTCCTACAGCTACTAGCACTGCTACTAGAACTGCCACATTCCTAATTCTACTCCTGCAGCTTGTGATAAGTTAAATCTACGAATGATGTATTGTGTGGGTTGGGGTGGTTTCATCTGTGTTAACTCCATGTAGCATGAAACGTCCATTGAGCATTGGTAGTTAAAGCTTACGATGTTATGGACTGTGACGCAGATGCTATTATGGCAGTGGTTCTCAACCTTTCTAATGCCACGACCCTTTAATACATTTCCTTACGTTGTGGCGACCCCCGACCACAAAATTATTTTCGTTGATACTTTATAACTGTTGAGTATGTGTGTTTTCAGATGGTCTTAGGCGACCCCTGTGAAATGGTCGTGCGACCCCCAAGGGGTCGCGACCCACAGGTTGAGAACCGCTGCTATATGGGATCGTATTTTTTAAAGCAGTCACCCAACGCTTCCCGAAAAAAAAAATCTATTTATATACATACAAACTATAATTCACAGATAATATAAGACAACACAAGTTTATTGTATTACAATCCCCACAGATATACGACTGCACGTATCTAGCGCTTACCATAATCCCCACAGATGTAGGACAGCACTAGTTGAAGCTCCTTGTTGCTTGTCAGGCTGTCTAGGACAGACTGAAGTGTCCTCTCGATGTAGCCTTTTCTATAACACTTGAAGACTATTCTATAGAGGCCAGTTGCTACCAGGAAGCGAACCAGGACGCGAGGTAGCACTTTGAGCATCACTAGGCCCATGAACGAGCTACCGGCATCCTTCGGAGAGATAGTAAGGCATGTATGAATATTGGAGTATTCACGTCGTAAGCAAAAACTGAGATGAAATATTTTAAAGAATGTTTATATTGAAAGAGAGCTTATCATCACGTTAGGGGTGTAGACTTCTATCGAAAACATGGCTTTGAAAAGTGTCATTTGATATTGGGAATATTTAAAAAAATATTTTATAAAAGCAATATGAATATCGGGCGTGAGGGTTGGGGGGGGGGGGTTGGGTTCTAAACATTAGCTGAGAAGTTTTCTGCTCACAACTACTGGCGAGGACAATGACAATTTTATAAGAATATAAAAAAAAAAAATATTTTCAAGGCTCTTGTTAAGAAAAATGTGAATCATTGGATCTTTCTTGTGTCCGCCTCGCTCGTATTGCGCACCGTGCTGCGCTCTCAGTCGCTGCCTCCCCCCGTTCTTGCGACAGATCAGATAGGCAGCAAACGCACAAAAAATAATATCTTTAGCTTATCAACTTTGATTCAGTAAGCGACAGTCCTTTCAAGGACATTGCAGTGATAGTTTAATTAGAGATAACGAACGTTGAACGTGCAGTGGACTACACGTGCAGCACGCTTGCATTGCCTCGGCTATTCTTATAACAAGTCGTATACCAACAATCCTACCTTGATAAGCTCCATATATCTTAGTATGGCACCTTTCTCTTGTGGAAACATGTCGACGAGGTTTTGGAAATAGCGATGCTCACCAGACTTCATCTTGAACAGTTTGGCCTCGGCGGGCTCACCCACTGCCAACTGTGAATGAGAAACATGCCGTCGAATCGTTTATCAGTAACAATGCAATTTTTCTTTTATTTTTAGAGAACCGTAACCACGAAGAGGTTTTAACAAATGAAAGCTTCGAATGGCCACAATTATTTGGACCTAATAACCTGTGGCCAAAATAATGGGCCTCAATGGCCATGGAACAGGCCTGCACAACATACGACCCGCGGGCCGCATGTGGCCATCCAGCACCCACTTGGCGGTCCGCGAAGTAACGAAATATGCTTGGTTAATAGTATTTTCTGAATAGATTTACCCCCTGTTCTATAATATTTCGGCCCGCACAAAATTGTCATAACAGATTACGGCCCGCACAAGTTTTTCATAAAGTATTACGGCCCACCTTACATTTTGAGTTGTATTAAAAGTAAAGGTCATGAGATCGAAAATTTTAAAGAGCCAAAAGATAATATACTAACTACATCAAATGCGTCATCCAGTGCTGTCCATCTCAACTGGGCACATGTCATCTGATCCAGAAGAACACGTTCAGGTGTGCCATCCTCAATACTTCCCACGTAGTGGATACCTAAGGAAGTTAATACATCTGATTTTAAATTAAAGGCTCATCAAAGAGCCTTCACATAATAATTCACTAGGCATGTACGTATCGCCTTACGGTATGTTCAATAGGCGCGCAAAATACAATTCTCAGAAGTTGAGAAAACCTGTTGACTGTTCGCCCGCCCCCGCACCCTAGTGCTGGGGTCACGAAACAGGGCTGTAAAGCAGAGATTATAGGGCTCTTGGGGCCCGGTGGATTATGTAAACTTTTTTTTTTTTTTGCGGGTCTATATAAATATAATTAGAACATGCCGCACCCTTGTACGGTATATTTAAAGTTTCATGTTTGTTTTCCTTGGCCAAATGAATCATGAAGCAGGAAAGGCGCGCGTTCCCGACATATTTCAATTAATTTTAACGACACTCAACTTCAAATAGGTTTCGATGCAAAACGTTTGCCTTGTACATTTTCTGCGAGGAGCGGCCAACTGGATACCTTTTCTGACATACCGACATTTATCCAAGGCCCATTTGATTCTCCCCTTCATGTATGCAGCAAGTGCTCGTAACAAGCAATTCCTCAGCAACACTTGCTCAACAAAAAAAAAAAAAAAAAAAAATAAAAATATTTTTTTTTTGCAGTAAATGCCTTTATATTGGAGTACATGTCCGTGAAAAGCTTGGTTTCCCATTTCTTGCTGAGATTCATTTCGTTCAAGTGTGGGTCCAAAATTCAGAATAAACCTCATTTCCAAACCCTTACGCCACATTTTTTAAGTAAACATTTTATGGCATTTCTTTTAAATTAGAGACAAATCTCAGCTTTCTGTTTTGAGCCAAAAAAAAAATCGCAAATAAAAATGTTCCCAGAAGGAGCGGTATTGTGGGTCAGGAAACTTGTGCATTTATCTCCGTCCTAAAATTCAATGGAGACTTTAAGTAAATGATTGAGGCCATGAGAGCGACTGGCGTAAGGGACATTGGATGATTTCAGAGAGTTCCAACACAACTGCATTTGATCACAAATGCAACGAGGAGCTGTCTGTTGAACATGCAGCCCTGTACATTTGCCCAACTGAAACTTTCACTTGGGCTCACAGGTTTTGACTCCTGTCTGTTGTGACCGACAAATTTATCTCATTCCAGATTGAGCTGAGAAATGGATTTTTTTGTTTTTCAATTTCTTTGAAAAGTCCCTCTCCTGATGTCTTAAGACTTAGATCTTAATTTTTTTAATGGTAACAATGAAAAGAAGAACTTGAATTAAAATTATTCTGAAGTATGAAAGTATGAAAAAGTGATATCTTCCCCTTCCTTAATTACTGGTACCATCTTAGATTATCAATGATTGAAACTCAAACTTTGCTGTTATTTACAATATTTTCATTTAAAATTGCAATAACTTTTATATTATTCTACTGGAAAATGCTATGTAAATAAATTGTTAAAAATACATTTTTTCATCATCCTTTTTTTAAAAAAAAGATATTTAATTAAAATTTGGTTGTTGATTTCTATAAATTAAAATGATAAAACTATCATTCTTAAAAATAATTATTTTAAGAAGATAATTTTCAAAAATTATAAATTCAAAATTGAAGCGAACCTAGTGTTTTACTCTTGGCGAGAAAATATCATTTCACACTTCAATGGCAATACATTTAATTAGAAATTAAAAGTGTTTATTCTGTTTAATTTCCATTTAAAGACACACGCAAAAATCTGAAGAGAAAATATCACACACTTTTAAACAATAAAATCTACTTTCAGTACGAACACCGAAGACATTTTCTTAGTAACGATATATCAGTCAATACATATTTTTATTTGACTTAAAAGAAATTGTTCATACCTGTATCAAACTCGAACCCCTTCTCCACAAAGGTATGGCAACAGCCTCCAGCCTGGTCATGCTGCTCCAGCACCAGGACCTTCAGGCCGGCGCGGCTCAGTAAGACACCAGCCGTCAGACCACCTATGCCGCTGCCCACTATGACGACATCGGGTTTCGCAGGAACCAGGTTGGCCTTAAATCCTATATGAGAATATTTTCATCAATCTTATCATTTTTACGCACTACTCTAAGGCAATGGGACATGCCCCCAAACCTCCTTCCCCCGTACCCCCACCCCCCAAAAATATATAAAAATAGAAAGAAAAAATATTTCAACACATGAAAGGCTAGACACAGGTATTTATTTACCTTAGAAGGTAGACGAGTGATTTCCCCCTATTAGTTCTTACATAAGGTAGCTCTATTTGTAATTAGGAAAACATAATTCCTAGTATGTAATATCAATTTTTTTTAATGGATACCATTTCAAAGAGCGCATGTCTAACCTAAGATCGTAAAGAAATGTAACGTAGTTATTTGATACTATCGATTTCATACGTTACTCTTTATCGATTAATGATTTTGAACCGCTTTCTAAAAAGTCTCACTAATATCTACGTAAGAACAATGCAGGGGTCGCAAGAGTAGTCTGAGTAGGGTCTCATGGATGTCTCATTCAACGATCGTTCTGGTCTCAGTAGGGTTTTACCACAGTGTCACGTCGTCGACGAACGGCTTGAGTAAGAGACTTAGACCGAAAAGACAAAGCGGTCAAAAACACAACAGCACATGTCTCCCTACTCTGTTTCAGCACGGCGTGCCTGTCCTTGGCCTGACGTACGAATGGTTTCGGCACGGTCCGATAATCCTTCGCAAACGGATTATCTCCTTTTTTAGTTCCCACCACGAAAATGGACGCAACGTACCAACAGGCGTAAGTAAGAACACTGCCAATCAACAAATACGGCTGGTTGATACAAATCTCCAGAAATGACAGCAAAGCGGTATGAATAGACATTTTTTTTTTTTGCTGTCAGTTTTGTTTACCAGCGACCAGTTCTTCTAAAATGACAAGTGGGAATCCCAGATATCCGCTTATATGGTTTGGGACAAGAAATTATGTAAATGATTAGGTTACATCAAGTGATGATTCGTTGGACTTTTGACCTCGATTGATGCCGTCTCAAGTGTGATGTTGAACCAGGTTGTTAAGTGTGCACAGCCTCGGAGAACGGTTAAACTCAAATAGATTTAAAGACCCACCAGAGGTTGGGGGGGGGCGGAAGGGGTGTCAGTGTCTCATTAGTATATTTATTACAAAAAACAAAGTTAAGAGCATTAAGGTTAAACACTTACTTTAACCTACTTGGTTACTGGATTCTATGTACATGATTTAAGCAATAATATATAAGACATCTTTGAATATTGTCAACAAGAAACGGACACAAGTCAAGGTGCTTTAGCGTGCCTGCTAACCAAAAAAAAGTAAAAATAACAGCAACTAGAGCAGAAGAAAAATAAAATATTTTTTTTTTTAAAAAAGGGAGGGGGTGGGGTAAAAACAAAAAAAACAAGACCAAGTCTTGCCAAAATCCTGACCTGTTTCCAGTCGTCTAGACCAGGACTGCAAAGCTCAAAATGTGAGGCGGGCCGTAATACTGTATGAAAAAAAGTGTTTGGTCGAAAGAAAATAGGCCAGGGGAAAAACTATTAAGAAAATAATAATAATAAAGAATAGTTCGTTACTTCGCACCCCGTAAAGTGGGTTCTGGTGGGCCGTATTTTGCGCAGGCCTGGTCTAGACTAAGTCTTGACTGCTCCCTGGCCTGTTTCCAGTCGTCTAGGCTAAAATCTTACATCTGAGTCAAAATATGCAAGAACCAAATTCGCACTCACTTGAAAGAAAATAAAGTGTGTGTCAAGGCTACTACTGGCCGTCGATTTTAGGCTTGGTCAAGGACAAACATGTCCCGGAGTGCCCAAACGTCCAGTCAACTAGTTGGTATACCACCAGCTTCTATAGCATCTTATAATGCCCACTAATTTGTATAGCATTTCGTAATGTCATCACACAACCACGCGGTCACCCATCACCTTTTGAGGTTTGGAAGTGTTTCTTTAAGTCAGGGGTCGGGAACGTATGGCTCGGGAGCCAAGATGTGGCTCTATTGATGGCTGCATCTGGCTCGCAGGCAAATGGTTGATTATAAAAAAGTTTCTTTAGACTCCTTTGATCTGCATATTAATTGCATATCAATATTTCATTCTACAAATTTTCTAAAATTTTTAGTTTTAAACATAATGTATGGCTCTCACAGAATTACTTTTCAAAATATGTGGTGTCCATGGCTCTCTCAGACAAAAAGGTTCCCGAGCCCTGCTTTAAGTTATAGAACTGTTCTTTGCACCAGGAAAGAAGATGTCGACCTATCACACCCATATTAAAGCGCTCATTTTTTTTCTTTTAAGTTAGAAATTGTAGCTCACGTAGGGGCTTCGACATGTCGAGCCATTCTAAAGGAAGTTTGCGCAGAAAATGTGTTCAAAAATTACAAAAACTTATGTACGTTTCTTCTACATTAAATGGAATCTTTTGACGTCATGGATTGCCTTGCTACCCTTCTGTGCATACATTACTTTGCATGATGGATATTAAGAGAACAATAATTCTTTTTTAGAACGTTCAAATTCGTCTTGGAAAGAATCTTTACTTTTTTAAAAAAAAATTTATATATATATTCTATTGTGTTTAAATCTAATCTTTGGGGAACGTAACCTAAAAATTAAATGCCTAAACGGCATCAGTAAGGCGAACGGAACAGGCTTGACCTTCATTCAGTTTGGCATCAGCTAGCTCACCCACTGCCACCCACTGCCAACACGTGAATTAATACGTGATAATAACAATGCAATGTCTCTCTAACTGAACCGTAAACATAACATGGTAATTTTTTTAAAAAAAGCTTTGCATTTTGGAAAATGCAGAGGCTTCTCTGAGAACCATAACACAAGTTTTGTGTAGAATGCCCTGACATTGTCATAGGCAACACTGACAAGCTGCCCCTGGTCTTGTAACTTCTTGCTGTCAACAAGAAAAGCCAAATGAGCCATTTGGGAACACTAAGTACAGGAAAAAAACACCCAATCTTTCTTCATGAAGGCTTTTAAGGCTAAAACTTGTTCAAACAGTAGGCAGGTGCATACATTATTACTGTATTATTGTTGCGAAGGAAAATGCTATTGTAGGGAGAATGAATTTTGATTTTTAAAGAAGAAATGGCCTTCTTTACTAAACCTATTTTGAAAGTGACCAAGCTGACAGGCTCGCATTTTCCCTCACCAGTAAACATTAGGGGAATTTTTAATAGGGATTTTCTGATACTGTATCAGATTGCTACGATATAGAAAGTTATTCTTGTGCATTACCCACTAACTAACTTTTAAAACTTTTCTCAAAACCGAACCTTGGCCATGTTTGTCTCATAAAATGCTATAAAATAAAAACTTTCAGAACGATTTTAAAACGGGTTTTACCATTATAATCAGTTTTCAAATCTATACCAGCATAATAAAAATTATATTCGAATGAAACTGTCGCGGAGGGTCACATTATAGATATGAGAATAGTGAAAACGTGCGGTTCGCATTAACACTAAACTTTGCTGTCAGGTAGTGGGGCGCAAAATATCGTCCGGTGGGCCGCGAGTTTGAGACCCCTGCTATGTAGCCTTCAACTTTGATTTCCTTCGTGGTCGTTGCTGTTTCTACACGTACGCTTTTCCCTTCTGCCGTTTGGGTGGAACACATTTATCACTTTCAAAAATGATAATTCACGAATTTCGACCTGGACATGCCGGGTACTGTCTCAAAATACCCGGACCGGTGTGTGAAAAAATTGCACCCGGCTCAGCCCTAGTAGAAAATAAGAGAAATAATGTATCCTTTTCACACGTTACTTAAGTTCCCTAAATGGATTCCATTAACATGTGATAGGGGAGCTTTGTCATGAAATCGTCTGCTGAGTTTTTATCGCCGCCATCTGCCGAAAGAAAACGTGTTATAAAAACTGTGTACTACATGTTTTCCCCCTTGAATATCTCAATATCCATAATATCCTTAACAGCCACATTGGCAAATATTAATGCAAATTTTAAAAAAAAAATTAATAGTAACGTAAAATTTAGAGCTTATAAACTTATAACATACAACGCAACTCAGGTTATGAGATAGCCGAACTGGACCATAGAATCCAAAATGGTAATGTAAGTAGGGCAAGATATATAATCTAGAAAATAAACTACCAGCTCGTCGTAAATTATAAATGAAATAGAAGAACAAGGTATGCTAAACTTGAAGAAATAGACAGGACAAAAGATTATTATCTTAAATTCTATATATATAATTCGCCAGCAAAGGTCAAACACCACCATGAGGGCTATATATAGATACGCCAGAGTGTGGTTAAATAATGAGTTTACTAACGCGCAAAATATAATTCCCGATAACTACGCTACATGATATATATCTGTTTTTAATAACGCAATTGCGTTTGGTGCGTAAAGTATGAAATAAAACAATGTATATCCTTTTATGAATGAATCTTTTTGTAATAAAATAAATATGTATTCATGTAATAAAAGATAAATATATTTTTTTTTAATTTTCAAAGACGAATTTAAACACACTAAAAAGTAGAAAATAATTTAACATTTCTTAAAATGCATTACGCAAAAGAAGACTGTGCAGAAGTGTAGATGAGCACTCCATGTAATCAAAGGATTCGAACTGAATGTAGACTAAACTGACATTTGTTATTATCTATTAATTTTACATTTTCTGCAAAGACTTTGTTTGCCTAATGCATTTTAAGAAGCTTTAAATTAAATTGTTCGAATGTTTTTTATTGCGCTTCTACTTTTAAGTATTAAAATTGTAATGTTTAAATTCTTGATAAAAGCAGAATTATTATCTTTTTTTTTATTTTTTGTTAAACGATTGCTTGCAAAATCCAGGTTAAAGTAACCTCACTTACCTTGGCATAAACCAGCGACTTTGCATAACCCAGGTCGCCAGCCGTCAATTGTTACGAGTCTAAATTCAGGAAAGCCTGCCCTAACACCTTACCCCAACCCTTCCCAAAACCCTACAGTCAGGGCCAACGTTTTTTTGTTAACGAAGGGGGTGGGATTGTGGTTGTTATTTTTTTTTTAATTCAACTTTCCTTATTGCCCCATCACTCACCACCCTAAGTCATCACCTCTATACACATCATACGGCAGCTGCGACTATCTGTCATCAACGCAGGCGGTCTTTCTGGTCAGCACGGACAGACGGTGAGCGGACTGAGCGAAAGGGTCGAGTGTGGCAACCAAAAAAATTATGCTTCAAACAACGGACAAACGAGTTGGAAACGCGAGTAGAAAGAAAGATGCTTCTATCTTCTACACACAGCAGCACTGTCAAACGCATTCTTTTTAAACGGGATATCCCGCATAGTTCCCCCCCCCCACATTAAATTTGAAATTCTACTAAGGATCTTTAAACATTTTAGAATTTAGTAATCCATCAAGTTATATATATATATATATATATATATATATATATATATATATATATATATATAAATATACACACACACCCGACTAAGCTGTATGTAAAAGAAGTTTAAAACCCTAGACTCACGCGACAAACAACCGCGATATGGACCTGATTTTTATACACATACCAAAACCGAATCTCTCATTTAGATTTTGACCCTCTTTCCTATCAGGGGCCCTTAATCATCTTAAAGATCGATTACTTTAAGCAGCCGACTTGAAGTATCTTAATAGGTTGTGTCTTTTTTTTTACTCCCAACGTGCACGCATACCTGATTGTCTTTCCTTGATTTCTTTATGGCGTGTTACACATATACTTGAATCCCTAACAATTAGTTTTTTTTTTGTTGTTTTTTTAACTTCAAATACCTTGAAAAAAGTTTAGTTTTGCATGCATTCAAATTTTACAACAGTTACAAACTATTTCAATGACATCAGAGCAAACAAACGAATGTTGTCTGTGTTGTCTTTCAATAGTATGTGTAGCTCTGTAACTTTTAAAAATCTCATAACTGGCTCCCAGGTTTTCTGAGTGGGTTTGTGGTTGGGCTGTGGTTGGGTTGTGGTTGAGCTGGATCGGTAAGGGGCGGGAGAGCATATCACATGCATTAACAGGAAATGCCCTGTGGCATGGGATAGGGTCGGGGGATCATATGTGGCAGAGATTGTATAGAAGGCAAGGTGTAGAGTGGGGATTATATGTGGCAGAGATTGTATAGAAGGCAGGGGGTAGGGTGGGCTATCATATTTTGCAGAGACTCTTTAGAGGTCAGTGGGTAGGGTGGGGATCATATGTGGCAGAGATTGTATAGAAAGGTTTGGCTTTTATTTAAAGTCTTTCGTAGTTGATAACAGCCATTTTGTCTTTAAGATGAAGGCAAAGGGCGTTAAAAATGAGTCAGTAATTGGGAAGATAGCTTAGTGTCTGCTTCAAAACTTAAAAGATTTAAATTATTATTCACCAGTCTAGGCTTTTCACAAGACATCAAATGTTTATAACATTGGAAGTCGGTCTAGCTTTTTTTTTTCTTTTAAATGTTAAACCATAAACCAAATAATGCAACCAGAAAGAGGCGCCCACCATGTCGACACATTCATTCAATCGTGTCAGAATTAAGTTTTACATTAAGTTCATGAAGTGATCTTTCGGCTGTGATAAATATCAACTTACACATTTCTTCTTTAAACCTTGATACAAATTGCCGTTCAGAAGTGATAGATAAAAATTGACCTTGTTATTGTTATCTTTGAAGAGTCCAGAAAAATGGCAACTTTGAAAACCAAAAAAAAAAAAAAAAAAAAAAAAAAAAAAATAAAAAAATAAAAATAAAAAAAAAAAAAAAAAAAAAAAAAAAAAAAAAAAAAAAAAGTCTTCAGATTGTGGTTTTGTCTTCGTGAGGCTGAACCATGAGATTGTTGTACCCATGTCTTTGTGGTTTTGTCTTCGTGAGGGTGAACCATGAGATTGTTGTACCCATGTCTTTTCGTCTGATCCAGATTGTCTCACGATATGCACCGAAGCTTTATGGATGTCTAATTGTATATCGTATCGCTGTCTAAAATGTCGCGATGCCTGGGAGTGAGCGCGCGCTCTTTAAACTGAGGTTTAATTTTTATTGGGATTATTTGGGTTTATTTATTTGTTTGACATGTTCATGAACTATTATAAAAATTTGGAATACATTGGTATAAATAGTTTGTTATTTGCAAATTTTATCAGCCGTACGCAAGGTTACCTTTTTATAGTTACAAATTAACAATTTTTCTTTAATCTGTAAAGGTTAAAAACCTCTGAGTTTTTGTTTTCAAAACAAGTAAATAGCATAATTTTAAAAAAAAACAACGTATGGTCTTAAAGTATGCAAAAAACAACAACAACCCACAACAACATTAGAACCACTGATTCTTAAGTTGAGATAAAGTGATACAGCGTAAATCAGTTAATTAGTCGAGGCCATCCGTCTTGAAGGCCGAACAGCGGTATAAATATTAATTTGTGATATTATTTTGTTGAAAGGTTCACTTCACCTGACGAGTTTTCCGTTAGAGCCCTGCACCGCAAGATGGCCGTCAGCCTCTCCTCTTTGATCGTGCAGTCTCTGTTTTTGTGCGTCCATCTGGTCAAGTCTTCGGCCCAGACCTATCCATTTCAGAACACGAGCCTGCCATGGGATGACCGCGTCAACGACCTGGTGTCCAGACTGACCCTGGCGGAGATCCAGCTTCAGATGGCCAGGGGTGGGACCGGAAGTTACGGAGGCCCTGCCCCAGCTATACCAAGACTGGGTAAATAACTTTTGTTTTAGTTGAAGCTATGGAGGCCGTGCCCTGTAGCAATACCAATACTGGTTAAATAACTGTATTTTTAGTTGACGCTATGGAGGCCGTGCCCTATAGCAACACCAAGACTGTTTCAATAACAGTTGTGTTAGGTAAAGCTATCTTGAAACCAATATTTAAAAAATCACACTCTAAGCATTCACTGTGTTTGCCGTCCAGGGATAGGACCTTATGCTTGGAACACTGAGTGCCTGAGAGGAGATGTTGGAGCCCCAGGCAATGCTACAGCCTTCCCCCAAGCCATTGGACTGGCTGCATCGTTCAGGTTTGACCATCTAACATTTCTGGCTTCAGTACTGCTGTTGCCAAAGTCTACTCTAATTTAAATGTAACCTTTAAATTACCTGAAAAGTAATAACTTTCAGACTCATCTTTACGTCTTTAATTTTTTTTTAAAATGTATTTATTAAAGTTCAAGAAGTGTGGCTACCTTGATGGATGCAATTTAATGCTTTCATGCAGGGCGTGATCAGACATTAGTAACGGAGAGGCCATCACGGAAAATGTGGTTGAGAGAGTATAATTTGAAAAGGAAAAAAAAAAGTTTAATCTGAGACGAGACAAATCTTCTTCTATATATTAAGGGCCCACGACCAATGTATTGATCATTCTGGCTCCTATGTATGTAGAGGGGAGACAATGAGACGCGTGCGTCAGCAGATTGAACATGCAAAATACAACAACTTTAGAAGAAAGAGTCTTGCATCCTCAGAATATGTACCAGAATTCATTAAATTTTTTCGTTACACATTTCCTTGCACAATAAATGAGGTTCCTCTTTTTTAGTTCGTCGGGACTAATGAGTTGTGATTGAAATGGATTTTAAAATATTCGTTCGATTAAAAAAAAAAAAATGTCATTTTGGACTGATGGTAGCAGTATTTCAGAAATAAGTATCACTCCAAATATCGTTGGGATCAATGAAATAGCTTAAATGTAACAAGTCAGTTTTCAACATGAGATACTGTAGAACATCGATTTTCCGAACGCCAATTACCTGTAACGATTACCGAACATACTTTTATTATTCTTTTTATTATTATTATTGTAAATATTGTTGTTATTTTTTACCAGTATCGTAGTATCGTACTCAAGAAGCATGGCATGTAACTTTTGTTAACAAAATACTTTAAAGTAATTCCAACACCGGTCACACAATTCAGGCCAAGTGTTTTTATATATAGACTGCCAACACTTTGAGCAGACTGTGGTGTATCGATCTGCGAACTCGTTTATTAACAAGTATCGCAGAATAAACAAAGTTAACGTGACCTAGGGATTTTACTCTAGGAACCTGTCATCTATCTATTTGTGAGGACAAAAAAAAAGTGCTCGCTGATTTTTAAAAAACAAATGCAAGTCTCCTGTTCGCTTTTGTTCGTGTGTTTCTTTCTGGCAAAATCTTCGGAAGGCTAATTGACCCTCTTCCCATCATCCCATCGATCTGAAACTCGGCACACAGATTTGTCAATGACAAAACATTAAGATTTTTAGCCCCCCCCCCCCCCCCCCCCCCAACTATATAAAAAAATCAGTTATTGTTTCTGCTTTTCAAGGGAAGATGAATGAAATATGATGGAATGATTTCTTTAGAACCGTAGCCATCGTTAAGTAGCACAAAAATGCCGATAAATGATTTGAAAAACTTTGTTTTAGAAGTTGTTTTATTTTTAATTAAAATTTTTTTAGTTGCATTTTGATTTTCCAAATGTGTCACAACCCCCCCCCCCCACCCCCCAATTAGCCCGTCCCTTGTGCTTAGAATGGCATCGGCGACCGGACAAGAGGTCCGAGGCAAGCACAACGATTTCGTCAAACAGAAGAACTACGCCACACACATTTTATTTTTAATTAAAATTTTTTTCGTTGCATTTTGATTTTCCAAATGTGTCCCAACCCCCCCCCCCCACCCCCCAATTAGCCCGTCCCTTGTGCTTAGAATGGCATCGGCGACCGGACAAGAGGTCCGAGGCAAGCACAACGATTTCGTCAAACAGAAGAACTACGCCACACACACGGGCGCCAGCTGCTTCAGCCCGGTGATCAACATAGTCAGGGACTCTCGCTGGGGCAGAATACAGGTCGGAATTTAATTGTTAACTGATGGTAATTAATTCTTTTTTCATGCCAAGGGAACTCGTGCTGTTGCGGAGTTGAACGCTCGAATTAGAACACGGACTGGACTTGTATCGGGGTATGGCTTAGATAATAGACTTTAAGTGTTACGGGATACTCATTGTGCTAGATGTCTATGAAAGGTAAAAAAAATTATTTTTGTAATTTTTTAGCTGTTCTCGCCGGCTGCTGACTCAAGACACATTTATTATGCGTTCATGCAATTTATCCTATCTCATAGCATTTGATTTTTGACGTGTAACTGAAAAATAAATAACGCACTGAACCTAGTCATATACATGATGTTAACATATTTTAAGTTACATATATTTGTTAACATAACACTAGTATCTTTGATTATGTCTTTACTGTTGCTTGTTCGCTGATGAAGAAGGCTTCATGTCGACACCTTCGTTGTTTTCTTGCGTTCTTTTTGTTTTCTTCTTCAGGTTTTCCCCATTCATTTCCATTTTTCGATAACCTGATTGCAGTCTATCCCACTTATCACCAGAAGAAAAAATTAAAATATTGTTAACGAAGTTGTAAGCGGTTCACCCGAACAAGGTTATTTCATGAGTGCAAAAATGTTTTGATCCAATTCATATTGACCCTCAGGAGACGTACGGCGAGGACCCGTTCATGAGTGGCGTCTTGGCACAGAGTTTCGTCACAGGACTGCAAGGTGACGCATTTTTATGCCGAGTCATAACATTAATAACATAGGCTCGAATATCAAGGGAAGAGAAGAATGGGGGAAAGGGGGGGGGGGTTTTGAGCATACTCAAATTTGAAATTATGCGTTATGAATATTTAATTCAACGTTTTAAAAGCAACGACAACCAACTCACTTATGACAGTCACGTGTAAAACTACCATAATTAGTTTGAAAGAGGGAAAAAAATTTTTTTTTTAAAAATCCACTTAAAAATCATAATAAAAAAAAAAACAGCAATATATTTCTTTTTAAACGTTTCGCACGGTAAGCCCGTGCTTCATGACTCTATAACGTAAGGCACCGTGCATATATTATATAACAAAACAAAAAAAAAAGAAATACATTTTTCGCGCACACCCCTACCACTAATAACATATATTAAAAAAAAAAACGAATAAAGTGAAGACAAAAAACAAGCACATTGTAAGCAAACAGCAACAAATACTTTTTTTTTTTAACACAAATATGTTACTAATTGCAAGCAACAATTTTTTGTTAGCTTTAAATAATATCTGTTAATTTCGCATATTTGAAAAGCATACATTCCCCCCAGCCCCCCACCCCTCCAAAGAAGTTTAAAAAAAAAAAAGTATAAATAAAATCTTTATATAAAATTGCTCACCGTCCACTCTCCCTCCCCCCATATAACACATTATAACAAAACAATATACAACCCTTAACCTCTGAGTGTTATACACTATGTGAACGGCCTCTAATCAGATGAACGATATTCCATACCCTCTGTCTGGGCCTTAGTTTGTTTCCCAACCTCCCCCCCCCTTCTTTTAAAAAAAAATATCCCCAATAATCGGTGATGAAATGTTACCTCAGATAGTGTAAAAAAAAAATGTAAATAACCGGCCATCAACACCTACTTGGATTATGGACACATTACAGGCGTGAAAAGCTGACGATCAAAGGGGGACATCACTTACTGGTAGTGGCTTTGGACACGTGGGACGGCGACATGGTCATGTGACCCCGCTTAATTAAAAAAAAAAGCAATTAAAAATCCAGATGTGCTTGACCTTCCAAAGAAAGACAGCTGGTTGTTTTGGCTGTCCATTTTGAAAGACAGCTGGTTGTTTTGGCTCTCCATTTTGAAAGACAGCTGGTTGTTTTGGCTGTCCATTTTGTTCTCATACATTCATATCGTCTCGGTGAATTTTTATTTCTCTAAGAGAGGTTTTTGCCGCGGCACACCTGGCATTGACTTGCGGCACACGGCACCACGCCACTGTGTTGCGGAACTCTGTCTTATCGTATCGGGGATTCATCATTTTAAAAAAAAAAAACTAGAATAATTATCCGTTCTGAATCGCTTGTCAATGCTTGTCAACGCTTGTCAATACTTGTCAACGCTTGCCAATACTTGTCAACGCTTGCCAATACTTGTCAACGCTTGTCAATACTTGTCAACGCTTGTCAATACTTGTCAACGCTTGCCAATACTTGTCAACGCTTGCCAATATTTGTCAACGCTTGCCAATACTTGTCAACGCTTGTCAATACTTGTCAACGCTTGTCAATACTTGTCAACGCTTGTCAGTACTCGTCAATAAAAATCATGCACACATTTCTCATTAAATATTCACCGATAGCTGAGATGTTATTTTTATTCTATCAACTAATTTTAATTCTAACCTAAAGCTTTAAGTTGTAAATACATGTCAAGTCGATTATTATTGACGATTTTTGAAAATAAAATGTAAAAAAAAGCCCTACCAATTAAAAAAAAAAAATTAATGCCTAAGCATTGATTGGCAATAGTTACTCAAGCCCTATCGAATCGACTGATTTGAGTATTTTTATGACATAATTAAGTGGCCCCGGTCCCTGTTACAATGGGAAACGTGTCCACCGGTCCACCGAACTTAATATATTGGGAAACGCTGTTCTGTTGTCTCGGATTTCGCTGTGACACTCAGGTTTTCTTAAATCTTACACTTAGCTCTACTTCATATCTTGCATTTCTTATTATCAAAAAAAAAATAAATAGAGGCCTATCTATTTCAAGTTTTTCATAATCTAAATTCTACAACGTGGGTCTCGTTGTAATATCATGTTTTCCTTATCTAAAACAGGGTATCTGCTAAAAAAAAAAAAAACATTTTTTTTCTTATCTAAAACAAGGTATCTACTAACAAAAAAAGACATGTCTTTTCATATCTAAAACAGTGTATCTACTAACAAAAATCATGTTTTCCTTATCTAAAACAGTGTATCTACTAACAAAAATCATGTTTTCCTTATCTAAAACAGTGTATCTACTTACAAAAATCATGTTTTCCTTATCTAAAACAGTGTATCTACTTACAAAAATCATGTTTTCCTTATCTAAAACAGTGTATCTACTAACAAAAATCATGTTTTCCTAATTTAAAACAGTGTATCTACTAACAAAAATCATTTTTTTTCTCATCTAAAACAATGTATCTACTAGCAAAAATCATGTTTTTCTCATCTAAAACACGGGTCCCTCTATACAATCATGATTTTAATATCTAGCACAAGGGTCTCTCTATTAATTGATGTTTTTTTTTAAAATTCTAAATTCCCCAGGTACTGACCAGAGGTATGTCCAAGCGAGTGCCGGCTGTAAACATTTCGATGTCCACGGCGGGCCTGAGAACATCCCGGTCTCCAGGTTCTCTTTCGACGCCCAGGTCCGTGACTTTTGACTTATCAGAAATCTTGAACTGATGCTCTATTCTGTGCACAAATTGAGAACATACAAAGACACATAAAGAACATATAAAGAACATATGAAGAGCATATAAAGAACATACAAAGAACGTAAAAACATATAAAGAACATGTAAAGGAACATATAAAGAAGACATTAAAGACAAGGCTTAAGACTTCAGGCGTGTGTGACCCAATTTGAGGTCAGACCAGAACACAATACATTTCAAATAACATTTCAGATTGTTTTCAGTGATGCGAAATAAAGAACAAGTCTTTTTGGCGTAGAGCTATTGTTCCATGACTGGGGATAGACAGTAATTCATGAACAAAATAATCCCCATCACCCCTTTGATACGCGTGTTACAGCTACGCCGTTTAAAGTACAGTTGATTCACGATAGACAGGCTCATTTCTGAAAAGGACACACACACACACAAAAGGAAGATTATAATAACTTTTAAAAATGTAAAGTTTCTTAATGAAGCTTTGGAAATGAACAAAACAGAGTGTGGGCAAAACGTGGAGGGGGGTGGGGGGGGGGGAAGGTACGCAACAAAACAAAGAACGTGTTGGCGAGAAGCCTTTCTCGACCTACAACCAACAGTAAAAACAATATTTTTTTTAAAAAATATTTTTTTTTAAAATAAACCCTTAGCTGCAAAATAGTATCAGAGAGGAGAGCGAGATGGGTGTCATAGAACAAAAGTAGGTGAGAGAGTTAATACAGGCCAATGGGGACGGAAGAGAGGAAAAGTAAGTCAACTGCGATTGGTCGTATATTAATACTTTATTTGTTGCAGTTTTTTTTCAGATTTATGTATGGGGGGGGGGAGGGGGGAGGAAGGGTTCTGAGAAGCGTTTTAACGATAGACTCGTGAAAAGGGGATGGTGGAGGGGAGGGTGGTGTTACATAATGGACATTTGATTTTTCTAGGTGTATATTAATACTTTATTTGTTGCAGTTTTTTTTCAGATTTATGTATGGGGGGGGGGATGGGGGAGGAAGGGTTCTGAGAAGCGTTTTAACGATAGACTCGTGAAAAGGGGATGGTGGAGGGGAGGGTGGTCTTACATAATTGACATTTGATTTTTCTAGGATATAAAATATGGTTAATGCTGTTCAAATTCGACACACATGTTATTTAAAATGAAGGCAATAAATCAGATTTACAACACACACACACACACACAAAACACTTCCGTAACATAACTAATTCCGGTAAAATTTAATCTAAAGATAAAAAAAATTGTTACTTATCATTTTACACATCGCTAGTAGATATAGAAATTCTTCAGTAAGCA
The DNA here is from genome assembly GCA_964033795.1 of Lymnaea stagnalis. Taxonomy (NCBI): domain Eukaryota; kingdom Metazoa; phylum Mollusca; class Gastropoda; family Lymnaeidae; genus Lymnaea; species Lymnaea stagnalis. The sequence continues at coordinate 296,274 of CAXITT010000506.1, read as the reverse complement.
GAAATGATCTTCATCTCAAACAGGTCTCAGACCAAGATTGGCACATGACCTTCCTGCCTGCCTTCAAGGCCTGCGTGAAAGCCGGCAGTTACAGCCTCATGTGTAGTTACAACAGGTCAGTCAATCTTAGGAAAGGAGGTTCTCAAGTTTCCACGCGACGTGATCTTCCGGGACTAGAAAAACCCAGGGGGTGGGGGGTGGGGGTCCTACCGTCATACTAAATTGGCATACCCTTAAAGCTCCTGCTTGGCATTGTTGTAGTAAAGATTCATTTGAATTTGTGAACAGGGCCGTGCGAAAAAGGAAAAGGGGGGGGGGG
>CAXITT010000506.1:247533-295916 GCA_964033795.1 Lymnaea stagnalis | reverse complement strand
GGGGGGGGGGGGCGCCAAATCGTCTGTTTACTAGTACGCCCCGGGCGGTACTTTTTTTCTATATGTTGAGGGGCGCAAATTTCAGGCTCCGCTCTTCTTCGACACTGCCCTTGTTTGTTAACTTATTTTAAAACGCTACAAAATTGTTTATATATATATTAGGTATATATATATATTAGGTATATATATATATATTAGGTATATATATATATTAGGTATATATATATATTATATATATATATATTATAGAATTGAGGCGTTTTTTTTTTTGCACTAAATACAACCACATAACGTGCACCAGGTAACATGAGCTAATTCTTGAAATTTAGATAGTCCCTGTTAGGAACTAAATACTAAAATATATTTTTTAACGAAAAAAAGTAAGTAAAGGAGTAAAAAATATATATTACGTTGACCGCGTTATAACATCTGGACGCAAATGCATGCCATAATTTATCTGAAACAAGCTGCATATCAAGTAGACCAGTTCAGGAAATCTTGTTGTTGTTTTTTTCCGACAGAAATGAAGACTACTTCTGGTTCATGCCAAGTTGTTGCACTCATTTCATAACTTGATTTTAAAAACCTGCTTGCGACTAACCCTTGTGGGGATGTAGGAGAACCTAATGCCGCCAATGCGATTGAAGTCTCTGGAGAAAAAAAAAAAAAAGAAAGATCAGATTAAAGTACCTACAAGAGAAAAAAAATCCAGTCCCCACAGATTTGACATCAATCACCTGATATATCAATCCCTGTATACTTATGCATCGTGCGGTAATGTCCACCACTCTTATAATTAGTTAAGTACATGAACGAGTGGAAGGACAAGGCGCTGTGTCTATCATCGCATGTAAATGAACAACACATTGCATCTGTTGGGCAGAGCCGCGCACTAAAGCCGTTACAGTTCTGGGTAAAACTTTTGTCTCAATAAGTGCAATGTGGTGTCTGTGTGGTCCCTGCGGTCTCTGGGGTCTCTGTGGTCCCTGCGGTATCTGGGGCTTCTGTGGTTTTTTTTTGTGTGGTATCTGTAGCTTCTGCGGTCTCTGGGGCCTCTAAGGTCTCTGTTGTCTCTTTGGCATTCGTGGTCTCTTTGGTTTCTGTTGTCTCTCTGGTCTCTGTTGTCTCTTTGGCTTCTGTGGTCTCTGAGGTCTCTGCGGTCTATGTGGCCTCTGTTTTCTGTAGTTTCTGTGGTCTCTCTTTTCTGTGGTCTATGTAGTTTATGTGGTCTCTGTGGTTCTCTGTTGTCTCTGTGGCATTCGTGGTCTCTTTGGTTTCTGTTGTCTCTCTGGTCTCTTTTGGTCTCTGTGGTCTCTTTGGCTTCTGTGGTCTCTAAGGTCTCTGTGATCTATGTGGCTTCTGTTTTCTGTAGTTTCTGTGGTCTCTCTTTTCTGTGGTCTCTCTTTTCTGTGGTCTCTGTGGCCTGTGTTCCTTGGGTAGTGTGCTGTTTCTTTCAAGTCCGTTAAAACTACAGCCTTTCTGATCTCCTTCAATTGAACATCAGTTTTACGCCGTGTGACTTTATCTCGCCTTGACAGAATTAATGGCGTCCCGGCCTGCGCCAACAAGCAGCTCCTGACGGACATCACCCGGACGGAGTGGGGCTTCAAGGGCTACGTGATCAGCGACCAGGGCGCCATCGAGAACATCCAGACCGCTCACCATTACACCAACAACAGCGTGGACACGGCAGCTCAGGCTGTCGGTGCTGGCTGCAACCTGGAGCTGTCCAACAACCTGCTCCAACCGGCCTACATGTCGATCGGTTGGTTGAATACTTTAACATATTTTTTTGGGTATAATTTTATATATTATTATATTTTGTTAAAAACCGTATATTGTTATTTCGGTATGATTGTTTTTTAAGAGTTGTTGAAAGCGTTGCAAAACCCATCTCACATCAAATCACTCCCGTGCAGTGGACGCGGTCAACCAAGGAAAGCTGACGGAAGACTTCGTTCGGGAGAGCGTCAAGCCGCTCTTCTACACGAGGATGAGGCTGGGGGAGTTCGACCCGCCACAAAACAACCCGTACTCGACGCTGACCAGCAGCGTGGCCGAGTCACCGGAGCACCAGGCGCTGGCGGTGGAGTCGGCCATGAAGTCTTTCGTTCTGCTGAAGAACGCCAACAGCATTTTACCCTTAAAGCCGGGGGCTTATGTCAATGTGGCTGTAAGTACGTACGATATAACGTATAGATGACATGAGAACACACACAATAATACGAATGGTGCTGTAGGTATGTGTGGGATATAACTTAGATGACATAAAAAAACATACACCATAACACCAATGTTGCTGTCAGTGTGTACGTGATAACACAGAACATGTGAACATTGACCGATGCACTTATAAGTGCGTTTTTGACAACATGGGCAGCTAGAAGACATTTTGCTAATAACCGTTTTAGGAGACGTTTGTTTTGACTTGAGTCGTCGCCCTTTCTCCCAAAAATCTAAATATTTTTATCTACGAATATTCCGAGGTTCTCATCACACTAGTCATGACGTCATTACAATAAGCACGTGACAAAAAAGGGAAAGAAAGAATTTTTTGTAGCGGGGTCCATAAAGAGTCCGGGGGGGGGGGGGGGGGGCGCTCTCAGCACGTGCTTTTTCCCGCTAAAATGCACAGGGGGAAACCCTTGGCAATGTTATTTTGCCCCTAAAATGCACAGTGAGGCACCCTTGGTACATGTTTTTGGGGGGGGGGGGGGGGGGGGGCGCTCTCAGCACGTGCTTTTTCCCGCTAAAATGCACAGGGGGAAACCCTTGGCAATGTTATTTTGCCCCTAAAATGCACAGTGAGGCACCCTTGGTACATGTTTTCCCTTAAAATGCACAGTGAGGCACCCTTGGTACATGTTTTCCCTTAAAATGCACAGTGAGGCACCCTTGGCACATGTTTTCCCTTAAAATGCACAGGGGAGGCACCCTTGGCAATGTTTGCCCCTAAAATGCACAAGAGGGGCGGGGGCCTCACCACATGCTATTTGCCCCTAAACTGCACAGTAGAACATCCTATAAGGCACATGCTATTTCCGCCTCTGGAGTAAGCCAGAACTGGAAGCAATATAACTTGTTCGTCATACTATTTAATAACCGTTCTCCCCCCCCCCTACCCCACCCCCACCCTAATCTTTCCTGACATTTAGGTGATTGGCCCTATGGCCAATAACACAAGCCAGCTGTTTGGTGACTACTCCCCATCGACAGACCCAAGTTTCACCAAGACACCTCTGCAGGGCATCAGGGAGATATTCCCCGATGCCAGGACCCTTCAAGCCTGCCAGGATGGCACAAGGTGTACCAAGTACAACCAGACGGCGGTGCAGCTGGTGGTCAGCGATTCCGATTTGGTTTTTGTTATACTGGGAACAGGTACGATACCATGTTTGATACTCTGCACTTGTCAACGCGTTTAAGTGTGTCTGTTACGTCTGGGACACTCTGGATGAGTGTCAGTCAAACTTGGGAAGCTAGGCATAAGGGTCAGTTAAACTTGGGAGTACTGTGGATAAGTGTCAGTTAAACTTGAGAGTACTGTGGATAAGTGTCAGTTAAACTTAGTACAGTTATGCGTGATTGTCAGTTAAACTTGGAAGTACTCTGGATAAGTGTCAGATAAACTTGGGAGTACTGTGGATGAGTGTCAGTTAAACTTGGAAGTACCCTGGATAAGTGTCAGATAAACTTGGGAGTTCTGTGGATGAGTGTCAGTTAAACTTGGAAGTACTCTGGATAAGTGTCAGATAAACTTGGGAGTACTGTGGATGAGTGTCAGTTAAACTATAGTACAGTTATGCATAAGTGTAAGTTAAACTTGGGAGTACTCAGGGAGTTTTCTAAGAACGCCACTCACCAATCTTCTAAATAGTCTCTAAAGAAGAAAAAACATTATCGACTAAGATTTGAAAAAAACACATGTCCTGCTTTTTGCTGTGGAAATAAACCGTAATACTTTAATTCTTGCAACATCCCCCCCCAACCCACCCGTACAGGCACAGACGTAGAGAGGGAAGGTCAAGACAGGGCTGATGTTGACTTACCTGGATACCAGAACGAGTTGCTGGCCGACGCCTTGCGTTTTAGTGAGTATGTTCTCGCAGCCTATTCACGTGCATAAATTGAGATGGCTCAAACGTCTAACCTTATAACAGTAAATCATCACTGATGTTGTTCACGAAATAGAATTGTTCATATCTGCATAATTTAATTGGTTTACTTCTTTTTTTTCCTGTTTATTTATTTGTAAAAATTAAAGTTTAAATGTGACAGTTCAACCCAGTCAAAGGTGTGCCTTGTCATGATAATTGACTGACCAGTATGGGTGATATGATATTGGCGGTTGTAAAGTAGTTCCTGGACTTTTTTTAAATCTTTATTGTTCTTTAGATACCGTGTTTTTTTTAAAAATTGAAGCTCCACCTAACAACAGCTGACAATTAATTTTCTAAATCCAAATTCAATGGGGCTCAGCGGTGTGGCATAGGAAGGTGTTGTAGAAGGGAGTGGATCCGCCCAGAGTGGCACTTTTACGTGGAGGGGCGGCATTTTCATCCAACAGGATAGTTTTTCCATGGACGGGGGGGGGGGCGGCAAAAATTGTTGGCCCGCCCCGATGGCACTAACGCTAACTACATGTGGAGATGTTTAATCGGATTTTGAACCTCGGACTTGGCTCTCGGTTCTTTTTGACACCGTTCAGAGTCTATTTCACACGGAACTACCCGGAAAGGCTTATATTTGTAACCAGAAACAGAGGACGTCCCGCAGCCGCAAGTCAAACGTAATTTTCATTTTGTCACAAATAAAACCTCTTTTTAAAAAACAGGTGGAAATGCCCCGGTGATTCTCCTGTTGTTCAACGCCGGACCCCTCAACGTCTCGGCCGCCGACGAAACGGACCGGGTGGCAGCCATCATGGCGTGTTTTTTCCCAGCCCAGGCCACGGGGGAGGCCTTGAGGAACACCCTCACCAACACCGGGGAGTTCGGGTCACCGGCCGGCCGTCTGCCTGTCACCTGGCCTTACTACGCCTATCAGGTTGCTCAAATTTACATATCTGTCTCACGCACCAACGGAAACGACTTAATAAGAATAATAGATATTATAAGATAAACTAGTATTACTCAGCTCGAGATAATAACAATCAAGCTTTCACGATAATACAAGAAATACGTTTGGAGAATGAATTTAAAAAAAAAAAATATATGATTTTAGTATGTAAAACCGTGCAGGGGTAGACAAACACTCAGGCAAATGTTTTGTTTAGAATCTTTGAAGAAAAAAAACAACAACTTCCTTAAATATTCGAGTACATTTAAAAAAATATAAAAAAATTTAAATAATGCTTTTTTTCCAATCTTTCTCAAACATTCAAGTGAAGCAAATGTTTCTTCCAACTTTAACCTGTCTTTAATATCATATGGTCGTCAACCTCACGCCCCCACCCCCCTACCCCCAAACCCAGCTGCCAGCAATATATTTCCATATACTACTTTTCACAACTGCCCGCAATATTCTAATACATTAAACACGCATTTCTCCCCAGCTGCCACCGATGGTCAACTACTCGATGACCGGCCGGACCTACAGGTACATGACCACCAACCCTCTGTACCCCTTCGGCTACGGCCTGTCCTACACCCGGTTCAACTACTCGGTGTTTTACTACGTGACGGCCATCAAGGCCAACGAATCCCTCAGCGTCTGGTTCGACGTCACCAACACAGGATCCGTGGATTCGGATGAGGTATCCAATTATACAGCTGTCGTCGAACTGAACTCGTTCCAAAAAATGTATCCATGTCCCTTTTCGTTTGTACACGCGTCCGCGTAGTTAATAGCGTGGTACAGTACCCCATTATAGTGGTCCCATTATAGTGGTCCCATTATAGTGGTCCCATTATAGTGGTCCCATTATAGTGGTCCCATTATAGTGGTCCATTATAGTGGTCAATCATAGTGGTCCAATTATAGTGGTCCCATTATAGTGGTCCCATTATAGTGGTCCCATTATAGTGGTCCCATTATAGTGGTCCCATTATAGTGTTCACATTACAGTAGTCCCATTGCAGTGTCCCATTATAGTGGTCCCATTACAGTCGTCCCATTGCAGTTGTCCCATTACAGTCGTCCCATTGCAGTGGTCCCACTATAGTGTTCCCATTACAGTAGTCCCATTGCAATGGTCCCATTACAGTAGTCCCATTGCAGTGGTCCCATTACAGTAGTCCCATTGCAGTGGTCCCATTACAGTGTTCCCATTATAGTGGTCATATTATAGTGTCACATTACAGTAGTCCCATTGCAGTGCCCCATTATAGTGGTCACATTATAGTGGTCCCATTAAAGTGGCCCCATTGTAGTGGTCCTATTATGGTGGTCCCATTATAGAGGTCTCAGTATGGTGGTCCCCCATATTTCAACAAAATCTCATTCCTATATCTTTGTTATTTTATTCGTATCCAATTTATAAACACTATCACCTATGACATTTTTAAACACATATATTCAACATTAACCTTGCTGTTATATATATTTTTTTTCTCTATAGTTTCATTTGAAATGTGGCTTAATGGCAGTTTCACTCCTGGACACTGTTATTATTTTCTATATGTTGGAATGTCTCTGTCGGTGTCAGAATTTTTAAGTGCATGTTTTGACAGTCGGTGTATTTCACTCAATCGACCAAAAGTACCGAACTGCAACAAGGAAGTTACCAAAAACACCAGTGAATTGACCAAAGAGTAACCAAGAGTTGCCCAGCGTCGACCAGTTGTTAAAAGACCGCAAAAAAAATAATTTCTTGCTCAATTGTATTTAAATATTCACTGATTACAAGACATCATATGGCTATCATGCGACCTTCCTGTTGTTGTGACCATCGTGTCACCATCTTGTGACCATTGCGTGACCATCTGCTCATGACCACCGTGTAACCATCGTGTGACCTTTTTGTGACCATCTTGTAACCATCGCGTGACCATCGCATGACCTTCTTGTGACCATCTTGTGACCTTCGTGTCACCATCAGTTGACCTTCGTGTGACCATCTTGTGACCTTCGTGTGACCGTCGTGTGACCTTCTTGTGACCCTCATGTGACCTTCTTATGACCATCGTGCGCCCATCATGTGACCATCATCGTGGGTGAAACAGGTTATAAACATTTAATCTCGCGCCCGACTAGCTCCTCGCTCTGTTTCTATTGCCAGGTTGCCCAGTGCTACATCAGTTGGGCTGATACAAGTTTGCCTGTGCCAATCAGACAACTGGCATATTTCGATCGCATTTTCTTAAAAGCTGGCCAGTCGGTCCACGTGGCAGTGACCATTCCAGGAGAGGTGATGGCTTTCCGAGAAAACGGCGAGTGGGTCATCAAAGAAGGTGAGACTCATTTTTATCTGGGCGTAACTAAAACGAGGCGGATAAGGTGAGGGGGGCATGCTATTCCAAGTAGAAGGTGAGGGGGCATGCTATCCCAAGTAGAACGTGGGGGCATACTATCCCAAGTTCCAAATTGGTTAGCTTGGATTTTCATGGGGGAGGGGGGGGGGGCTTGTATGTTTTCCTTTAGGTTTCTGTTGTTTATTTGAGATGCCCCTTAGTTACGCATCACATGACGTATTTGCACTAAATGATTTTAATTCTTGTGAATATTTAAGAACTGCTAAATCAGTTAAACATATATTTAGTACACTTGTGAGAGCAATATATTTTTTCTATTCAGTTTAGCCCTAATTTTTTTTTAAAATTGGATTTATTCTAAACCAGTATTTATATAATTAAACACATGTGCATAACGCAAAAAAGATTAACATTCCCCCTTTCTTAAGTTAATGATGTCAAAATATGCCACCTCAATAAATTATAATTATAACATTTGATGCCTTTAAAAAAGTAACATTCAAAATATTTTTTTTTTAAAGTTCGTTTAATGTTTTATGTTTTAAGCATTCAAATAAGCCAAATTTTCCCCTCCAGGCCTGATGTATCTCTACTGTGGAGGTCAACAGCCTTTTCAGAAGAAGTCTGCTCCGTCTAACATACTCTACGGACAGTTTGAGATCGTCAACACATTACGTACCGAGAGATTGTAGCTCTTCCGTTTACTGTAACTACACCGGTTGCCATTGGTGACAATGCTACGAATAGTTTATAGTTTATTGATGAGCCGATTAAAATTCGATATAGTCATGCTATGTGTTCAACTAACTCGTGAGACATTGCCTCATAGGTTTATCCTCTCCTTCGACGCATTTAACCGTGTGTGTGATTTTTACAATACATTTATTGCATTTTATATTATGGTAAAAAAATCATTAAACCGGCCTTATTCCTCTTACCTATACACACCCATATTCCTATACTCCTACGCAGGTAGGTCTCGGTTTACGAACGTGCGATATACGTGCACTCGCTAAAGCGAACATCAACATTTTGAAGAATTTTTTTTTTTTTAAAAGCTTACCTGTTTATGTTTTGGGGTTAAGATTAAAATGTTTACCTTAATTTCTTGTTTAACATTTGTATCTTGTTAACGTTTGTATCTTGCTCACATTTTTATCTTGTCAACATTTGTATCTTGTCAACATGTGTATCTTGTCAACATGTGTATCTTGTCAACATGTGTATATTGTCAACATTTGCATCTCGTTGACATTTGTATCTTGTTAACATTTTTATCTTGTTAACATTTGGATCTTGTCAACATTTGTACCTTGTTAATATTTGTATTTCCTTTGGAACTTTTTCACTCTTGACTTAATTTTTTACGATCCTAGCGCAGCGTTGAACTGACACAGCAGCTCTCCCTTGCTGTCCGCTGTCTTTGGACACGATGTCAGTTAACTTCTTGGATTGCAGGGTACACGCCCATGACGCATATTTAGCTGATTAGACCCATAACAAATCACCTTTTTATTAGGAACGGAACACGCTCGTAAATCGAGAACCGCCTATCCTATAATATGGTTTTTCTGCTTATTATTATTTTTTTTAAAACTATTTTCTAAATTTTTTTTTACTGGTACTCTTTCTTTTACAAATAACCTAATCTTAAATCACCCCAAGCTCCCCAATAAATTTAATTACTTTTTTTTTCTACAATTCTTCCTTTTTTATAAATAATTCCCTCCCCCTCCCCCCCTCTTTTCCGCCCTTATATTTTTTACCAGCTTTCACACATGGCTTTGTATTAATATTGTATCTTTAGTTATAAAATAAATCATCCTGTCAGGGATTGGTTCCCGGCTTGAGCATTTTGCTTCCAATACTGTTGTTGTTATTTGTACTATTGTTGTCTGGTGTGGCTGCTGGGTTTTTTTTTGTTTGTTCTTCCAGTTGCTGTTGTTAATGTTCTTGTTTGTTTTGTTCTCATATATTTTACTCGCGTTGCTAATAAAATTACTCTTATTGTGTTTATTAAATTTTTTTTTTAAAACTCTGACTATGTGGAGTGGAGGTATGATATATAAGTTCGGATTGGAAGTCTACTCAGCCAGAACAGGCCAGCATTGTCCTGTAACCAAGCCAGCATTGTCCAGTAACTGGGCCAGTATTGTCCAGTAACCAGGCCAGCATTGTCCAGTAACCGGGCCAGCATCGTCCAGTAACCGGGCCAGCATTGTCTAGTGACCAGGCCAGCATCGTCCAGTAACCGGGCCAGCATTGTCCAGTGACCATGCCTGTATTGTCCAGTAATCTAAAACATGCATTAAGCTCTCTAACCAGTTGTATGTCAAAATTTGTTGCACGCGGACCTTGAGGTGTCATATATTTAGAAGCACGCGGGTGTCCGATGCCAGATAAATTTTTTGTGGTGTAGAATTCGCTGCCTTGGCCCCCAAGTGATGACGGTTAAGTGATGCAATGCTTGCCCTGCAGCGTCCAATGCGAGCAATGGTCCAGTGGTACATTATCTCCCCTCCTAAAAATGCCTTGGGTTGTTTATAATTATTGTTCGTCATTCGCATGCGAAGATGACCACCTGAATAACTTTTCTTAAAGAAACATTTTTTGTCCCCAAAAAATTTACTAAAATTAATAAAAAAATCAATAAATATTCCCTGAAATTTCAGAGCTGTTACAGTCATTTGATAAAGTTTAAAAAAATATATATTTGTTTTTTTAAAAAGCCTAGACTGCCCAGTAGCATTACTACGTGGTGAGCCCAGTCTAGGCTGGGGTACCGTGCTATATAAAACCACCAATAATAATAATAATAATTGTCCAGTGACCCCATGAAGTCAATGTTCTTTGTTTCAACTCAATTTGAGGTCAAGTAACAAATTAAACTTGAGATGCAAGATTTGACCAGACACAAACTAACAAACGGGCAGAGCAATCTAAGAAAATGTCATGCGGCATCATTGTGCTTCATGGGCGCCCCACGCCATTTTTTAAAAAAAATAGTTATATGACTGTAACAACTCTGACATTTTGTGGATCATATTTACTTGTTAGTACCTTTTAACAAAATCGTGTTTTTTATAAAGTATTTTTTATTTGTTTTACCTTTTAGTTAAATTGTACAGGACAGGGGGTCAAAATTGAGATGAAAGATTTGACCCACTGAGGTCGTTTAAGGGTTAGTGGAGGTCACTTATGGCCTATTGGTCATGAATATTTGAATTGACATCGCGTGGGGGAGGGGGGTGTAAGTGCTTAAACTTTCAGCTTATTGAGAGATCAGGAATTGAGGCGAAATTGAGAGGCAAGATTTCAGACGCAGACGTCACTCAAGGGGCAATGTAGGTCACTGGTGACCTGCTGATCATGTAGTGTTGGATTTTCACTGGCTTTGATATAATAACCCAACAAAAATTTCAAGTCCATCGGAAAATTGAATCGAAAATTGAATTTAACAAAGATTTGACCAAGACAAACACGCAAACAGACAAACTTGCAAGGTAAATAAAAGAGTGTAAATATATATATAATTCACAGGGCTCTAAAATGTCGAGGCTGATCATTCCTGATTATGGTTTGAATTTAATTTCTCGCCCCAAATGAATCAGTCATCTGTCTGCTAACCCACGAGTTTGTCGCGGCGTCCTCAAGCCTGGTTGAAACGTTCAAGCTGGACATGATCTCCTTTCCACAGAAATCAACCTCTCCTATGTACCAGGTGATTGACGTCTGGCGATGGACTCCGTGACTCGGACAGCACGATCGTGTCAAGAGGAGCCATATTTATGGGCGCAATCGGAGGGGATTACTGTCGCGGTATGTTATGAGCTACCAGAGACCTACAACTTCAAGGCCCGTCACACCCCCCCCCCCAAGCGGCGTCATTTCAGGTTGCTGTTTTTTTTAAATATGGGGGGAAGGGGGGGGGCGCAAAAATCAAAACTTGATCGGCTTATTCAGTTGTTTATTACTGGAGGTGCCACAGTACATAGTAATTTAAATAAAACCTGCAAATTCAGGGGGAGGGGGGCGGCAAATGCCCCTCGCCCTGCCCTTCCCAAAATTACATCATTCGAGCAGGGGTGTAGCTAGAATTAAGGATACCCGTGGTGGGTCAAGCCTTTTTCACAAAGAGGAGTAAAGACAGTTGCTGGGGAAGTATAAATTCAAGTGAGAAATTTGAAAATATATTTACATAGTTTCTCTCTTTCACAAGATACCCAAAACACACGCGATGTGGCTTTTCAAAATTTAGTGGCGTTTAAGCATACCATGACAAAAGGTCGCCCAAGTTGAATTTAAAAAAAAAAAAAAAATGGACCCCACGCATCTAAAATTTAACTTTGATAAATTATTTTAACAAATACACGACCTGGCGGGCTGGTTCTTCCCTAAGGAAATATAACAAACAAACAACACAACACAACGAAAGTTGATGTCCATTTTAAAAAAAAACAACACGATCTGCTCTGACCCCCCACCCACCCCCACGCAACTCGAATTCGTCTCTGTCACCATCTGTCAATGTTTTCACAACTGTCAATTGTGGGGTGTGGAAAGTTGCGCTTTATTTACCGCCACGTGGAAATTCCCTCTTGGCTGTCAGCTCTGTCTTGTCAACCCAATTCTAATTTTACACAAGATAAAGTTTGGATTATGTATCCTGATCATATGCTTGAATCCCCCCCCCAACTCCTTTTTTTTTTTCCATTCCCCCTTTTACTATGGCCTTGTTCGTCGAAATACCGTTCTCCCAACATTAATTTTTGTTGAAAATATTAAATTGCAAAGCTACTTCCCAAGGAAGATAACCAAACAAGCAGAGGCAACCATAAGGGGTTAGTTCAACGTTTTATTGTTAGGAGAACAACACAGAGTTCAACCAACATGGAGAGCCGAACAAGACAGCATTAAAAAAACATGACGTCACTACACAACCAAACAATGTGGTGTGCTAAACAATACGTAATTAACATTCAGTACTTTGTCATTTTTCCAACAATTTTTTTTTCCTTTGCTAAGTTTTGATATTGGTAGACAAAATATACAAACAGGCTGCACCGATGGCACCCGAAGGGGGGGGAGCGAGGCGGTGAGGGTAGATCTAAACCATGGCACCCAGTCCGAGATTCTAAACTAAATTTATACCATAAATTCAAATGGGCGACATCGGAAAAATATGTTACCTTATCATATATTTCTTTACAGATGCCCGGCGATTGGGGTGGGGGTTGTAGGGGGGTGGGGGTGGGGAAGTAAGCGAAAGTGTTTCTTGATACATGCCATATAAATGAAATTACATGCCTTCTAGGTGAAATAATGAATCCAGACCACTAGTTCTCAAACTTTTATCGGCCTCCGCCCCCTCTAGACAAAATACTCATTCCTAGCGCCGCCCCTCCTCCAGTATAACCACGTTACAAACATTATTCAGGACATATAATATATCATTTTATTTCTTTTTTTCAACAAATAGATCCAGCTCTGTCCCAGATTTTGGTTCAAGTCTGATGTTTTTTATGCAAGAATTTTAATTCTAACTTCGGTTAAAGTAAGAGGTTTACAGTGATCAAATATTATTATAGATTTGTAATTATTATTTTTTTTGGTGGGTGGTACAGTGTAAGGTAAAATAAGTTGTGTGTTCGTGTAATATCTGGTGCTTATGAAACTTAATTCCATGACTCTTTTAAGACAAGACTTGCATACATCTGGAGTATATATATATATATATATATATATATATATATATATTTTTTTTTTTTTTTTTAAAGTTACAAAGTCAAACAACCGCACCACCGGCACCAGCGGTACCGCCGGCACCTCCAGTACCACATTCAAACAAACACAATGTGTAAATGAAACAAGGAACTTTGTTTAAAAAAAACAACACACACACAAACTATTTTAACAATGAACGATGATGACAAGAAACTTTTTCATATTCAGGCAGTCAAAAAAAATTTTTTAACGGAAAAATACATTTTCACCCAATCGAAAATCATCTCCCGCTAGTAGAGTCTCTAGACCAAACTAGACACACATACCCTACTAGGTACACAAACCCAACTAGGCACACATACCCTTCTAGGCACACATACCCTACTAGGCACACGTACCCTACTAGGTACACTAACACTACTAGGTTCGCATACCCTAATAGGTACACATACCCTACCAGATACACATACACTACTAGCTACACATACCCTACCAGGTACCCAAACCCTACAAGACTCACACACCCTACTAGGTACAGAAATCCTACTAGGTACGCATACCCTACTAGGTACAGAAATCCTACTAGGTACGCATACCCTAATAGGTACACATACACTACTAGGTACACATACCCTACTAGTTACACATACACTACTAGGTACACATACCCTACTAGTTACACAAACACTACTAGTTACACAAACACTACTAGTTACACAAACACTACTAGTTACACAAACACTACTAGTTACACAAACACTACTAGTTACACAAACACTACTAGTTACACAAACACTACTAGTTACACAAACACTACTAGTTACACATACACTACTAGGTACACAAACACTACTAGTTACACAAACACTACTAGTTACACATACACTACTAGGTACACAAACACTACTAGGTACACAAAAACTACTAGTTACACAAACACTACTAGTTACACAAACACTAATAGTTACACAAACACTACTAGTTACACAAACACTACTAGTTACACATACACTACTAGGTAAGCATACCCTACTAGTTACACAAACACTACTAGTTACACAAACACTACTAGTTACACAAACACTACTAGTTACACAAACACTACTAGTTACACAAACACTACTAGTTACACATACACTACTAGGTACACAAACACTACTAGTTACACAAACACTACTAGTTACACATACACTACTAGTTACACAAACACTACTAGGTACACAAACACTACTAGTTACACAAACACTACTAGTTACACAAACACTACTAGTTACACAAACACTACTAGTTACACAAACACTACTAGTTACACAAACACTACTAGTTACACATACACTACTAGTTACACAAACACTACTAGTTACACAAACACTACTAGTTACACATACACTACTAGGTAAGCATACCCTACTAGTTACACAAACACTACTAGTTACACAAACACTACTAGTTACACAAACACTACTAGTTACACATACACTACTAGTTACACATACACTACTAGGTAAGCATACCCTACTAGTTACACAAACACTACTAGTTACACATACACTACTAGTTACACATACACTACTAGGTAAGCATACCCTACTAGTTACACAAACACTACTAGTTACACAAACACTACTAGTTACACAAACACTACTAGTTACACATACACTACTAGGTACACATACACTACTAGGTACACATACACTACTAGGTAAGCATACCCTAAATTATCCAGATTAAAATTATCTTGATGGGTTTTTAATTTTTTTTTTTTTAATGTTCTCCTTTTCGGGACGGGACGGGACGGGGGGTGGGGGGGGGCACAGGTTTACGATAACTCAGTTACATAAAATTTGCCGAGTCACTCTAAATCTTCGCCCAAAAAATTAAGGACAAATATAATTTTAACGGACAAATATAATGCTACTGGTATATATATATTTTTTTAAAAAGCTATCAAATTCCATTCCAAAAGGATGGGGGCCGGAGGGGGGGGGGGCGCCAAAATAGAAAAGTGGCAAGGGGTCTCCGAACTTCACGCGATGAATTGGCCGTAAAGTTGTGTAAACAGGTCTACCACAATATACAATCTTTACTAATAATACAAATACTTCCCCCCCCCCCCCTAAAACTTTAGTTAACCTCGGGTGTTAAATTATGGGGAAAATAACTTCAAGGCTCCAAACAAGGCATCTTCATTGTATATTTATTTGGATCTGCAAAAATAGAAAAGTGGCAAGGGGTCTCCGAACTTCACGCGATGAATTGGCCGTAAAGTTGTGTAAACAGGTCTACCACAATATACAATCTTTACTAATAATACAAATACTTCCCCCCCCCTCCCTAAAACTTTAGTTAAGCTCGGGTGTTAAATTATGGGGAAAATAACTTCAAGGCTCCAAACAAGGCATCTTCATTGTATATTTATTTGGATCTAAAGTTTTAGAAAGGCTTTTCAGAGAGAAGTCCGAGAGAAGGACATTCGCCTTTATGATCCGCTCCCTCATTGAAGTTCGCCTCTAGTCAGACGGTCGCCCCTGTGTTCTCCGATCCCCTGTGTGGGTCCGTCCCGTCTGATTGCCTTTCATCAAAGCGAACCATGACGTATCACTTTGAAATGTTATTAATCCTCTGCCTTGCATTTGATGGACGCAGACAAGGGGACATTAACGACGTCACGACTCGCAGGTTGATCTCCCCTGCTCTTTCTTTTATATTATCCCTCCCTTGCCCGATTCATACCCCCCCCCCTCCCCGTATCTCATACCTATCGGATCTGGGCTATAAAAGTCTTGGTTCTTTTGTCATCCAATGTTTCTCATCAGTTTTTCACGAACGATAACAGGTAGGACCATACAATAAGAAAGGTAAGGTGGCAATGACGTAATGTCTTGCTTGGCTAGTAGATAACATGCTAAAAGTATAAGAGGGAGAGACAGAGTGAGAGAGACTGACAGAAAGATAGAGAGACATACATAGAGATACGGAGAGAGTGACAGGGATACACAGACAGCGAGAGGGAGACAAAGAGAGAGAGAGAGAGAGAGAGAGACAGACAGACAGACACACACACACACACACGGAGAGAGAGAGAGAGAGAGAGAGGTCTAATAGTTCTACAAAGTCAAAGTACAATCTGCGCCAAGTTTATGCATTTGAAATTTGATTTTTTAGTTGAACATTTTCTAAGTATCTGCAAGGTATGAACACGTCTCAGAATTGTGGTTCTTAAACTTCTGGAAGTGGTACACCTCTTAATTAAGTCTACTACTTAAATGCCGTGAGCATGCTAAAGTAGCATGGATACAAGCGCTATGCAAACATTCAATTGAAATACCACTAAGATGCATGTGCTCGTCATTCGGACTCGTCGTCGGGTGTGACACGTGTTTGATTCGACTCAGTGAAACCGCAATGAACAACTTAAGGTGCAACAACTAGTGGTGCATGTACAACTGTTTGAGAAACGCTCTCATGGAAAACACCTGATACATTACAAAATTTGGTTGTTTATTACAATATCTGACGCCTAGAATTTTAGACTTTAAAAATTGTGTTTCCAAAAATAATATATTAACTCAACTTTTTCTTATTTATGTATTTTAATTTTCGTTCCAAGACCTTTTGAAAGAAATCTGACCAATCAAGATGAGATTCCATCTCGTACTTTGCGGTCTTGTTCTCGCCCTGGCCTCATTGGCATCAGCGTTCTGTAAGTTACCACTCGTGGAGGGGAGGGGGGGTGTTATGTTTTTTTTTTTAAATAAATAAATTCTTTATCGAGAGTAAGTGAATGAGTTGGGCGTTATTTGAATAAGTTTTATTGATAAAGATCAATGTATTGCACAATATTTAAGGCTATATTTTTTTTTAAAATGGAAACTTGTGCTCTCCATAAAACTATTTTCTTAATTTATTGATAAATGATATTAAACAAAGATTATTTTTGTATTAAAAAAACAAAACAAGATTCATAATAATATAAGGCTTACCCTATGTAATTTAAATAATTTTATATAAGATTTACCATTTATAAATTTATATTATTTTTATTAAGGCTTACCCTATATAATTTATATTGTTTTATATAAGATTTAACATTTATAGATTTATATCATTTCATAAAAGGCTTACAATATATAATTTATATTATTTTATATACGATTTACCATTTATAAATGTATATCATTTTATATAACGCTTATCATACATAAATTTATATCACTTAATAACACAGACAACAACTATGGACAAGGTGCTGTTCGAGGTACGATATATATATAATAGAGCTAAATAAAAAATGATAAATGAACTTGCAAGTTCATCTCTGTGAACAATAATTGTTATTTTACTCCTTGCACTGCTCCTTATTTCTCTCCCCCCCCCCACCTGTCTTATCATCTTTATCATCGTCCACAATTTCAGTATTTCTATATCCCACACTCCTTAGCTTATTTCCTTAGCTTATCTCTTCAACTTATATCTTTAGCTAAATAAAAAATGATAAATGAACTTGCAAGTTCATCTCTTTGAACAATAATTTTTATTTTACTCCTTGCACTGCTCCTTATTTCTCTCCCCCCCCCCCCACCTGTCTTATCATCTTTATCATCGTCCACAATTTCAGTATTTCTATATCCCACACTCCTTAGCTTATTTCCTTAGCTTATCTCTTCAACTTATATCTTTAGCTTATCTCTTTAGCTTATCTCTTTAGCTCTCTTTTTACTTGGCCCTGCTTTACCATGTTGTAACCAAAAAAATACCTGTTGATAATTTGTAAATGGAAATAGATATTAATACCCCGCCCCCCCCCCTCCTTTTTCTTTTTGTTTGTCAGGATATCCTAGTGGCGGTGTAGGCCGATTCCCACTGTGTGAGTAGCCAACATTTTTTATATATTTATTGCTTAAATGTATGTGAGCGTAACATCAGAGCACGTCAGGAGTATTTTTTTAAAGAACTCCAAGAATTAGATTGAATGGTATTTGGATACGTTTAAAATCTAGGAAGCTCGCATATTTTATGTTGAAATGACCTTAAATAGATATTGAAATTATTCCAATTCGGTGCGATAAAATGTGCGTTTAGAGCAAACTAGAGAAACGGGAGGTCAAGGACATATCTTCCGTTGCCTGAATGATACCATTTGATGCAGATCATGTTAAAATGGGCCAACATGGTTTAACCTGAATATTTTCTCATGCCTGCGTTTAAGATGGTCTAACGTAAATCTTCACACGATATTTCAGACAACAACTACAGGGGCAGATACTGGGGGGATGGTCCTGGAGATGACTTTGATGATGCTTACGACAATGGAGGCTGTAAGTCATTTAAAGAAAAAAATATTTTTTTTTATTCAGCCCTGAGCTGTGATTAGTATTGATTACGGTTAGATAACTTGTCAAATAGGCCTATGGATAGATACCTTGTCGAATAGGCGTATATAAACTTTTCAAATAGGCCTGTAGATACCTTGTCATTTAGGCCTATAATTACCTTGTCAATTAGCCTGTAGACACCTTGTCAATTAGGCCTATAGATACCTTGTCAATAACCCTATAGATACCTTGTCAATTAGCCATAGATACCTTGTCATTTAGGCCTATACTTACCTTGTCAATTAGCCTGTAGACACCTTGTCAATTAGGCCAATAGATACCTTGTCAAGTAGCCCTGTAGATACCTTGTCCATTAGACCTAAAGATACCTTGTCAATTAGTAATTAGACCTAAAGATGCCTTGTCAGTTATCATGCACTCATACCATCATGTGACTAGCATGTGCCATGCGGCGTTTCTGTTTTTAACATTTAATTATTTAATTCGCTTTCCATCATCTAGTTCTACCATTGGTATTTTAATATTTTAAACATTTTTCTTTTAAAAATTTTTATCAACAGACAGAAGATACTACAGGTCATGGTAACCAAATAAAACCAGTTTTGATTCCTGGTGAGATGCCTTTATTTTTATGTCCTTTTGTGTACTGCTTCGTTTTCTCAGAGCCCCGAGATATAATACAGTGCTGATCCTAGGCAGAAATGTATATCTTCGAATCTCATAATTGCTCAAACTGACAAATGGGTTCCCAGGCGTATGTGCTTTGAGAACTGCTGTTTAAGTAGAATTTTTATTCGATTATAATTTTTCTTTAAATAATTTTATTGTAATTTTATTACGATATATGTTGTTTTTTTTTAAATCTCGGAATTTAATAGAAATTATTTATGTTCCAGAATAGTCCACACAAAAAGAAAAACAAACAAAAACCACCAAAACAACAAAGAGGCCGGACGTATGAACCTTATTCCAGATTTTGAGAAATCCCAAATATAAATTTATTTTAAAACAAAATATCTAGTTAAACAAATAAAAAGTTATAGGTTTTTATGGTTTTATGTTTTTTTGTTTGAAATTAATTGAGAACTGCCATTTTGGCTGTACTTTTGTGTACACATCTGTAAAATCTTCCAACGATGTTCCCAGGCATCAATGTAGCCAGGTCAATCCTTTTGTAAATCCAAAAAAGAATAATAAGATTCAACAACAGATGAGAAACAAATGTTTTGAATTAAAATATAATTATTTTATATACAATTTAGTACAGATTTCTTTTTCTTTTTCCCCTTTGTTTCGTGTGCTTTGTTCCTGTAGTTGTTTTTGTGTTTACAAGAATGTTACGTCAAGGAACGGTTGAAATACAATTTCACTTTCGTTTACTCAACTAAGAGATATTCGTGGTTTTAATCCTTGCGGGTAAACTCCCGGGCTCTGTCGGATAGCCATTGATTGATCCCAATAGAGGGATGTGGTGAAGCAGGCCAGGGCACTACATGGGCTGTAGCCGCCACTGACTGTGGTGATGAAGACAGAAGATATTTCACCTGTAAGGTTAAAAAATTTCAAGCAAATGGTCGGCCATACCTATTAGGACCCGCCCTCGTTCCCCTTTCTAGATTTCAATTTCCCAAGAGCAACATAATCTCTTTTAATCCGCCCGGATCAATAAGATAAGATAAGTTGAGATAAGAAAAGATGAGTTAAGATTCTTTTATTTATCTCCATCAATGGACTTTTTTTCCAAGACATCTACAGTATTTGTCTTGCGTAGAAATCAGCAATAAATCAACTCCTTATTGTGGCAATAATGACTTAATTAGTGATCATTTAGACTGGGTAATTGCTAGGGGAGGGGGGGAGGGGCACGCTGGTAAATTCGTACAAACTGTGGAACAAAAGAATTTGTATATCGTTCGATCCTAACTTTAAAGAGAAAGAATTCGCCCTGATCGAGCTGGTCTTTTAAGTATTGGTACCTGTGACAAGAGGGATGGATGCATCATCCAAATTAGACACATGCATTTTTTCTTCAAAAAGTTCTTCAAGTGAAGGGATGTTCAGTTTTTATGTGATATGACTAACTTTAAACATTAGTCTATTAATCAGTGTTTGATGTCAGACGATGAATTCCCACATCAGCAGGTATTCAGGCAGTACTAAAGTTCAGTAAGCTTCCTATTTTTGCACTTTAGAGTAAGTTAATAACTTCTTTTCGCAGATATTGTACACCATTTTTTTAAAGAGGGAAAAAGTATTGGGCTGAATTTTTTTGGGGGGTACAGAATTAGGCCGTGTTCTAGCCAATGGTAGATCATTAATTCTAGCCAATGGTAGATCATTAATTCTAGCCAATGGTAGATCATTAATTCTAGCCAATGGTAGATCATTAATTCCAGCCAATGGTAGATCATTAATTCCAGCCAATGGTAGATCATTAATTCTAGCCAATGGTAGATCATTAATTCTAGCCAATGGTAGATCATTAATTCTAGGCAAATGGTAGATCATTAATTCCAGCCAATGGTAGATGATTAATTCCAGCCAATGGTAGATCATTAATTCCAGCCAATGGTAGATCATTAATTCCAGCCAATGGTAGATCATTAATTCTAGCCAATGGTAGATCATTAATTCCAGCCAATGGTAGATCCTTAATTCCAGCCAATGGTAGATCATTAATTCCAGCCAATGGTAGATCATTAATTCTAGCCAATGGTAGATCATTAATTCTAGCCAATGGTAGATCATTAATTCTAGGCAAATGGTAGATCATTAATTCTAGCCAATGGTAGATCATTAATTCTAGCCAATGGTAGATCATTAATTCTAGCCAATGGTAGATCATTAATTCTAGCCAATGGTAGATCATTAATTCTAGCCAATGGTAGATCATTAATTTTAGCCAATGGTAGATCATTAATTCTAGCCAATGGTAGATCATTAATTCTAGCCAATGGTAGATCATTAATTCTAGCCAATGGTAGATCATTAATTCTAGCTAATGGTAGATCATTAATTCTAGCTAATGTTTTAAAAAAGTAAATAATTTTACTTTTGTCAATAATTTAAATATTAAATTTTAATACTAAAAAGGAGAAAATAAATTTTTTTTTTTAAATTTTCCCAAAATTTTCGTTTTTTCAAAGACGCTTAAAAAACGCATTAAAAAAAAATTAACATTTTCTTAAAATGCAAAGAAATGGTGTTTTAATTGTGCGATTTCAGAATGATTTTCGTTTGTGGAACCCGAAGTCTCGGCTTGCCTGACCTTGACGTCTGCTGAATGACATGTGGGCTCATTCTTGCAATCACGCCATGGGATCATGAGACGGAGATGTGCTCCAGGATAAATTGCAACGGAGAATTCTATTTATAGGATTGTTCCGTGAGAAATTGTTCTGCTCAGTTGTAAACTTATGAGATGATAACTGTGCAAGTGTTGAATGCATTATTGAGATGTCTAACGTAACAAAAAATATTAAAAGCAACTTAAACTGTATTGTGAATGTCTTCTAGATTCAAAATTCATTGAAAATAGTGCGTGCGAAATAAAACGAAATTATGCGCCACTATGATTTAACGCAATTTAAAGTGTTTTGTTAATTTTACAAAAATGGTTCAGCTGGGGATTGAACCCAGGACCTCTCGCGTGTGAGGCGAGCGTGATAACCACTACACTACTGAACCCGTTATGCCACGGGAGCAACTAATTATCAAGGAAGCGTGATAACCACTACAGTGCTGAACCCGTTATACTGCGATAGCAACTTTTAACTATCAACATTAATTGACTTTCATCTCTGTTACTGTCTGTTACATTTACATGCCTATAAAATCACACACACGCACACACACCCCAAATTTCGAAACAGAGTCGTCTGCTCGTGGCGGCGTTGCAACTTGCCAGTGGTCAGTGAGACTCTTTATATATGATTTAATATCAAAACCTTTTGTTTAAGTCCTGTGGCCTATATTACCGGTGATTCTCAGTGTCGCACACTTTGGGTGCCGAAGGTTAGGGAAGGAATGGGGGTATATGGAATTAATTAGGGCAGGATCGTTCAGATTCTGAGATGCAATGTTTGGCTGATGAGGCGTGGGGGCGAATTCGTTGGGAAAAGAATCTACTAGTTATTCGGTGTACCATCATTCGAAGGGGTCCCACCAGACGAAGATGTCCCATCAGTCGCAGGTATCCCATCAGTCGAAGGTGTCCCATCAGACGAAGGTGTCCCACCAGAAAAAGATGGCCCATCAGTCGAAGGTATCCCATCAGTCGAAGGTGTCCCATCAGACGAAGGAGTCCCATCAGTCGAAGGTGTCCCCACCAGACGAAGATGTCCCATCAGTCAAAGGTGTCCCATCAGTCGAAGGTGTCCCATCAGTCGAAGGTGTCCCACCAGACGAAGATGTCCCATCAGTCGAAGGTGTCCCATCAGTCGAAGTGAAGGTGTCCCCACCAGACGAAGATGTCCCATCAGGGAAAGGTGTCCCATCAGTCGAAGGTGTCCCATCAGTCGAAGGTGTCCCACCAGACGAAGATGTCCCATCAGTCGAAGGTGTCCCATCAGTCGAAGGTGTCCCATCAGTCGAAGGTGTCCCGTCAGTCGAAGGTGTCCCGTGAGTCGAAGGTGTCCCATCAGAAGAAGGTGTCCTATCATACGAAGGTGTCCCATCAGTCGAAGGTGTCCCATCAGTCGAAGGTGTCCCATCAGTCGAAGGTGTCCCGTCAGTCTAAGGTGTCCCATCAGTCGAAGGTGAGTAGAAAGGACCATTCATAAACAACGTTCTGTCCCAGGGAAGAAAAGAAAAAAGATTGGAGCTGGGGTTATAGACACTGTGAAGTCTCGATATAAAAAGTGTCGAAATTACGTTTCAACTTTGTGATAATTAGAAAGAGATTGTTATCGTTTTCAAAGTGGTTTGAGGGATAGGGGCTAAACAATCAGCCCTATGAGCGTGAAATTTGTATAAATCCCCCAAACTAAGGAATTTTTTAGTTTTCCTTCATAAAATCATTGACGACTAACTTAAAGTAATATTTTTAAAAAATGAAGTGTCTTATGAAAAAGTGAAAAAAAAATTTGGCCAGTATGGGGATCGAACCCACGACATTCGCGTTATTAGCACGACGCTCTAACCAACTGAGCTAACCGGCCTCCACGTCGAGGCTGATGATTGTGTAGTAATGATCTCGATGGGGCGTAGTAAGAGCATTGGCCTCATTTGTACGTAGGCTTAATTAAGCGCTCACTTCATCATGTAAATTGTAAACAACAGATGGTTTTGTTCATTTGTCACATGCATAAAATTATTCTTTGGATTGGGTAGGCGGCTCCCTGTGCCTCTGGTTTTGCTAATATAGGCAGTATAGGACTCACGAGTAAAATTTGCTACATTTTTTACTAAGTTGGGGGAGAAGGGGTGGGGCATATCAAATAATTTAAGCCCGATTGTTAACCACCTTATTACCCTCTTCTTTCTAATTGTCAAAAAGTTGAAATCCCAAATCAGACAATTTTGTTCATTTCACACCTTCACAAAGTTTTAACCCCACTCCCGAATTTGTTGGTGTCTATTTGTTTGAATGTTTTAAATGTCTGACGCACGGGTCCATGAGGAATGCAAGAACAGTTGTAATCTCTGTAATCTAACACATGGATTCAAATCACGATTGTTACCCGTCTTTCCGTTCGTGAAATCGTTTCCGGGGTCAGAGAACGTGTCAAGGTCAGACACCTTAATAACCGATACGGTTTCACCGGACCCGGCCTTTTGAGGACCGCTGTCGGCGTGACTCGCGAGTCGGGGTTGTG
Source organism: Lymnaea stagnalis (assembly GCA_964033795.1). NCBI lineage: Eukaryota > Metazoa > Mollusca > Gastropoda > Lymnaeidae > Lymnaea > Lymnaea stagnalis. The sequence continues at coordinate 271,628 of CAXITT010000506.1, read as the reverse complement.
GAAGGTCGTGACACTGTGTCCTTGAGGTCTTTGTGTGGTACCACCAAATGGGCGGTTCTCATGTTCCAGCGTTTTTTTTTTTTTTTTTTTTTGTTTTTATTTTTTTTTTTTTTTTATTTTGTTTTTTTTAAACTTCGGACAGTGATTCAACCTGTAGAGGTTTGGACTTTGGAACACCTAACGAACTCATTTATTTAAAAATGATAGACCTGTTGACCAAGAGCTGCTGGTGGTGGTGGGGGAGATGGGTCGTGTGATAAAATGTCGCCTGTCATTTAAATTCCATTATATTTAGAACACCTTGCTATACCGCTCCCCCACACACATATTTTTTAAATTGTTTAGTATGAGTTATTCCCCTTTGCTAATATACTCATGCACAACTCGCTGCCAGCGTTGAATTGTATAGTGAACTGCGCAGTAAAAAAATATTTAAAAAAAAAAAAAATCACCTCCCCTAGCCCGTGAGTGAGAGTTGTTAACCCATTAGAATTTCACACCACTTCTAAAGAATCTCTTCATTGGTCTCGGTCAGCATTTGATTTGAATTTAGCCAATGACCTTTTACATTAAATAAACTATAAATACCCAGGCGAAATGTACAATAATTCCTTCAAGATCTCCACGACATAGTTATCACATTGTTACTTCGTGCGTCGGAAGCTGGCCAATTCTAACCATGTGAGTCATGAATGCGAAAGGTATCAGGAAGAAAAGTATTACAGATACAGGCTTCAAACTTTCCATGCTTCTTACCATTGATATTATCTACATAATAACACCTCCTTCTATAAGATCTGTCCAAATGAAAATGCTAAATTATGTTTTGTTTATTATAATACTTTTTATTTGGGACCGGGGTTGTTGATGTTTTGAAAACACGACTTTATTAATTTTCTATCTTTTAGATCTGTTTTTTTTTTTTTTTCATTTTTGAATGGTACATGTACATGGTATATGCACCCTATATTGTTCAAGTAGTCTTTAATTTTTAAAAAAATAAAAATTTTAAACTTCTTTTTCGTTTTTCTAAAGTTCACGTTTTTCAGATTTTTTAGAAATGCCAAATGAATCAGGAGGTAAAGTATCATAGCTACAGGCTTCAAAATTTCTAAGGTTTTTACCATTGATATTTTTTTTACATATGCTACCCCCGGTATTTTGCCAAAAATGTCTGTGACATCACATATATCATTTGAAGATGCTCCAGTAACTGTAATGCAGAAAGCTGGGTGTCATTTTTTAACAACTGTATTCTTATTGAGTGTGCAAAGTTTCATTATGATATTGAGAAACCTTTTGGTGTTGATATATTTTGCCAATATTGGTATAAAATTATATAATATTTGCAATAAAAGTCAACAATTTTTTTTTTAAAATAAACTGCTATGTTTTTTTTTCTTTCTATTGGTGTATAGTTAGTATGTAATTAAAAACATATTTTAATTAAAGAAACATAGAAAAAAAATTTTTTGTCCCATGGACCACCTTAAGCCCTTCGACTACACAATCCTTTTTTATTTGGATAGATCTATCGCCATGTATGTAAATTGTAAAGTTTGTGTCATCCTGTCAATGTATGATAATTCCCATAAAAATTGTTTATGTACCAGAGTTTATGGAAACGGGATAGATTTTGTACACCGAGTCCGGGTATCTTTAGAAAATACCTGCTGGGTCAAAGTGGTGCAACAAAACAAAACAAAAAAACAAAAAAAAAATGGAGTTAATTTTTAATTTTCTATTATATATGCCGGCCTTTAAGTTATAGACCTAGAAACATTCCAACAGATACTCCTAGAGACAATGCTACAAACAAACCTACGGACAGTCTTACGCCATACCCATGGCTCTTTATTGATTAACGTAATAGTCGCCCCCGAAAAACATTCAACCTTCTTACCTGAGTTCAACCATTCGCGCATGATGCTCTACAGCCCCCCCCCCACCTTTTTTTTTCTCATTACTATTAATATAAAACATATTTAGGGGGAGGGCCTGTTGTGAATATGAAGCAGCCACACCAGAAGAGAAATATGTTTACGTGATTTGTCATGGTCTTTTACTTTGATGTTCGCCATGCGTCTCCCAACTGGGGCATTTTGATATTTTAGATTTCTAAATGTGGCATCAAGGCCGACTCACACCAGGTACGATGCTTGATCATCACACAGGCGCCAAGGCGCCCAAACCGCCGAAGTCGGCAAAATTTAATTTGAAATTCTCCACTGTGCGTTAAATACTGAAGAATTTGCGTTTAAAATTTGCAACTTTAGAAGCCAGAAAAGTAGGGTTTTTTTTCGAAATAGCCAATTTGTTGCATTAATTCTGTCAATTTGTTGCATTAATTCTGCCAATTTTTTGCATTAATTCTGCCAATTTGTTGCATTAATTCTGCCAATTCTACCTTTTTGAATTGAATTTGAATAAAAATTTGTTAAATACAAAAAAATATTAAAAATTCTGAAATCTTTCCATAAATTTCCAGAGGGCGAAAATTACCTATTTTCCCCCAACCTAAAAATGTCTGGCGCCATCCATGTGTGGCATATTTTATATTGTATTTTAATTACGTATATTAAATTCTATACTTTGCTTTCTTCTTTCCTAAAAAAAAATAATGAGACGTATTAGCGATTAAGCTAATGTTTAGTCTAAAATATCTTTGTTTCTGATATTGTGATATTGACTAAACTTGAAAAGACTTAACACTGTTTTATTTGTGTATATCACTCAGTTTGTTTAAGTGTTCAATTAATTTCTTTTTTTGGGTTTATATTATATTCAAGTCAATTCTGGGGGCTGGTTTAAAGTCGAAGGGTCATATTCAGGGGTGTCATTTCATTTTTTTCGGGGGGGGAGGGGGATCAAAATTTGGTCGGCTTGTTAAGTTGTTAATTACTGATGCGCCACAGTGCATAGGATTTTAAATAAAACCTGCAAATTCGAGGGGAAGGTGGCAAATTCATCCCCCTGCCTTATCCAAATGACGTCCCTTTGCAGAATGACCATAAAGCTAACTGACGGAAAAAAGAAAATGTCAATTTTATTGTACATTGAAGTATCATTTCAAAAACTGTGCTATAATTTCTATCAAGGTCGATAAATTGGCCCATTTTTATTTCAGTAACAATCAGAAGGTATAGCGTTTTGTTTTTACATGTAAAGATAAGCTTAGTAGACCACCGCAAACAATCCTGTAGTTAGGTTGTAGGTACTTGCCCCATGTTTTGTACCTGAAACTCCTTGACGATTAATTTAGAGAAGTCTCTCACGTAAAATGCTGGGATTATGAGATTACAGGATATATGATTATGATTTTTAGCAACATTCCGTTCGTTCAGTGAATGAAGGAAGTCAGCCAAAAGTCGTGCCAAATCGTCTGATATCTTCCTTATACTTTCGTTACTTCTCGCAAGGGCCGGTTAGCTCAGTTGGTTAGAGCGTCGTGCTAATAACGCGAATGTCGTGGGTTCGATCCCCATACTGGCCAATTTTTGTTGTTTAAATTAATTTCTAGAAAAACAAAGACATTTTATTTTTTGTTAACAGGCTTTTAAAGAAAGTCGATGAATATGTTGGTGTTCCGTCACTTTGATTGATTTGCCCATGTCCGCATTTTAGCGCTTCTTCCGTTTTGTATCATCCCACTCACAATTACACAATATCTAATTCAATATGTTAGGATTATAATTCCTAGTCAGACTATACGAGCACACAATTTTATTTACTCATGGGCGTAATGGTCCTTTGTAAACTATTTAATCGTCACCGAAGCGAACACTTGAAAGTTTTTTGTTTTTTGTGGGTTTTTTTTAAACAATCGCTCTACTTGAAATTCCATTCTGTTGTCGGATGGATGTGTGGACAGGTGGATGTGTGAACAGGTGGATGTGTGGACGGGTGGATGTGTGGACGGGTGGATGTGTGGACGGGCGGATGTGTGGACGGGCGGATGTGTGGGCGGGCGGATGTGTGGACGGGTGGATATGTGGACGTGTGGAAGGGTCGACGTGTGGATGTAGTGGTCGATGTTTTTTAAAATTATTATTATTATTTTACGAACTTGACCATTTTGGTCAGTTGATCATTTTCTCATGGAGTGGTCAGCTGAAAGAAGGTGTTGAAAATATTATGTTGCTAATCCACTTCAAAATATATAAGTTGCTAATCCAACTTCACAAGGAAGATAATGAAACAAGCAATGGCAATCATCAAGGTTAGTTCTACGTTTTAATTTTAAGAGAGCAACATGGAGTTCTACCAACATGGAGCACTCTACCAGAGCGTGCATAATAACATGACGTCAATACACAATACAAAAATGCGGTGTGCAAAACAATGCGCAACATTCAGTATTATGTCAATTTCCAACAAGAAGGTGTTGATCTCCCCTTTGCCCTTTGAGTTGTGTCAGCATCGCGTCTACGCATGTGTTGACGTAGCCGGGTTGGCACTGTCGCTCCAATATGGATGGTTGACCACTTCCGCTTAGCGGTTGAGTGAGCGGGTTTGTGGGTGAACTGGGAACTCCTTCTTTTTTTTTGTGTGTGTGCCCAGGTAAAGAGTTAAGTAACTTCAATCAGGAGTTTGAAAGCATTCGATGTTTTAAAAAAATTAAATAAAATATATCTTTTTGTCGATAATGTAAAGATTCAGTTGATAGGATTGTTCCGTGAGAAATTACTCTGTTCAGTTGTAAAACGACAGTGCTGAAAGTTTATCAGCAAAAAAAAAAAAAGAGCAATTTCAATTGTATTGTGAATCACTTATTGTTTCAAAATACTTCCTATTCATAGGATAAGTGTAAAAAGAACTTTACTCATTTGAAAAAAAGCTTGGAATGCATATGTTTTATTTAAACTGATTTTAAGCTACATTTTAAAATAAATGTCTCTTTTTTGTTTTTTTTTTTTTTTTAAACTGATTTTAAGCTACATTTTAAAATAAATGTCTCTTTTTTTTTTTTTTTTTTTAAATGGTTCAGCTGGGGATTGAACCCAGGACCTCTCTCGCGTGTGAGGCGAGCGTGATAACCACTGCACTACTGAACCTGTTATGCAATGAAAATTATTCACATAAATTTTATTTCATCATTGTTATTACGTATGCAAACTTTAAAACACGGGTCGGCGTACCGCTACAGACGAATAAGACATCCGAAATTTCAGAACTGACCCGTCTGTTCGTGGCAACGTTGCAAATTGGCTGAATTGCCAGTGGTCGATTGCACCCTTCACTTAAAGTCAGTAACCTTTCGTTTTTCCCCTTATCCTATGCCTATACTGTCAATACACCAGTGATTCTCAACGTCGACAACGTGACGTTGTACACTTTGGCTTTGGGTGTTACCAGGTAAATATTATGAAGATCATTAGGGACATTCGATATCTGGTAAGGAGGCGTCACCCGGAGTGCAGATCTGAGGGAATAACTAAGTATGCCACCACGAGTTATCACCTTACTTGACTTGGAGGACAGCTCCAAAAATAATTGTCCATGTCCTGTTGTTGTGACCTACTTCAAAATTAGATGCTTAAACTTAAATGAAATTAAACCGAGTCTAAATTAAGCTCTACTCCAGCTATGTACCAGCAACGTCACTGTTACACAATAGTCCTCAGCCAAAAGCCGTTCCGAATCGTCTGTTATGCGTCTTATCTTTCCCCACTCACAAGGGCCGGTTAGCTCAGTTGGTTAGAGCGTCGTGCTAATAACGCGAATGTCGTGGGTTCGATCCCCATACTGGCCAAATTTTTTTCATTTCTTTACATACACTTTTCATAACGTAATCAAAATTTTATTTTAATCTTTAAATTTTTCCCATAATAGATTAAGATGAAGTAGTAATAGAAATCTGTGACGCGAAACAACGAAGACATTTCATTTTTTAAAATGTATTTTAAGTAAGTCGTGAATGATGTTATAGTGGAAAACTAAAATATTCCAAAGTTTGTGGCAACTATAAATAATGTCACGCTCAAAGTGCTGATTGTTTAGCCCCAATCCCTCAAACCACTTGAAAAAAAAACAAGAACAAAAATAATTTCTTTCTAATTGTCACAAAGTTGAAACGACAATTCGACACTTGTTATATCGAGACTTCACAGTGTCTATAACCCCAGCTCCAATCTTTTTTCTTCCCCGGGACCAAAAGTTGTTTATGAATGGTCCTTTCTACTCACCTTCGACTAACTAACTAACTTACTTAAGAAAATCAGCGAACACCGAGCCGAGGCTCATATGTGTTACATACTACGATGTTGTAAATTAATTATGTTCTGACCCAATTGTTACAAGTATTGGGTTTGAAATGTTTAATGTTTGTATTAACAAACAAAGGTCCCTTTCCTCTACGTTAGATTAGTACTGCTATTATGGTTATGTCTAGGGTACGATTAATTTCCTGATGAAGTATTCTACTCTAATCCTACTTCACACTCACTCTATCATTCAATGAACTCTCACTAGCTCTCACTTGCAATTCTAGTAATACTTTAACTATACTAATAAAACAAGAGTGGTTCAGCCCACAAATAAATATTTAATTATAAGAAAACAGAACTATCAGCATACAAATTACATATACTATACACATAAACAGGATAACAAGATACTGCCCAATATTATTGCATAGTAGGCTCTCAATGGCGATCTGGTCGAATAAGTAAGTCCCACACACACACACCACAGCAGCCCTCTGCTCGGGTCACAACGTACTGCGGGGTTGGGCGGCTTGACTGCGTAAGTGTCTCCGGTCACTGGCACTGCGAGGAGGTAGGTGCCGACTCTGAACTGTACTGTGGGTAACACACACACACACAGTATATGCTACCGTATTGTTTGATTCCTTGGACTTCCCTTCTGCTAATAACTGCGCTTCCTCTAACTGAACTGTACTAACTTTAGTTCCAGTTATTAGTTATTGAACTACTACAACTCTGACCGAATGTTATTTACTTTACAAAAACTTTCTGGTCACATAGTCTTCACTGGCCAAATGTTACTTACTGAAACTTAATTCTTGTAATTTACTTCATGTAATTTACTTTACTTTACTTCAATTTACTTAACTGTAATTTACTTCACTTTACTTCACTTTACGTAACTTCAGTTTACTTCACTTTACGTAACTATACTTTACTTAACTGGCTAGAAATGAGAATAATAAATACAATGCATAAGACATAGCTAAGAATTACAAATCACATCACATTATAAATTATTAATAGTTATCATATTCAAACATTAACAATAGTCACTATATAATTCAGGTAAGAGAGGCCGATACATGATTTGGGCTTTCAATATATACTCTAAGTTTGGCGTGCTTGTCCCGCATTTAAGCGTGGCATCCCAGAGTCGTGTTTAAATGACTCACAAGCGTGGCTTCGGATTCCGAGTTAGTTTTTTTTAGCGTTGGTCATCAGAGTGATAACTCAGAGTTGGGACGCTTGACAAGAATGAGTGTATTGCTTAAACTGGGTCATGGCCAAAGTGAATAAGTTAATTTCCATTGTTATTTGAGTCTACTTGTATTATTTTAAGGCCCAGCCTAATTGTGTCATATCGCGTGGGGTAGCGATGAACGCGTGGGGAAGCGATGGAGAGAGTGGAGCCAGCGGGTCTCACAAAGGTGAGGACCAGCGGGTCTCAACACTATGGTCCCCCCCAACGCACCACCCCGCCAGCCAAACCAGCCATCAACCACTCCCCCAGTGGTCTTTATTCCGATCGGGCCGCGAAGCGGCACGCCAGGGACATTCCGCCCCTAAAACCGCCACGCCCGACCTCCACTCGATTGGCCGCTGAGCGTGGCAGCCCCAGAGAAGAAACACCTGGCCAGCCGGACTTCTGCTTACGCAGGAACCGGGCCGGACTTTCTAGGGGTTTGGGGTGGATATTTAACGTCTCTAAAGTCCCCCCTTACCACCCCGGGGGGACCGCGTAGTTGTTTGGACCGACGCCCTCTACTAGGGTTTGTATGGTTATTCTACGGCGCGACTAATTCACACCGTAGATGGGAGAGAGAGGTTGCCTGGGAGCAGTACCCTCAAGACTGCATATATAGAATCATCTGTGAAGGGTTGCCACACACCTTCACCTCATATCCATACGGCAACTGTAATCATGTCCCAACCTGTTTCTGCGTTTAGTAAATAATTCGACTGCACTTAGTGGGAAGCCATGCAGTCGTGCTCGTCTTAACGCAGATTCCGTGCGTTACCCCCTACCTTGCGGTACAGGTCCCCTACTCACCTTCGACTGATGGGACCCCTTCGACTGACGGGACACCTTCGACTGACGGGACACCTTCGACTGATTGTACACCGAATAGCTAGTAGATTCTTTTCCCAATGAATTTGCCCCCACGCCCCATCAGCCTAACACTGCATCCTAGAAATTAAACCACCCTACCCTAATCAATTTCATATTCCCCAACTCCCTCCCAACCCGTGCGGCACCCAAAGTGTGCGATAATTCCGTCATGAAGGCCGGTTAGCTCAGTAGGTTAGAGCGTCGTGTTAATAACGCGAATGTCGTGGGTTCGATCCCCATACTGGCCAATGTTTATTTATTTATTTTTTTGTCTTGAAAGACAAAGACAATTTATTTTGTGTGAGTATTGTATAGTAAGTTGTGAAAAAGTTTCCCCTGGTTTGATGGATTAGCCCATGTCCGAATATTAGCTCTACTCCTCTTTTGAACCATCAAGCCCAATAATGTCACATTTAATGTCTGCAGATTATTTTCACTAGTCAGAATCTTCGTGAACACAACGCTATGTTATCATGGGAAATGGTGGCCCTTTCTTTTTTACAATATTAACTCTTGGAAGTTCAATCTCTTTAAATAAAAAAACCTGTATTACTACAACTACTTGCATTTCCATGGGGTGGGAGGGGGGGCGGTTGATGTAAGATGGAGGGGTGTTTTTTGTTTTTTTGTTTGTTCGTTTTTTTGTTTTTGTTTACACACGTGGAATTTCGCTCAGTTGGTGCATTTCTCTTTAAAGTGGTCACCTGCAAGGTGTTAATCATCTCGTTTTCATTGAGTAGCGTAAACATCGCATCTCCTCCTGGGTCGACGGAGGGCAGGTGGACACTGTCGCTCAAATTCTCGTGGTTGACCTCAAACACTTCGCGGTTCAGTGAACGGGGTTGGGTGGGTGAGCTCAGAGTTAGAGTTTGTCTTTCTTTTTTTCAAATTAAATTTTTTTAAAAATATTTTAACAACTTAAAAAATACTTATAAGTAATACTTTTAATCATTATCAAAGACAAGTTAAACGCTATAAAAATAGAACATAGTTTAAAATGTCTTAAAATGCGTAACGCAGCAAAGAAAGTCTGTGCAGAATTTTTTTTTTTTAAATCAGTAACAATAAGACATTTTTAAGCTTCGTTTACATTCCGTTTGAATCCTTTGGCTTTACACAGTGCTCACCTACAATTCTGTGCTGTCTCTCTTTGGCTTTACACAGTGCTCACCTACACTTCTGTGCTGTATCTCTTTGGCTTTACACAGTGTTCACCTACACTTCTGTGCTGTATCTCTTTGGCTTTATATAGTGCTCTCCTACACTTCTGTGCTGTATCTCTTTGGCTTTACACAGTGCTCACCTACACTTCTGTGCTGTATCTCTTTGGCTTTACACAGTGCTCACCTACACTTCTGTGCTGTATCTCTTTGGCTTTACACATTGCTCACCTACACTTCTGTGCTGTATCTCTTTGGCTTTACACAGTGCTCACCTACACTTCTGTGCTGTATCTCTTTGGCTTTACACAGTGCTCACCTACACTTCTGTGCTGACTCTCTTTGGCTTTATATAGTGCTCTCCTACACTTCTGTGCTGTATCTCTTTGGCTTTACACAGTGCTCACCTACACTTCTGTGCTGTCTCTTTTTGGCTTTACACAGTGCTCACCTACACTTCTGTGCTGTCTCTTTTTGGCTTTACACAGTGCTCACCTACACTTCTGTGCTGTCTCTCTTTGGCTTTACACAGTGCTCACCTACACTTCTGTGCTGTCTCTCTTTGGCTTTATATAGTGCTCATCTACACTTCTGTGCTGTCTCTTTTTGGCTTTACACAGTGCTCATCTACACTTCTGTGCTGTCTCTCTTTGGCTTTACACAGTGCTCAATTACACTTCTGTGCTGTCTCTTTTTGGCTTTACACAGTGCTCACCTACACTTCTGTGCTGTCTCTTTTTGGCTTTACACAGTGCTCACCTACACTTCTGTGCTGTCTCTCTTTGGCTTTACACAGTGCTCAATTACACTTCTGTGCAGTCTCTCTTTGGCTTTATATAGTGCTCTCCTAAACTTCTGCGCAATCTCTTTTTGCGTAATGCATTTTAAGACATTAAAATTATTTTTCTATTTTTTAGTGAACTTTATTTAACTCGTCTTTGGTTGAGGGTCTTTTCATTTATTTTTAATTTAAGAAAAAAACAACAACTAAATATCTTTTTATTGGAAATTCTTTGTGCGGTATGGGGTCGTTCGCAAAGTACGTCACGCAAAAAATGACCCTTTCTAGACAAAGTGTCGTAAATTCTTTAACCCCCCCCCCTTCTTAGCTTAGTGTCACGACACACCTAAAAGAATTAAATCATACATAAACTTTTCATAACGTAACCAAAATTTTATTTTAATCTTTAAAATTTTCCCATTAATGGATGAAGATGAAGTATTAATAGAAATCTGTGACGCGAAACAACGAAGTCATCCACAAGCCGATTGTAAAATGACCACAACGGTTTAATAATTAAATGTTAACAAAATTAAAATATTGACGTCACAAATTTTTTACCCCCCGCCTCCCCCCCCCCCCGACGGTGACGTAATTGCGAACGACCCCGATGCTTATCCGTCTTGCCCGCAAATACTAAAGTTGAAAACGTGAAGCCAATAACACTAACATGTAGTAAATCAACAAAAACGATCTATGCAAAAATTAGACGACCCACTAAATTCACCAGATGAAATAACTCGTTGTGATTTCACCATCACATTCACCATATGGAATAACCGGTTGTGATTTCACCATTACATTCACCAGATGGAATAACTCGTTGTGATTTCACCATCACATTCACCATATGGAATAACTCGTTGTGATTTCACCATCACATTCACCATATGGAATAACTCGTTGTGATTTCACCATTACATTCACCAGATGGAATAACTCGTTGTGATTTCACCATTACATTCACCAGATGGAATAACTCGTTGTGATTTCACCATTACATTCACCAGATGGAATAACTCGTTGTGATTCCACCATTACATTCACCACATAGAAACAACTCAATGTTATTTCACAGTTACATTCACCACATGAAAAAACTCATTGTTATTTCATCATTACATTCACCAGATGGAATTGACGCGTTGCGATTTCACCATCACATTCACCAGATGGAATAACTCATTATGATTTCACAATTACATTCACCAGATGGAATAAATTATTTTAATTCACCATTACATTCACCAGATGGAATAACTCAATTTGATTCCACCATTATATTCACCAGATTGCGGAAAATCCTTGAGGATTTGACATTTTGTTTTATTTTTTTATAGGCAACAGTTTGACATTCGCGTAGCGGTCGTAAATTCTTTTATCCACAAGTGGAGTGTTCACCACGTTCAGCCACATTTCGTCCTCGTTGTCGCCACCATCATCCTCCGTCGAGGCGCCATCTCTGTTCTCGGGACCAGCGCTACTCTCGTCCGGCCACGTGCTCATCCCGAGAACACGTCGCGCGAATTTTCCATTTCCGTTTGGGCTCGGTGCAGCCTTGTTGCTCTTGAGAATTTCCCCAAGTCTCATATTCCTTGAACCAACGCTGTTCTTGCTGCTCGGCCCGATATTCTTAGTTGAAAATGACACACGATGAAAATGTTTTACAACACAAGTGTCCACGTGACGCCTGGCCATGCGTCTCTCACTTCTGGGGTGTTTGATATTTATAACGTTAGAGTACCCGGGATGATGTGACAGATCCTCGGAAGGATATGACGTACCAGCACCGGGGCGACGGGACGTACGCGCTGGATTCATTCGGCGTCTGGACTCGGGATCTGTTAAATTTTCAACGACAGCGGTGCTGAAGTTTTCAAGATGGTGGTTTTTGTGTGCGATTTCATTTTCATTTTCGGTGTGGTGGCCGGTGTCGGTGTCGAGGCTCGGCTGTCGTCTGCTGATAGCAGGGTGCGTTCTTTCTAGCGACAACGCCCTGGGATCATCATGCGGAGATGAGCTCCAGGATAAATTGCAATGGAGCATGTTATTTACAGGATTGTTCCGTGAGAAATTCCTCTGCTTGGTGGTAAACTTTTGGGACGTCATCTGTGAAAGATTGGAAATGCATTACTGAGATGTTTTAACGTCAAAGAAACAAACATTGTTTAGCGAATCACTTATTATTCAAACTAATATCTATTCATAATTAGGGTTGGAGGGTGAGAAACCATTCTCCGATATTTAAAATAAGAAAGTTTTGTATGCATTACTGCGATATTTAACGTTAAGGAAAGTAAAAGCTACTTTTTTGCAAGTGTCAAACTATTTTCGGGAAAATGTCCAATCATAAAAAAAATTAAATATGGTTCAGCTGGGGATTGAACCCAGGACCTCTCGCGTGTGAGGCGAGCGTGATAACCACTACACTACTGAACCCTATATGCCCGCTATATGTTATGTTAAAACAATTACTATACAATAATTGTATTTTTAACTGTGCTATTTGTCTATCAAATCTTACACACAGGGGCGTACAACATTTCAACTTGAAAGGAGTTATTGGCACTGTTCATTTTATAAGTTAATATCAGTAATCTTTATTTTTTTTTAAAAACCCAATGTGATTCTCATAGTCACACATTGGGCGAGTAGGGAACGTTCGCGAAGCTCGTTGAGGATGTCCAATGTCTTTGGGGAAGGGGGCATGTATCAACATTCCAAAAGATGGGCTGCGGCGACGATGGTCTGGTGGGGCGTGGGGGAGGGGGGGGGGGCATATTCGTTGGGAAGAGAATCTACCAGTTACTAGTGTTAGATGCCCACTCAGTCAAGGGGCCATTCATAAACGACGTCACGCAGCGGAGTGGGGAGGGGGCGGGGAAGGAGGGAGTTGGTAGAGGGGGAATCAACGAATTTGTGAAGTCGTGTTTTTAAAGTGTCTTATTCGTGTTACAATTAGTGTTGTAATTTTCTGGCAACTTGAAAGAAGAAAAAAAAATGTGTGTAACGTCATTTATAGATTTTCCCCCATCCATGAAAAATTCCTAAAACCCACTCCCCCATTAGTTAAACCACAAAAAAAGCCCCACATCCAAACAATAATGCCATGCATTTCACCCATGTACAAAAACATCAGTTGTTAAATAGTTATTGGAAAATGTCAGAGCTTAAAAGAACAAGGAAATGGCGAATACAAGAACTGTTATTCAAATATAATGTACTACACACTAGGGGCTTAACCGGGTGCAGTTGTTTACACCGTGTCCGGGCATGATGAGAAAATACCCGGGTTGATCCAAGTGTTACAAAAAAAAAAAAAGAGTTAACTTATAGGCTTACAGGCAGTCCTACATCCTGGATGTCGGCCTTAAAACAATATGGTTTAAAGATAGTCCTACATCCTACCTGTCAGTCTTAAAACAATAGGCTTACAGGCAGTCCTACATCCTGGATGTCGGCCTTAAAACAATAGGCTTACAGGCAGTCCTGCACCCTACCTGCCGGCCTTTAAACTGTTGGCCTACAGGCAGTCCTACACCCTAACTGCCAGTGTTTAAACGATTGTCCTACAGACAGTCCTACGCCATGGCCGTGGCTCTTTATTGATTCCCTCAGTACCATTAATATAAAACGGTTTGAGTAGGTCGAAGGCCGGTTGTTAAAATGAAGCAGCCACACCAGAAGCAACATATATTTAAAAGATCTAATAATCACTCATTGCTAAATACCTGTCTTTCCATTCGTAAAATCGTTTCCGGGTCAGAGAACTTGTCAAGGTCAGATCCCTTATCCGATACAATTTCACTGGACTCAGCCGTCCGAGGGTCGGCATGGCTTATGGTCGGATTTGTGGTCGGACTTGCGACTGTTTCCCTGAGGTCTTTGTGTGGTATCGAGTGGGTGGTTCGCATATCCCAGCGTTTAGGGACCTCGGGCAGTGATTCAATCTGTAGAGGTTAGAAACGTCTGACAGAACATCCTTTTATTTAAATGATAAGCCTGTTGACCAAGACTTGGTGGGGGGGGGGGGTAAATCAAATTGACGTCATTCGATCTGAATCTAATCCCTAACTCTCTACGTCAGAAAATGTCGATCTCCTGCGTCAAAAAGCCATGCCGGTTTAGCCTCTGCAATCACGAGCAAAACAAACAAATAAGTTGGTCAGGCCCCCAACCAACTAAGTCAGCCAGATTCCCAACCTACCAAATCAGTCGGCTCCCCAACCAGCTCCACAGCCAGCACCCCAACCACACACGTTCATGCATGCGACTTTTTGCGTTTTGCTGTATCACCCCACTAGCACACTCCAACTCCCAGTGAGTGGTGCGTCTCTGTATCACCCCACTAGCACACTCCAACTCTCAGTGAGAGGTGCGTCTCTGTATCACCCCACTAGCACACTCCAACTCCCAGTGAGTGGCGCGTCTCTGTATCACCCCACTAGCACACTCCAACTCTCAGTGAGTGGTGCGTCTCTGTATCACCCCACTAGCACACTCCAACTCTCAGTGAGTGGTGCGTCTCTGTATCACCCCACTAGCACACTCCAACTCCCAGTGAGTGGTGCGTCTCTGTATCACCCCACTAGCACACTCCAACTCACAGTGAGTGGTGCGTCTCTGTATCACCCCACTAGCACACTCCAACTCCCAGTGAGTAGTGCGTCTCTGTATCACCCCACTAGCACACTCCAACTCTCAGTGAGAGGTGCGTCTCTGTATCACCCCACTAGCACACTCCAACTCCCAGTGAGTAGTGCGTCTCTGTATCACCCCACTAGCACACTCCAACTCTCAGTGAGAGGTGCGTCTCTGTATCACCCCACTAGCACACTCCAACTCCCAGTGAGTGGTGCGTCTCTGTATCACCCCACTAGCACACTCCAACTCTCAGTGAGTAGTGCGTCTCTGTATCACCCCACTAGCACACTCCAACTCTCAGTGAGAGGTGCGTCTCTGTATCACCCCACTAGCACACTCCAACTCCCAGTGAGTAGTGCGTCTCTGTATCAGCCCACTAGCACACTCCAACTCCCAATGAGTGGTGCGTCTCTGTATCACCCCACTAGCACACTCCAACTCCCAGTGAGTGGTGCGTCTCTGTATCACCCCACTAGCACACTCCAACTCACAGTGAGAGGTGCGTCTCTGTATCACCCCACTAGCACACTCCAACTCCCAGTGAGTAGTGCGTCTCTGTATCACCCCACTAGCACACTCCAACTCTCAGTGAGAGGTGCGTCTCTGTATCACCCCACTAGCTCACTCCAGCTCTCAGTGAGAGGTGCGTCTCTGTATCACCCCACTAGCACCCTCCAACTCCCAGTGAGTGGTGCGTCTCTGTATCACCCCACTAGCACACTCCAACTCTCAGTGAGTAGTGCGTCTCTGTATCACCCCACTAGCACACTCCAAATCTCAGTGAGAGGTGCGTCTCTGTATCACCCCACTAGCACACTCCAACTCCCAGTGAGTAGTGCGTCTCTGTATCACCCCACTAGCACACTCCAACTCCCAATGAGTGGTGCGTCTCTGTATCACCCCACTAGCACACTCCAACACCCAGTGAGTAGTGCGTTCCTGTATCACCCCACAAGAACACTCCGACTCCCAGTGAGTGGTGCGTCTCTGTATCACCCCACTAGCACACTCCGACTCCCAGTGAGTTGTGCGTTCCCGTAACACCCCACTAGCAAACTTCATGCCCCAGAGAAAAGTACGCCCCTAGAACCTCCCATCACTATCTTACGTTCACCTCACCTTTCTGCGCAGGACGCCCCTGTTAGACTCATGATACCGAAAGTACTGCTGTCTCCAGTCCAGAAACTCATCTCTTGGAGTGTCTATGACGTATTTACCTGGTTTTTTTAGGGTAGGGAACAACGAATCAAGGTTTACAAAATTTGTAAATATTTTTTTTTTTTTTTAAACTTCAGATACTGCTTTTAAAATTATTTAGGCATACCACAAATGAGTCCGTGTTATAGAAATCTATTTTTAAAGAGTATAAAAATTATAACAACTACCGATGTGGGGCAGGCTTTGTCGCACGACATCCCTGTGCGGTCTTTGCTTTCTTACAAAGTTGACATTTTGACGGCCAATCTGGGGAAATCTGGCCATAGTAGGGGTAGCTGTCATCTTCCTTGCCAGTCTGGCTTCGTGATTCTGTACATGAAACAGTTACATTAAAAATATAATGAAATACACACCAATTCTGATTAACATTTACCTTTTTCCCCAAAAAACGCTTACACGCATGCACGGCTTACAGTTGCCATGACGATCAACGAAACAGTCAAGCCAAGACCAACAGCAAACTCAAGTCAAGTAAAAACCTCATCAATACCATACGCCTTCCGAAGAGCAACTTCCCTATTTCCGCCTCTGGCCCCCCAGAAAAATGTCCACAAACGAATACTCGGTCGTCTATACGTTATAGAATATAACGCGTATGTTATTACAATAACAGTCGGTTTAGATTTCTTGTATTTGTCACACCGTGGAGTGTGTGCTTAAGGCAGGGGGGATGCTACAGGGACTCAACATAACACATGGTCACCGAACGACCAATTAGTTTTTTAGAATATCTAAGGACGTATTTGTAAATGCATCGCTGTCAACATGCAACATATTAGGCGTTGAGATTCCTTGCTTGCTTGGTCCCGAACTGCCCTTGAAACACTAAGATGTCTATCACTGTTAAACACTATCAAAGCAGTAAAACCCGAAAGACCGTTTGAAGACCGTTTTAAGTACGTCACTCATTGAAAACAAGAGAGCAGTTTACACACTTGAAGATGTGTTGATTGAGATCGGGGGGGGGGGTCGCTAAACTTTGACCGATGGAACCTTCTCTGAAAGCGTGTTTGAATAAATGGAACCCTCTAGCGATGTTTGAAACAGCACACGTTGACAAACACGGGGTCTCAGTTGTCAAGATTTACATTTCTTAACTTATAAAAAGAACCCCCCCCCCACACTGATCCTATTAGTTTGATCAGAAAATGTGAGGACCGCTGACCTGCGGCCTAACCTACGGTACCACAATGGAGACGTTTCACTTACGTGCCTCGTCACGGCTGATTGACTTTGTACAAGCACCTATCTGGAATTCGAACAGTCTGCGATTGTGCTGTTTAGACGGCCAGGCGGACCGATGTTGAAAACAGAGCCGCACCACCGTGGCGGCTGTAGACTAACACGATATCATGGAAAACCTCACCGACGGTAGCGTCAGCGGCATCAAACAGACATCAAACATCATCAACACCACCACACACTGGCATCATCAACACCACCACCCACTGGCATCATCAACACCAACAGAAAATTCAACGGTATAAAAATATTTTAAAAAAAAAAAAAGCTTCAACCACTTAATCAATATTATCAACGAAATTATCAACTACAACATCATGAGCTTTATCAACAACACCCTCAGTAACCAGGGAAACTTGAAGAGCGCACCAACTCCACTATCTAATAACTACTTTATACTAAACTTATGCTGTAGTGTATGATATTCCCACTTTTATAAACAAACATATCATACATATCCATTAAATTAAGCATATGTTAAGCGTATCTACAACAATAGCAGATTGTATACGTACCTAAATCACTAGCCGTAAATATAGCACAGGACTAACCCTACGTACGTCATACAATAATTATAAATCACAGTGAGTTTCTACTTTCTACTTTCTGGTACCACCTCAAGGGGCCGTTTAAAAAAAATATCATGAAATGGTACTTAAATTACACGAAATTTTCCTATTTTTTAAAAATAAAATTTTTAAAACAATTTTTACTTTTCACAATAGTAATAATAAGAAAAGCAAGGACTACATACACACCATTGCACACCAGACGCCGCGTTCATTACGGCCGCACAACTGACGCCCGCGTTCATTATGCCACCCTAATCTGAACTTGCAAAAACTGGATCAGTCGCAGTATCAACAAACTGTGCAGATCGCCATGACATGCCTCGGCCCACTCCGGCCTCATTTGTCGTCAAGTCTTCAGCGCCGCAATCCGAGCAGGCCGATTGATAATGTAGCGATATTTAAACATCTGGATCCGAGTGGGATTTGGTGTGGGTTCGGTGCAAGGAGGGGAATCACGTGTCAGAAGAAAGCATTCGGGAAATTCTGAGGTTTTTTTGGTTTGTTTTCCTTTCTTTCTCAGAACTAAGAAGTCGATTGTTGACGAATTTGAAGTCAAGCGTTATGGGTAGTTACGTGGGTTGGCTGATGGGTGAGTTTGTAGGTAGGGTGTATAGGTCCATAAGAAGGTGAGTGTGAGGTAGACAGCTGGTGTTTATAAGAGGGTAGGTGGGTTGGCTGATGGGTGAGTTTGTAGGTAGGGTGTATAGGTCCATAATAAGGTGAGTGTGAGGTAGACAACTGGGGTTTATAAGAGGGTAGGTGGGTTGGCTGATGGGTGAGTTTGTAGGTAGGGTGTATAGGTCCATAAGAAGGTGAGTGTGAGGTAGACAGCTGGGGTTTATAAGAGGGTAGGTGGGTTGGCTGATGGGTGAGTTTGTAGGTAGGGTGTATTGGTCCATAAGAAGGTGAGTGTGAGGTAGACAGCTGGGGTTTGTAAGCGGGTAGGTGGGTTGGCCGATGGGTGAGTTTGTAGGTAGGGTGTATAGGTCCACAGGAAGGTGAGTGTGGGCTAGCCAGCTGGGATTTGTAAGCGGGTAGGTGGCGATGTGGCTGGGTAGATGGGTGGGTGGGTGGTTAGCAAAGTAGATGGGTAGGTATGTGGATGGATATGGACTTTGGGGGAGGGGGGTTAACAAAGTTACAGAATGATTTGTTTTGAAAATGATATGTGATTGTTGTGTAAGGTAGGTAAATAATCAGATTCGCATTTGTTGTAATGGTCTTTGTTAGTGTAACTAATTTTTAGCTCGTTTTTTAACTTACATTGTTTTCATTTTTTGAATAATGTATCATATGGGTCATCATATGGGTCATCATGTGTGTCATCATGTGGGTTATCATATGGGTTATCATATGGGTTATCATATGGGTTATCATTTGGGGTTATCATGTGGATTATCATGTGTGTAATCATTCAGGTCATCGTATGGGTTATCACGTGGTTTATCACATGGGTTATCATATGGGTTATTATATGTATTATCATTTGGGGTTATCATGTGGATTATCATGTGAGTAATCATTCAGGTCATCATATGGGTTATTACGTTGTTTATCACATGGGTTATCATATGGGTTATCACGTGAGTTATAAAGTGGGTTAGCACGTGGGTTATCACGGGGATTATCATGTGAGTTTTCATGCGGGTTATCATGTGGGTTATCATGTGGGTTATCATGGGGGTTCTCATGTGGGTTATCATGGGGGTTATCATGTGGGGTTACCATGTGCTCAATCATTAAGGTTATCATGTGGGATTATCATGTGGGTTATCGTGTGGGTTTTCGTGTGGGTTTCGATGTGGGTTATCACGGGAGTTATCATGTGGGTTTTCATGTGGGTATCATGTGGGTTATCATGTGGGCTGTCATGTACCGAGTAAACTTATTGGATAATATTTACCTAAAAGTTGACTAACCGAAAGAAGTCTCTTTATCGAACACAACACCACTGCTATTATGTCATCTAAGAAGAACGCCTTCATATGAAGGGCGAAGGACATATGTTAATGAGGGAAAGAGCTGCAATGGGGGTTATTGGTTTTATGTTGAAACGGTTTGTGGGTGGGGGGGGGGGGGTGAGGGGGGGGGGGTCGATGTACACGATTTTTGAAAAAAGTATACAAATAAAATCGTGTCTTAATTTCTTTAAAAATGTGGGAGTATGATGATTGTAGTTGAGGGAAAGAGCTGCAATGGGGGTTATTGGTTTTATGTTGAAACGGTTTGTGGGTGGGGGGGGGTGGTGAGGTGGGGGGGCTGGGAATAAAATGATCGATGGAGACAGAATGTCTAATCATGTATCGATCACCAGATGAGTGATTACATCGATAGCCATTAACCTGGGGGGTGAGATCAATGTATTAAATACACAACGGAATTATTGGCTTGTATATTTATTTTTTTTTATTTTTTTTTTTTTTTAATAGAGATTCTTAAAGTTTTATTTTTGTGATAACTGCACTGGGATTAAATACTGTGATTAGCCGTGAATGTGGCCATCTCCTTAAATTCCTAGTACTGTGAGTGCCAGTGAAAGTGGCCAATCCTTCTTAGTGCCGCGGGGCGCCTGCGAAAGTTCCTTAATGTTTGTATAGTGGAGTGGGAGGCCAAGAACACGGCTCAAACCGCGTTGATTTGGGCTCTTTAGAAAAATGAACAGTCCTTTAAATGTGTTAGGAATGAAAAGTTGAATGAAAAGTTCCCGAAGTATTTTGTGCTGTGTCCACCCGTCCAAATGCCCATGTCTTGCTTGAACTCGAAAGGATAAACGAACTTACATTGTAAAAAAAAAAAACAGTTTAAAAAAAACAAAAAAAAACTATTTATTAATATAAAATAAATCTACATTTTATAAATATACACGCTATGCATGTATAAATGCACTTTTAATTCATATTTCGAGAACTTTGACGGTGTTAACGATCGAATAATTTAATTCGATCGTTTATGGTTATTAAAATGTGTGGCCTCATTTAGGCCGGACGAGGGCCACTGAACATAAACTATTTTAAATAAGTCGACTTTGAACAAATATTTAAAAAGCCGTCTGAGCTAATTAAAACTCAACACCTAACAATTCATCCTTTCTGTCGGCCGACCCTTAGGCACACAGACCGGGTGACGTCGCTCTGAGATCTCATTCAAGCACTCGATGAAGCGTGCCTATAGGTTCGTTGATCAACAAGACGGTTCTTAATGTACAGTCGGTGCTTTTATATGGCTCCTACGACTATTATAGAGATCCGTGCTGACTTCTGATCTCGGAAATATCGATTGAGAATTTAGTGTTGCGGCCCCGGGGGGGGGGGGGGGTTAAGAAAAAAAAAGGGGGGGGTTAATGAAAAAAAAGGGGGGGGGGTTGATTCCATTTCGTATGATCAACTGTTCAAAAGTGACTTGTAAAATATCTCTGGAACTCTTTAAAAAAGAAATAATAATAATCTCACCGACGTACGACGATAGAACGATTGTACCATACAGACGTCAGAAACCAGACAATCGTACCAAACAAACATCAGAAACCACACATGTGTACCACACAAACATCAGAAACCAGACAATTGTACCACACAACGTAAGAAACCACACAATTGTATAATATAAACACCAGAAACGTGTAAATTGTACCAAACAACGTCATAAACCACACAATTTTACCACACAATTGTACCACACAATTGTACCACACAAACATCAGAAACAAATCTTATTGGTGGTGGGACATTGTGCACAGCCCCTAACAGTGACTAACATGGGGGACACAAAGAGTTGTCTTACCTTATGTCTTCTACATATTGGAAATCAATCGATCTACTCCATTGTTTTTATAAATCCTCCAATGTCAAGGCCGCGTGCTGTAGCCCCCGTGATTATTACATTAAATATCTCGTTTGGCTGTAGACATTTATAATTGTGGATATCCCATGTGAGGAGCAGTCCCATATAGATGGTGTGGCTATGTTCTACAAAAAGTAGATTTACTGAATATAAGAGTGATATAATATGCAATGGTCCTGTATAATATTATGGATGTATCTTGCAGCTGTGTTCCTCAGAGCAGTGGTTCTTCTTACGGGGAGAGTTCCTCCAAAAATCAGAGTCACCACCTACAGAGGGTGGCAATAAAACAAAAAGAAAACATGGCCACGCCCCTTCTGCAATGTGAACAATTCCAGCGGGTGCGTCAAACCTAAAAAAACAACAACGTTTGAGAAGCACTGTCCAGGTAGACTCAACGCGTTATGGTCAAACTCCAAACTTCAATACAAAACAATCACATTGTTTAGAAACCCCACAACCGAGAAATTTTAACACGGTATTTGTTTTTAATGTATTCGGGCACAATGTGAATCTCTGTGCGTGTAGCCCATAAAGATGTCCAAGTGCACCAATAAAAAAAAATCACTGTGCACATAAAAAGTTACACCGTAAAAAAAAGCAAGCTCCCCCGTAACAGCGGTAAACAACTCTTTTTTTTTTTAGGCCCTGAAAAACAAAATTTTATTGCCCGGAGAATCAAATTTCCTGGTTCACGGATTTAGATTTTATTCAATCTTTTCCTCATGATTAACGGAATATTTTCATGGACTTTTTTTTTTTTCTGTTTTTTTTTTAGACGAACGCTAAAATCTAAAAGGAATTCAGTTCACTATAAAATGTATATTACAAGTAAGCACATTATAATAAAACACCGAATACTGATAGACTTGATTAACGGAATATTTTCATGGACTTTTTTTTTTTCTGTTTTTTTTTTAGACGAACGCTAAAATCTAAAAGGAATTCAGTTCACTATAAAATGTATATTACAAGTAAGCACATTATAATAAAACACCGAATACTGATAGACTCGCATTTCATGGCTCCGTTTACATGGAACTTAGAACAAGGAACCAGGTAAAAATCGAATCCCCATAGTTAGTTGTCATCCCGTGGGCTAACATGTAAAGTTCCCAGGCGAGGTCAGATCACAAGTCAGGTTTACAACGGCATGTTGACGTAAATTCTATGCGACAACGTGTAAATCCCCTGTAAATCAAATCGCCTCGCAAGTTTCCCCACCACGGGTGTTTGACATAGTCGCGCCTTCGATCTGTCGCCCTGTTGCAAAGGCGATGCCATAAAATTATTTTAAAATCGATAACGTCATGAAGAATGTGGTATCGAATCTTTAAAAAAAAAAAAAAAAAAAATTAAAACAGGCCCCACGGGTTACGGATATTCTTGGCGGTCAGTGGACGGGCTTCTAGTTTTTTGCGTTATGGGCACGTCTTGGTTGGAGGAGTTTTAATGTACTGGTGAAGTAGAGATATGATGCAGTGGGGCAGTAGAGATATAATGTACTGGTGAAGTAGAGATATGATGCAGTGGGGCAGTAGAGATATAATGTACTGGTGAAGTAGAGATATGGTGCAGTGGGGCAGTAGAGATATAATGTACTGGTGAAGTAGAGATATGATGCAGTGGGGCAGTAGAGATATGATATACTGGTGAAGTGGAGATATGATGCAGTGGGGCAGTAGAGATATAATGTACTGGTGAAGTAGAGATATGGTGTATTGGGGCAGTAGAGATATGATGTACTGGTGAAGTAGAGATATGGTATAATGGTGAAGTAGTGATATGATATACTGGTAAAGTAGAGATATGATATACTGGTGAAGTAGAGATATGATGGATTGGGGCAGTAGAGATATGATATACTGGTGAAGTAGAGATATGATATAGGCCTACTGGTGAAGTGGAGATATGATATACTGGTGAAGTGGAGATATGATGCATTGGGGCAGTAGAGATATGATATACTGGTGAAGTAGTGATATGGTATACTGGTGAAGTAGAGATATGATATACTGGTGAAGTAGAGATATGATGTATTGGGGCAGTAGAGATATGATATATTGGTGAAGTAGAGATATGATATACTGGGGAAGTAGAGATATGATATACTGGTGAAGTGGAGATATGATGTATTGGGGCAGTAGAGATATGATGTACTTGGGAAGTAGCGATGCAAGGTACCGTAATGGCGGTGGGGTAGTGGAAAAAAAAAGGGGGGGGGGGGGGTTGGGTTTAGAATAAATTTAAAGCTTGGATATACTTAAAGAGGAAAGATTTAAAAGGGGGAAAAAAAAAGGGCTATAGATCAGGCCTGCA
>CAXITT010000506.1:167293-212636 GCA_964033795.1 Lymnaea stagnalis | reverse complement strand
GGGGGGGGGGGGGGGGGGTTTAGCTTAAATATTAAATTTTATTTCGTACCTCTGATTCGAGAAAAAAAAATATATTGTGATTAATGTTGAATGTCTATCTTCATTCCTTTTTATTTATTTATTTGTATAGATTTTTTTTTTGTCGACGACGAGCTGTGAATTATCAAAGCAGTTAGCGTCCAGTGTTTCTTTCAGGCATCTCCCCTAAGAAGTCGTTCCCCCCTACCCTTTTTTGTTTACACCCCACGGAAAATGTGTACAGCAATAAAACTAAAATAATGTTTAATAAACTCCCAATTTGTCATTAACAAAAAAGAAGAATAGTAACAATAATAAGCAAACTTTACCCACCTATTTACACCTACCTTTTTAGATTAATTTTTTTATTGAGGAGAATCCAGTAGAAAGCTACAAAAAATTTAATTAAAAAAAACAAAAAAAACGTTTATTATACCGAATCAATTAAAAAAATAAATTTGTAATAATTTTATAAATAATTCTTCTTCCCTCAAATCGTCAATTTAAAAATAAATTTCTATGGATTCGGTTTCAAAATTGAAGTGTAAAAGGATATCGATGGAGCAACGTGTAATTTATCTGCAGAAAGTTATAATAGTTGGAAATTCCAAATAATTATTACAATAAACTGAATTTTGGGAACTTAAACTATATACTTTATTTTATTTTTTTCAGATAACTCACTCATCAATAAAAAATATAACATGATGTCATTGTAAGCATCTCATTTCTTCTTAACATAATTATTATGTCGTTCATATACGATTTATAAAAATGACCAGATCTGAAAACTCATTAAAATGTATAGAACTTTCTACAAAATAGCTCTATGATGAAACTTGATAATATTTAGAAAAGGTCGTTATTACTTGTAAGTTTTTAAAATTTGTATTTGCATACACCACTTCAAATGATGCTAAAAGTGCTTTTTGTGTTGTAAACCTTTGTTGGGAGGAATGTGTTGTTTTTTTTTATTTGTTGAAAATTCATTAATTATTTAAGAAGCTTACCCCAAATATAGAGTATATACAAATTGAAAGCCACGTTATTATTTAGTCCAGCAGAGCCATCGCTTTACTTTTTGAGACCTCCTGCCATCTTTCGTTTTTATTCCTCCCCCAATTTACTTTGAAAGTCGATAATTTAAAAAGCTCTAAAATATCCGAGGTCCCCTGCAGCCATAAGGGTTATGGGGTCAACACGATGGTTTTGAGAGTAAACGACACTACATTTTTGAGCTAGCATCTCTTCCGTTGCTCTCAAATCAAATTAAGTGTAAAATTTTGCAAAGCTAAATTCGGATATGTTCTAAAAATCAATTTTTTGTTTGTTTGTTTGCATTTTTAAATAAATAATAAAAAATTGTCAGGGTTCTATTAAGATTTAAGGGAAGAAAATAACATAGGTAAAAAAAAAAATGCATACCCTTAAGGGCGCCAAAACTGGGATGAATTCATTTCATGTTGTGGGCTGGGGCGGAATCAGTCATAATCTTTTTTTTTTTTTTTTTTTTATTTGGGTGGGGGGAGGGCTAATTTTAATGATTCTAACCCGAAATGCCCCCACAACATTGTCTGAAAAAAAAACACCGAAACGAAGTAAGTATGCAAAAAAATGCATCCCTGCATTTTAAATTTGTCAGAGAGTCTTCAACATCCTCAATTTCTGCAATCCTCATCCCTCACGCTGATCCGTAGAACAACAAGGGTTTTTTTTTTTTTTTTTTTTTTTTTTTTTGAGGTGGGGGGGGGGGGGGAGGCTAATTTTAATGCTTCTAACCCGAAATGCCCCCACAACATTGTCTGAAAAAAAAACACCGAATCGAAGTAAGTATGCAAAAAAATGCATCCCTGCATTTTAAATTTGTCAGAGAGTCTTCAACATCCTCAATTTCTGCAATCCTCATCCCTCACGCTGATCCGTAGAACAACAAGGGATTGAATCTAAGGGATTGCCAAATTATTACTCTGGGTGCCCCTCAATTTGATGGAGTTCAGGTTATGTATGGCACGGGGGCCAGAAGGCCTCCCTGGACGTTTAAAAATTACCTTCCCCTATCAATAGAAACACTGAATTCAGGTATACTCGAAAATGTAAATCTCGATTTTAAAATAATATAAAAAATTTTTGGGGGAGCTTACTCAACAGAACTTACTTCCTTTCACGATACAATCTCTGCAGTTATCCGAAAATGCCGCCACCCGATTTAATCAATAATTGACACCTGGGTGGACCACCCTATTCTCCCGACTTTCAACGCCTCTGGCAGAGGTGAAGCTGGGGTTCTTGGATATTCATTTTTTACGCTCCCCCCAACCCATTTCTGAAACCCAATATTTTATCCATTACATACCACCAATGAAAATGTTGACACCGCCGCTAGTCTGGCGCCCGGGGACATATGTCCCCTCTGCCGCCCTCAGCTACGCATCTAGCCACTGGCACTGCCTCCATAAAATCTTAAATGTCCCCCTCCCCATCATAAATGATTGGTGAAAGGAAAAAAAATAATTATGAAATTAAAGCGATTACTTGTTTAGTTTGTCTGAAACAACATTTTAGTTGATGTAAACAGATTTTTTTTTTAAAAAAGGAAGAAGTGTATTTATTTCGTTTCCTTAAAACAATTTGTTTTTAATTTAAGTATCGATCTTTTTTTTTTAATAAGTATGACACCTTTTTTAAAAGACTACTTCAAAGTTAGACTACTTGACCTTGATGGTTTTAAGTTGTAAAATGTTGTTATGCTTTGTTCAATATTTTTATTTGTTACTTTAAAAAGATTGCAAATTAAAATTAACGCATGTGAGTCAGAGTATATATATCAATTAAGCTGTTATCGTCAATTTATCTTTCCCAATTATTATTTTTTTTTTTTTTTTAAAGGATCTTATAATTTCCAACATTTTTTCAACCATAATATTTTTTTTTTTTTTTTTTTTTTTTTTTTTTTTTTTTTTTTTATTTTTTTTTTTTTTTTTTTTTTTTTTTTTTTTTTTTTAAGTTTTTTTTATTTTTTTTTTTTTTTTTTATTATAATATTTTTTTTTTTTTTTTTTTTTTGGTAATTGATTTTGACTTGAACAAAAATATTAATGTTAATTTTAATGCCCAATTTATGTTAAAATATATTTAAAAGGCTAGATTATTTACATTAATTTTGCATAAATCTAATTGTATTGTTAATATACTGGTATGAGTGAGTATCACAATAAAAGTTCGAATACAATTACCGCTTTGCTACTCACTAAGATGAGAGAGTATCAGTATCAGTTTGTGGCGCTTTTTTATTTTAAAAAATTCACTTCTTTCATAAATAATAAAATGTATTGCTATAAATGGTGACCCTATAAATAAACTAAAAGTAAGACTAGGCTTTATTATTCATACTTTTTATAAATAATTTCGATTCGAACTCATTAGCGGGGCTAGAAGTTAAAGGCTAAGGTAAGTCTAGCAGTAATAAGACTAATAAGTCATAAGTAGAGACAAATCAAATTAAGACAAGATTCAATATATTTTCTGACACAGATATACCATAATTATAATCCAATTATTACCTATACTACAGTAGTGTAGTGAAATATTATATAGTATATAGTCTACCCGAAAATTATTAAATAGACTTAAAATAATAATCATAAAATTATGTTATTTATATACACAATATTCAAGTAAACAATGGTTGTGTTGCCCCACCTAGAAAAAATAGAATAATGCATAAAACCAAATTTAGCCTTTTACTCTAGCGGAAAAGGGGGGGGGGGGTATTTTATGAAACCAACTGCGCTACAACAAAAACATGGCCCAAACAATTTCTTTGTTAAAATGAAAAATTTGAAATTTAATGTGCATTTATTGGAAGTGCAATATATAAAAATAAAACTGTTGAATAAATGATAAATGGGTAACAAAATTTGAGTTGATTATAATTATAATTGTGTTATTGGAGGTTTACTGTGTTCGGACAAGGCATCATGTTTGCCTAATTCCTCTCTGTTCATCTAGCTTAAACAACTCATAGCTTTTCTGTGATTTCTCGCAACTCTTTTCTTTTACAGACTATACAGTAAATAAATTTTATACCATGTGTCCTAAAATCTATCAGTCATTTAGATATTGGCTATTTGGGTGTTTTATTCTTCTTCTTCTTCTATATCTTAAGGGCCCACGATCAATTTATTGATCATTTTGGCTCCTATTATTACTAGTATCCATATAGGCCTACCATTAAAATTTAAGCTTTTCCCTTCACAAATACATATACACAGGTGTGTATGAAAGACCTACACCAGAGGCCTAGCTTGGAGGTGTAGATGGAAACATGTCCCCTGGCGCCAGTCAAGGGTGGGCACTAAAATGGGCTGTAATAGTATTTTATTGATGAATATAATGGATATTAGGGGGAAGGGGGGTCAATTTTAATAATACACTGCATGTGTGCATATATGTCAAGTGGATTGCACAGTTAAGCATACTCCCAGAAAAATAAAAATCAATTATAATTAATCAATTTAAGGAGAAGAAATACTTTAAAAACTTAACTCTACTTTTAACTAATTTAATATTTGCTTGATACAATCCCCAAAAGATAATTCAACTCTAATACAGCGTGAAATCAATAGCTATCTGTAAACTTAATTATTATAGAGCGCCATTTGGTAACCATTTGTAAAAGCTTCTGCCACAGTTATTTTTAAATGAGTTACAGGTTTAAAACAAGTATGGCCATGGCACATTAGCGATAACCATATTATTAAATCATCATTAAAGGAAATAGATAAGTCAAATAATGTCTATCGTAAAAGAAATGGTATTAATCTTTTCATTGTCTGAAAATGATTCCAATCTAAAATGGCACTAGTAACGAGAGGAAGGTGAAGATGCCTAACTCCCCAATTTTATTTTCTATTTTCAATACTTTTTTTTCCTCCAGCATTGAGTGAAAGCTGGCTACAAGAAATCAAGCCATGGAGAAGTGTTTTAAAAGTTCCCCCAGAAATGCAGTTACGATTGAGGAGTTTTTTACACTTGAAGAATATGCTGCTATACCTGCCTATGAAAGACTACACTTGTTGAGTTTGAGACAAAATTTTGAAGTTCTTAAACAAGCTGGTAAGAGCAAATTAAAGACATGATTTTTATTAGGTAAAAGTAATAAACGGACCAAATGACAAATTTAGAGGGTTTTTCTTGTTTTCTTTTGTGTTGGTAATGTCATTGTAAGTAAAACAAAAATTACATGACTTGAAAAAAAAAAATTTATTAGCCTACATATTAAATAAGTAATAAAGGGAGGTAAAGAAAAAAGACTAAGAAGACATTATTTTACAAACAGATTTTTTTTTTTTTTTTCTACATTTAGCATACATTTTTTTTCATTTTTGTATTATTATTTTATTAATAGAAATAAATGTATTGAGAGGAACTATTTAATCCAATAAATTGTCTAAACATCATTGAATGATCTCAAAGTTGAGTTTTCATAAAATAACTAAGTTCCTTAACTTAAACATAGTCTATTTGTAGAGATGTAAAGATAACATTTTATACCTTGTTGGCTAGAAAAAAATCTCTGTTCCTCCTTATTCTTGCAGGTTTATCTGTAAAACCTCCAGAATTCATGCTTAAGAAGAAAAAAAAGGATAGTTCCAGTGCCTACAACAGTATTCCTTTTTCAGACTCAGAAGGATCAGATTCTGAATGGACACCAGCTGCAGAAAGAGCTGCTGTAACTTCAGGTAGTACCAGTCATAATATTCAATAATTTCTTTAAGTTATCTTGCCCCGGACTTAAGGCAAGTTTAAGGATTGCCACTTTTGTATGTTTGCTGCTTCTGATTGAGCTAACTGACTGGTTTCTATTCTGCCAATTGCGCTCAATAGTTCTGTGCCTGGTTTATTTTGGCCTTTTTTTTTTCTTTTTCTAGTCTATCCATCTCAGTGCTGGCATTTTAAAACATAGCCAAATAATTTTTTTTTTTTTTGCGCTCACTGGAACCTCAATCCTTTATTTAAAATGAGCAAAAATATTGACCCCAAAAAAATATCATTTATTTGGCAATGATAAAATACTGATTTAGAAAGCTGGGTGCTTATTTAAATACATTTTGGTGTACCCTTATTGTGCCAGAATTGTAGGGCCATTAACTAAAATCGGATTTCTTCATGTTTTCTATTTTTTAAAATTTTAACAGAATATTTCAATTAATTTTATTGCATGCTTTTGGAAGGTACAAGAAAAAAACAGTTCACATCTTTGAAAATTCCACCCGATAAAGTTGGCTCCATTAAAAGGAAAACAGAACCATCCAAAAAGAAGAAAAAAGTTAGATTTAAAATATTTTTGTATTACACTAGATAAGATTGATTTATTGCAAAAAAGGATATTTTTAATGGTTGTTTAACGGAGATCATACATGCTTCAGTCTTAAAGTTGAAATGGTTAATACAGTAAAGTTAGATCAAAATTTTTTGACACTTTTTACAACCTTTGGGCTACAAATTTAAAGTAAATGTTGGTTTAGTGCTTGAATTAGATAATGAAATATGATATCAATTTATGTAGAATTCTTTTTCAATTTATTAAACTATTAGTGCTTATAAAAAAAAAAAAATTCTGCTAGTTCAAGGAACAGATCAAAGTTAATGAGAAAGAATTGGACAGTGAGGAGGAAGTCCATTTGTATCCATTGAGGAAGAAAAGAATAACGAATTTTATGTCTCTAGCCATCCCTGAGGATGATGATTTCCTTTGTAAGTAATATCTGTAAGCTTATTCTATTTTTTTTTTAAATTTAGGTTTCAAGCTACTAGTTTTGTATTTATCATATTGATGGTTACCGGAAATTTGATCGAAAGAAATTTCATCGACAGTAATTTGATCGAACAGAAAGTTAATCGAATCTCTTTTTTCAGTTCACACATTAAAATTTTCGTCAAATTTCTTTTTGAATGCACTATATTATATAGTAAAACAAAATAATGCATTCAAAAAAGAAATTTAAAGCAAAATTTAAACGTAAAACTGAAAAAAAGATTTGACCAAATTTCCGTTCGATCAAATTACTGTCGATCAATTTACCGTCGATGAAATTTCCTTCGATCAAATTTCCGGATATGCGTATTGATTGAACTAAAAACAATTTATATTAATAACAGTTAAATTGATTCTTCTCCATTACCTTGTTTAAAATACATTGTGGAGAAGAACTTGTTATTCCATAGTCTTGCTTGTTAAACAAAGTTCCCACTTTTATATTTTGAAAGCTTTAAGTATAAAGGCACAAAGATAAAGCAGCATAGAAATGATCGACTAAATCTAGACTTATATGTACGTTATCATGTTCTTCACCCTAAATTTCAATGTAGGCCTAGTAGTAATTGCTACATTTATCTTAGATTTTTTCTTAATATAGAAACTCATTAAGTAGTTAAATTGTAGTGAGACTGTTAAATTGAAAAAGGGAATGAGTTCAATTTTGTCACCTATCTCTTTTAATCTTATTTGATTTGTCAGTCATTAACACATTAAGCTAGCCACATGACTTTAGATAAACATCTATTCATTCATAAATTCATCTAATCTAAAATTTGGGGGCAGGCTATAGTATTGTGGTTTGATGAAGTTCAGCTTTGAATTAGGGTCTTAAATATTATATTTATGCAATAATTTCTTATTTCAGTTTGTGAAGAGTGCAATTTTGAGTATGTGTATGAGTGCCCATTACATGCCCTTGTTCCAGTTGAAGATCGAAATGTAAGAATGGAATAATTTTATATTTTATTGTCATTATTCTACTCAAAAATATTTAGTCACATATTTAGAGCAAATGGTATGCATTGGATTTTCATTAAATTTGTATCAAGCATGTCTATAAGGATCCTGTCCTTCTGTTATGTGAAAAGGTGTTTTGTTTTTTTAATATCCTATATGATTGGTGACAGAGTGTGCCATTAGGATGAACCAGTTGCATAATAATTATAATATACTATTAATAATTTTGCTGAGAATCAGATTGCGGGGATGAAAAGTTTTAATTAATTTGGACATTTCCCTGTTTTAAAAATAATAATATCTTTATTTATTGAATTTGTGATGCAAATAAGCTTCCATAATTCCTGATCTTGTTCCCCCAGACAGAATAGGTAGAGGTTGCAATAAGAATGGAACATAAATGGAACAAATTTAAGACATACATTCATAAAGCCGAATTATTAACTCACATACTGAAATGCCTTTTTATAAAGCCCTCTATGTGGTGGTAGAGAGAAAATAACGGTTTAATGAACTTTGACTTCTGCAACTTCCTGTCTTTTGCAATCACACTAGCACAGAAACAATGGGCTGTTTTTAAAATATGGGTAAAAAAATTGGTGCAATATATTATTTTTTTACCATAAATGGACTTAATCCCAAAGTACATAAAAATAAAAACCGCCATGTCATGATGTTTTATCTACTTCTGAAGCAATAAAAGATCCCAATTATGTAAGTTTTAAATTGGTTTAAAGAAAGTCCTTCTTTAATAAGATCAGATACCTTAGGTTTCCATTTTAAGAATACAAGTACAATATTATTTTATTATTTCTTATGATAGAAATAGCAGTAAGACTTGGTTGAACTTTCCCACTCATTAAACTATTATTTAATTGGAGAGCTGGACCTCTAACACCAAGAGCATTCAATAAAATACACTCTTTACAATTTTTAGGTCCCCCCAGAGTGTGTGAAAGGGTTGGACTCAAGCTACTGTTGGAAAACTTTGCCCCGAGGACTGGCCATTAAGAAATCTAAAATCCAAGGTGCTGGTCTTGGAGTCGTAGCAACTGATTTTTTTCCAGCTCGAACCAGATTTGGACCTTACATTGGAAAGAAAGAGAAAAATGAAGAGTTGGCCCATGAGTCTGGTTATTCTTGGCAAGTAGGTCATGGGTTGGGATGCAACAAGGGTGTCACAATTGTCAAATAATAAGGGAAATTTAGGACTTCATAAATAATGCAATCTTGATGTATGTGTGGCACACAACATTGCAAAAAATTTGAATGATATAATAGAACTGGTATAAGCAGCTATTAACATTTACAGTCAAATGATAGTGGAGATGACAATGCTGGTTTAGGATTAAGGATCCCATGAATTATTATACATTATAGGGCATATAAATATGCCACAAAGCATTAGCATCCCAGCAGAGTCCTTTATGCTATTTTTACACTATATATCATTCACATCTTTGGGAGAGAGAGACCAATAGGTACACTAACAACATTCTCTGTAATACTCAACTCAAGAGAAGGTCCTTGGGTAATGATTGGATGCCTGTTACAATGTGTGAAATGAAGGCATTTATTTAAATAATTTGAGTACATAAGAGTATATCCAGCTCACAAAGAAAACCATATAAATTCAACTCTTCAGTCATTGAAGCACTTATCACAGAACACATGGATATTAAAAATGTACAGAAGCTGCCATAGGAGCAGGTGTGCCCTGTGCCCAACAATGGTGAAAGGGACTACTGCATCTGTAGCAACCAATAAATAGCCTGAAACAGAAATAGGAGTAGAACCATGTGCCAGGGGTGTCTGAAGGGCCTTCATATGGGCCTTGGTTCCCAAAACACAAGCGTTAGGACTTATTCAGGCCTCATCCATCAAAACATGTACATAAATTGTACAAGTTAGTCATGTTTATTTAAGTGTTAAAAAAAAAAAAAAACATAAATTATGCCATTTAGGACA
Source organism: Lymnaea stagnalis (assembly GCA_964033795.1). Classification (NCBI taxonomy): domain Eukaryota; kingdom Metazoa; phylum Mollusca; class Gastropoda; family Lymnaeidae; genus Lymnaea; species Lymnaea stagnalis. The sequence continues at coordinate 202,874 of CAXITT010000506.1, read as the reverse complement.
GCTAATGTGAATAAATTTTGAATTTTAGTATGATTCATACAGATTGTATATGTTCATTCAATTTCCTAAAAGAATGTTTATTCTTTTGTATTTATCACTCACCCTCTCACCAATCCCTCAGTAAATACCCCTGTATTATTTATATATATTAATATGAAGCCAATTCTCTTGTTCTTGGCTTTAGCATGGTCAATCTAAATCTAATGTTACTTTCATATAGATTTTGGTGGAGTGTGTTCAGTGATAAGTGGGTGATCGTGTAACAGACCTGTTTTACGATTTTGGGGTACAATGTACAATTTTGAGGTGTAATTATATATACTGTGTGTTTTTGTTTTTTTCTACTATTAAGGTAATATATTGAACGATTTTATGATGATATAGTACAATTTTAAGAGTTTGATGGTAAACAGGCCTGTTATAACTAGTATGACGAATTGTATCAAGATAATGTATGTATTACCCTTAAATTGTGTAAACCACTCTATTAATTACTCTAGTATAGTGTGAAGAGAGCTATAATGGACCCTATAAATAACCCTTAAATCTAATATTGTGAAGAGAGTTTACAGTGGACTGCTCTATAAATTACCCTTATCTTATACAATGTGAAGAGACGTTGCAGTAGACACGTATATTGTCAAAACCATGATAAATGACTTGTGAAATATGCAAATATACTTTTGACTGAACTGGTGAGCTGGATATATTAATTAATTTGACTATAATTTTTTTAAACTGGCTTTGAAGTATTTGCCTGGATTCCTTAAAACTTCACAGATAAACTCATCTTATATTTAAAATCTGTAGATCTATAAAGATGGCAAGCCTTCTCACTTCGTTAATGCCTGCGACACAAGTGACTCTAATTGGATGAGATTTGTCAACTGTGCTAGGCATGAAGACGAGCAGTGTGTAACCGCCTACCAAAATTCAGGAGAAATCTATTACAGAACTCACAAGGATCTTCACCCTGGCACAGAAATACTGGTGAGACATTGAAGCAAGATGGTTACTGTGGCTGTTTTAATGAAACTGCTTGCATTAAAATGAAATGTATGGCCATCCTTACTAACCAGGCCATTGTCAGTTTGAATGCATCGATTATCAGATAAGGGGCCACCAGTGTGATAAGTGAAAATTCTGACAATCCATAAATAATAAGCTATTTACATCTCTAATGCTGTACATGTATCAGTAGGAATTATCATCATGTATATAGGGCACTAAGCACCGTCAGGCCTGCTAGATGTCACATTGGATTAAAAGTGAAAATAAAATTAAGAGAATTGTGTGACCCGAAAACCCTGTGAAAGCCTTAAAAAAAAAAAAAGTGCCATGTGGGGCTGATCAGTAGACAATTTTGGCTGGCGGTGAGTTTTTTTGTTGTTGTTTATTTTTTGGGGGTTTTTTCACACACACACACCCCCCTCATCCCACCCACCCCCATGTTGGTGCTGGGGCTCTTTCTCCTTCATCCCCCACCCTTTGACATAGCCTTGCCCGAGAGCAACACAGCCCTCCACAGTGACGCATTGCTAATTCTGGCCACAGCCAAATGGATAGCCTTTAAAACCTCTGAAGGGGGGACGGGTGTGTCAAAAGCTCATTTGTTCAACACAGTAAGGGTGTCCAAAAAAAAAAAAAAGTATTTTGCATTGATTTTTTTTGTGTACGTACTATTAGGATGGTACCTTAGGAGTTGTTCATTAAGAATTTAAGCAAAAAAAATATGAATTTTTGCCACCCTTTTTGGCAAGAAGCTTACACTTCCTGAAATATTTCAGCCTTAGAGGAAATTCAAAATTTAAAAGTTTAAGGTTACTTAAGAAGCTGGTCACTTGTTCCTAGTGGCTTAATGTTCCCCATACTTAGCCCAAGTAACAGATGACTAGCTACATAACGTGCTTGTTAAGGAAAATCAGATATGATGGTCTGTAGAAAAAAACCTTTACACTTTATATGCTTTTCGCATTCTTTACAGGTCACAAATTCTAGTTTGTAACAAGGGGGTTGTTTCAATTATAAAAAACAATTAAAAATATTAATAATAATAAATATATCCATTTATTTATGTATATATGTATTGCTAGATTTATTTTGGAAGGAAAAAAAAAGTAAACAAAATAATATAAAAGTAGTTTGGCAAAAAAACTGCCTGGTACAATAAGCCACAAGAGCAAAATGTTCCCACCCCAATGGGGTTGCAAAGGGATTTCTGTAGGGTCGCCGTCTGAAACAATATCCTAAGAGAAATGCTGATTTTTTTTTAGTTTTCTTTTTTTTTTTTTTTTTTTTTTTTTTTTTTTTTTTTTTTTTTAGTTTTTTTTTTTTTTTTTTTTTTTTTAAATTTTTGTCTTATAGTGTTTAAGTTACAATTTCAATCATGGCATCAAATATGTGGTAAATTACAATACTGGAAAATATTGTTGAGGCTGAAGTTGAGTATCTCCAAGGGATATGCTCACGCTGCCTTTCCAGAGTTAAACTTGGCGCTAGAAAAGCCTAAATAGCTGCATCAGGTGAATTTTTATCATAGAATTGAATTAAAGATTTACCAACCATAACCTAGGGCTTGGGCTTTGAAACACTACCATGCATAGAAAAACCATCATGTGAATTTGGAATGGGAGGGAAAAGAAGAGCTTCAGTCTTCTTTGATGAGAAGTTCTGAGAAATCTCCATATTTGTTCTCTAAGCTTCATAATTTGCATGTTTTATAGATCATTGTTAGGTATACAATGGTGAAAAAATGAATTTTTCAGGTATACTATGGGGACAGTTATGCCAAGGAGTTAGGAATAGACATACAAGCTGTTGGCAAAGTTGGCAGAATATCCTCATCAAAGGCATCAGACCATCCAAGGGTATCTGACTTCATCATTCCAAAAACCAGTGGTTGCGGGCTTGATCCCAGTCAGGAGGATGGAGATGGTGGTCCATTAGGTCCAGTTGGGGGTATGCTCAAATTTTTTATAATTTATGGTAACAGATATTATTTACATCTTTTGTCAACGTCGCGAAGATGACCAAGGCTTTGACTTGAGTAGTGGCCTTGACTTGAGCTGTATTTTGTTTTAAGTGAGGGAGAGTTGCTCAAATCGTCAGTCTCACTATCTCGTCCTTGTAAAGACGACTGGAAATAGACCAGGTTGCAGTGGAGGACCACACTAGTGTCAATGTCAAAGCGCCTAGGGGACTCCATCTCCGGGTTTTACTTTCAGTTTGTCCTCTCTTAGATGAGTTGCCATCCAAGCTTAACAAGTTCAGACCTGTTTACTCTCAAACTCATAAAATCTTACAATATTATCACAAAATCGTTCAATACCTTATATTTATAGAAAAAAATAAACATACAGTATACATGCTAACACCTCAAAATCGTACATTGTACGCCAAAATCGTAAGAGTAAACAGGTCTGCAAGTTCCACTTAACCTGAGTATTGGTGACGTTTCTGCTTGTCTACGCTGGGGATTGAACTGCAGTCCCCAAGCTTGGGGATAGACTCTGTTTAAACCACTCGGCCAAGCAGCACCCACTTATGGAATAATGCTTGTTTGTCTTCAATATATAAAAGACTGTTGGCTGTCTATTGGGTCATTTATGATTATGTACTTATAGAACTTATAATAACCAAGTTACATATATTTATATGGTACATTATATTTATATAGATCATATTTATATAGTACATTATATATAGAGTAATACATTATATCGAGAGTAAAACATATTATATTTGTTTTACATGTCAAGGGACCTCATACTTTTATTTTTGTTCTGTCAACCATATTTATTGCAAGTAGTTACTAATTAACTTAATCATTGTCTTATGTGTTACAGATATTTTCAAGTGCGAATTTTGTACTGTTGCATTCTCACATCAAGCGTACCTTGAGACTCACTTGAGAAGAAAACACAATGATGACTTTTGGCAAATAAAGCAGGTGGGAGTGTTCAGAGAACAAACTGACCAGTCTAATGGTGTGGGGAAATATCTGTTACAAAGAAGGCTAAAGAAGAACGAAACTTCTTCTACCGTGAGAGTCACACAACTCATTCAGAAGAAGACACATTCAGGAGAAAAACCTTTCAAATGTGATGGCTGTGGGAAAGGTTTTACTCAAAGAAGTGATCTAATTAGGCACAAAAGGATACATTCAGGAGAAAAACCTTTCAAATGTGATGGCTGTGGGAAAGGTTTTACTCAAAGAAGTGATCTAATTAGGCACAAAAGGATACATTCAGGAGATAAACCTTTCAAATGTGACGACTGTGGGAAATCTTTTACACAAAGTAATGACCTAATGAAACACAAAAGGGCACATTCAGGAGATAAACCTTTCAAATGTGATGTTTGTGGGAAAGGTTTTACATGTGCTAGTGCACTTATTAGACACAAAAGGACACATTCAGGAGAGAAACTTTTCAAATGTGATGGCTGTGGGAAAGGTTTTACTCAAAGAAGTGATCTTATTAGACACAAAAGGACACATTCAGGAGAAAAACCTTTCAAATGTGACGGCTGTGGGAAAGGTTTTACATGTGAGAGTGCCCTTATTAGACACAAAAGGATACATTCAGGAGAGAAACCTTTCAAATGTGACGGCTGTGGGAAATCTTTTACACAAAGTAATCACCTAATTAAACACAAAAGGATACATTCAGGAGAAAAACCTTTTAAATGTGATGTTTGTGGGAAAGGTTTTACATGTGCTAGTGGATTAATAAGACACAAAAGGACACATTCAGGAGAAAAACCTTTCAAATGTGACGACTGTGGGAAATGTTTTAAATGTGCTAGTGCACTTATTAGACACAAAAGGATACATTCAGGAGAGAAACTTTTCAAATGTGAGGACTGTGGGAAATCTTTTACACAAAGTAATCACCTAATTAAACACAAAAGGACACATTCTGGAGAAAAACCTTTCAAATGTGATGTTCGTGGGAAAGGTTTTACATAAACTTGTAACCTAATGAAACACAAAAGGACAAATTCAGGAAAAAACCTTTCCAATGTGATGTTTTTTTTGGAAAGGTTTTACTCAAATTAATAACCTAATTATACTCATCTTGATAAAAACCTTTAAAATGTGATGACCAGGGGAAAGTTTTCACACGAAACATTCAGGAAAAAAACAACTTTCAAATGAGATGACCAGGGGAAAGCCTTCACACTAACTATAAACCAAACTAGTTACAACAGGACAAAAACAAGTTTTGTATCATTGCAACAAGACTTGCATGAAATAAAAAGGGAATATCTTGGGGTTTTTTTTGGTTTGTTTTTTTCAAGAGAAGATTATACATTATAAATTAATAGACAAGCAATATCAATTTTAAATTCTGCATAGATTAATTTTCTAGTATGTCCTAGTCACTATTTAGAAGTCTTTTTTAGTTTAGCAATTGAGCCTTCTTTAACTATAACCTAGTTCCAGTCTGCATTATATGCCAGTTCCTAACTTCCCGTTCGGTGTATTAGAATTCAGAACAGTTGAATAAGAGTATTCTCCATTTTCACATTTTGATTTGATGGACTTTTAACTTCTCTGTGTCATGCATATTTTATGTAGAGGTTCATATTTTCATTTGGTTATTATCAATGATTGACTATACAGTAATTAATAAACCTACTTATCAGCATTCTTTGTATTTCTTGTGTGCACATCATGGGACGCTTTATGGTGTGCACCAGTTGACCATCACAGGACACATATATATTGATAAAATTAGAGACCAACCGAATTTCGGTTTCGTCGCCGAAAGTTGCCATTTGATCACTCACAGCCTAGTTTCGGCCAAAACTGAAAAGTTTACTTTCTGTTAATTTTGGTTTCAGCCGAAAGTGATTGAGACTTTTGGCCATATGGTCGAAAGTGTCTGAGGCTTACGGTCATCTACCAGAAGTCAAACTGTCTGACTGCCGGCAATCAGATATTCATGATTGCTAGATGTCTTTCTGTCATCATATTCTATATGATTAATACTCTGCAAAAGCTGCTCACAGCTGTTAATTGACTTAAGTTGTCCTATATTTCCACCCAAAAAATTTCAATTAGGCCTAGGCCAATGTAAATAGTTTTGTGGAAGAAGAACTTATGGAATAGTAATATTTATATCATTATCTTTGTTTTAATTTCTTCAAAAATAAAAATTTGGAACCCTAGGTTAATTCAATTCATTCATTTTGATTTATCATTATCATGCTCATCAATGTTGTCATGGGCAAATATGAATAATATTTAATAATTCTAGGAATTGGTAATATTTCCATTATTATTATTTTTTTTTAAATTAAAGAAACTTAGGCTTTTTCAATGCATTCATTTCTTGAAATTCATCATAATCATGCCCTTAAGTTAAACATTGTTATTGACGAAATAGCACGCGTGTGCATGCATATATGCCGCGTTCGCATTGTAATTATGTAGTAGGCCTACTGCAAAGCTTTTTACTTTTATGATTATGATGACAATTTATATTTCTTTTGTGAATCTCCGTGGCGACCCGCCAGAACAACAATTTTAAAAGACCCGGTTTAAAAAAAAAATTCCCCCCACCAATGGGGGTGAGAGAGGTTGGTTGCCGAACGAAATAATTACGTCACCAGCATGGGAAAGCTAGTGAGGCTAAATATTAATATAGGGATATCTTGCCAGCTATTTATGAAAACACAAAGCGTTAGTATGACGATAACCCCGAAACATTGTGATGATATCTTGATTAATGATATTTAGGTGTGTATTGGCTTTATTAGAATTAGAGCCACAATCACTATTATAGGTACCGGAGATTTCCGTAAATAAGCCCTGAGCTTCTAAACGGAAAATTGATGTTACATGATTGAGATGTTTGTACCAAATAAAGACCCACCGGGCGTTTATATGGAAAATACAAATCAATTTATTTTTATAATACTTAATGACAGTGACGATTCATCGGAAGTTTCGGCATGTGGGTTTCATAATTTTGTAACTTATATAAGCCCATGGGCCTGTATACGGAAAGACTTTCCGTATACAGGCCCATGGGCTTATGCTCGGGTGTTCCTATTTATGGAAATCTCTGGTGTGTATTTTCTAGATTGTAATTATTATATTATAAAAGCAAAGGGCACTCAAGGGTCTATTTTTCATGAATTTTGCCACGCTCCCTCCGGTCCTAAATTTCTCTTACCTTATTACTTTTAAAAAAAGCATTTTAAAGAAATTTAGATTACTTTTAAATTAAAATGTTTAAAGCCAAAGTATTCATTAGATGTTTATTAATATCCAAAATGATCTCATTTTTTTAATAAAAAGAATGTAAATATTGACACTATCGATGTTATGTAGAATGTGTGCATGCATGAGTTTCAAAATATATGAATGTTTCGGCTGAAAGTCATTTTTAACTTTCAGCCTAGTTTCCCTTAGGCCGAAATCAGATAATCACTTTCGGTCGGTCCCTTCTAGATCAGCGGTTCTCTACCTGTGGGCCGCGACCCGTTTGGGGGGTCGCCGAAGACCATCTGAAAACACATATCCTTTTACTTACAGCTATGAAGTAGCAACGAAAATAATTGTGTGGCTGGGGGTCAACACGACACGAGAAACTGTATTAAAGGGTCGCGGCACTAGGAACGTTGAGAGCCACTGCTCTAGATGACATCATCAGCTTCGCTTTATGTGCGAATCTCTTACATTTCTCCACATCAAAACGGTTCTTGATTGAATGACAAGATTGATCAGACACTTCTACTTCTGCATAGGGGGGGTTGTTTTAAGGGGTTACCGGAAATTTGTTTGAAAGAAATTTCGTTGACGGAAAATTGATCGAACGGAAATTTGGTCGAATTCATTATTTTTTTTTTCAGTTCACAGGAATTCAGTTCATTTTTTTTTTTTTTTTTTTTTTTTTTTTATTTCACAGGAATTATTTTTTTTTTTTTTTTTTTTTTTTTTTTTTGATCGCACTATACTATATAGTCAAACAAAAAAATGCGTTGAAAACGAAATTTGACGCAAAATTAGATCGTGTCAACTGAGAAAAGAATTCGACCAAATTTCCGTTGATCAATTTTTTCCATAGACGAAATTTCTTTCAAACAAATTTCCTGGACACAGTTATAAGGCCATGGACAATTGTAAAGGAGGGCCAATATCCACTGCTTCTCTAAAATGGTAAACATTCAATTTAATATTCACATGCTGTAATCAGAGGCACTGTTTGTCAATTTAAAAAACTTCCACGGAATGTGTCACGTGCTGTAACTAGCATAACTCGTATTGTTTTGTTGTTTTTTTGTTGTTTTTTTTTTAAGTTTTAAATTATTTAAAAAAATTATTTTTATACAAATTTTATTTATTTTCAGTTTAATATATATTAAAATATTTAAGTTAAAAAAAAAAAGGAAGGACTAACTATTTTGAACTTGACAACGTTTCCCCGCCACTATTTTATTAATAATGACCAGGATGTGCGCACGGAAATTTATGATAAAAATACATTGGAGAATTGGAATTTGAGAAAATTCTAAAAAAATAGCTTACGACCCCCTCATAAGCCGCCCCCCCCCCCCCAACCCCTTTCACAAATTACTTTCTTCACATTATGGTAAATTTGGTGCTACTAGAATCTTCCAACCCTAACCAATTGCCGCACGCTACCTCTCCCACGGGGCGCCAGTATTGGGGGGCGGTGTACCAGATTGGACCAGACACTATTAAAAGATCGCTTATCTATACACCGTATTGTTATCCACGGTAATCTGACGTTTCATTAAACCGGAGGAGATATACAAAGGATTTTTTTTTTTTTTTTTTAAAAATGACGCTTCTGATAACTTTTATTGATGTTAAACAAAAAAAAAAAAAAAATGTCAGAGAGGAAAAATATGTGGCCTGAGACAAGTAGATCAACTACCCACTTCCTCTCTAGGATTATTTAATAAAAACAAATACACTTGTTATGTTTGCTATCTCAGATGTGCTTGTCCATAAATGAACTTTCTTAAATAAACTTTTTTTTTTTTTAATGCAGATTTTGTTTTCAACCAAGGTGGGCAGTGCGCTTTAACTCAAAACAACCCAAAATGTACTTTATCTTCCGTTGTCTCGGTTACCAAATACAACATCATGAGCATGCGCCAAAAGTAACAGAATTGAAACTTCCGCATCTTGGACGTGCAGCTGCGTAAAGGTGATCCAGCCTCAGTCGCCACATGTTCTCGTCAAAGTTGACCGAGTTTTTTTTTTTTTTAAAAGGACGGTACCAGGTATGAGTGAATGTAGTGGTCAATCGTGGGATACGTTTACCTCATTCGAGAGATCCATTTCCAACTACAACTGTGCCGCCCCCCCCCCCCCCCCCCCCCCCCCCCCCCCCCCCTCGAGTTTTTTTTTTTTTTAAAAGGACGGTACCAGGTATGAGTGAATGTAGTGGTCAATCGTGGGATACGTTTACCTCATTCGAGAGATCCATTTCCAACTACAACTGTGCCGCCCCCTCCCTCCCCCCCCCCGCCCCTTTCATCTCTTAAGTGAGACTACAGCGAACATGAGACGGCTGGAGATCTGCATCGTTTAAAAGTTTACATAATGTACGCTGTTCAAGATGCGGGGACCATTCAGTGCTGTCTCTTTTGGCGCATACCACTGTAATTGTAATTGTTTGTCTTGTTTTATTATTATTTTTTTTTTCGCCAAAAACATTTCCATGGAATGGGAAGCAAGTAATCGATATAGGCAATGCATATTTCATCTAACTGCCGAGCTAGTCGTCAGCCGACGGCGTGGGGCTCGGCTTCCCCCGAGGGAGGGGGGGGGAGATATTCACTTGCCGTGCAGCATGTGTCCTACAGCCCTAGCTGGACCCTCTTGTTCAGCGCGTGTCCTACACTCCTACCAGGACTCTCTTGTTAGCACACACACAAATTGTGTACGGTGATCACTGTTGAGGGAGGGAGGGAGGGGTTAAAAGGGTGATAACTTCGTTATACTCGGATCCCTGGTATATTTGTAGGTTTCACCAGCGGATCGTGTTCCTGCTCTACGGCTGGGTTGGGTGAGGGGGTGTGAGTGCAGCGTAGAAGGTTAAGTTTTAATAGACTAGTTCTGTTTATCGAGGGCAAACTAATTTATTGACAGCTTGCGTTTTCTCAAAGACGGCTGGGCGTTTGAGAATTTGGACACTCGTCAATTTGACTCCACTAAACTATACTTAGGTGGATTCTATAGCTGCTTCATGCACTATAATAGAAATGAATATGTTATTTAATCAGAAATCACTTACTTTTTTTCGCTCTAGATTTATTCCCGAACCCGTTACTAAACTTGTTAAGAAGGTAGCCATTGTTTGTTTTGTTGTTTTTTTTTTTTTTTTTTTTTTTTTTTTTTTTTTTTTTTTTTTTTTTTTTTGGGGGGGGGGGGGGAGAATATTTATATCCACTCCCAATTCCGCGCTGAGTTGTCTGCTGATTTTCGACTTCGGTGGTTGATATTTTATTTTTCTTTTTTCTTTTACTCAAAAGAAAACTGTCTTAGTTAACCAACGAGTCGATTCCAAATGGTTCTTAACAATTAGCTTGGGGCATGAGTCGATTTCATGAATATGGGCCTTACGCGTCTAGGGAGCAACACTTCTAGAGGCATTATGCTGCCAATATTGTTGATGAATATTGAAATATAATACTTTTGGCAATTTAATGTTCTTTCAAAAGGCAGCGGAAAGACCGTTTCTCAATTATTTTTTTATTTAAAAACAAAGTTTTTCGATTTTCGCATCACTTTATTTCTTTGGTACTATTTTTATCTTTTAATTCACTGTTTAGGTCTATCTAGAGACGATCCTTGGCTCCCCCTGATGTTGGCATAAGGACTGATTGGCCCTCTCACTCCCTCCTTCGCACGACCCTGGGTATATATATATAGAGAGAGAGGGGGGGGGCTCAGTGCATTACTTTGCCCATTGTCCCGCTTCTGTAAATATGGCCCTACATTCAGAGTTGGCTTGAGCTCTTTAGGGAATGTTGGTTCGGTCTACATTTGGGGTGGGGCTTAGCGAAGTTCTTTAGGTAAATGTCTACATGGAGAGCCTTAAGAGTTTATTGCTGGGAGTCTATGCCGAGTTACATTATACACAGTGCAATGCTGGTCTCTCTCCTTTTCTCCCATTGTCTCTATCTCCCTCTCTGTGTCTCTCTCTCCCTCTCCTCTCTTTCCCTCCCTGAGTTCTCCTCTCCCTTTCTCTCTCTTTCTCTATCTCTCACACCCTCTCTCCCTCCTCTCTCTCTCTCCCTCCCTGGCTTTCCTTCTCCGTTTCTCTCTCTCCTTTTTTTTCTCTCTCCTCTTCTTTTTCTCTTGTCCTTCTCTCCCCCTCTCTTTCTCCTTTTCTCTCTATCCCTCTCTATCCCTCCATCTCTCTCCCTTTCTTTCTTTCTCCCACTCTCTTCTCTCTCCCCCGTCTCTCCCATTAGATATATGTTTTCTGTTGTTGTTGTTTTTTTCTTTGTAAGCGAGAACATCATTGTCCACTTCAAACAAAGGGATCGTCGAGTAAATGTTAACTACCCGTTCTTTGCAAGTGACGCTAAAAAAACTGTATTTAACCATCATTTGCCCTGGTGCATACTATAGGCAGAGGTTCTCAAACGCTGAGGCGCGGCGAAGACGAGGAGCAGCCATGCTACTGTGTCAAAGAAGACTTTTTAAAAAAATTTTCACATGTCTCGAATAAGGTATGAGACAATTTGTTGACATGTCTGATCTCGTTGGTATTGAAGGGGGCCGGGGGGGGGGGACTTGGTAGCCTGCAGCTACTTTTTTTGGTGAAAATTATCCAAAAAAATTCTTGACCAATATGTTATAGTTTTGAGAACCCAAGTTCACCCACCACACACACATGTCGCCTAGTGATAAATCGCCGCTACACAATTTGACGAATCGCTTGACATTTAATAGACCCACAAAACTGCAGATCCGAATTTAACAATGTCAAAATACATAGGGGGATTAAAGGATATGGTCTGAAGAATTAAAGGTTATGGTCTGAAGAATTAAAGGGTATGGTCTGAAGAATTAAAGGTTATGGTCTGAAGAATTAAAGGGTATGGTCTCATGATCTGAAGGATTAAAGTATTTAAAGGGTATGATTATATCATCTGAAGGTTTAAAAGAGTCTTTCTAGTTCACACTTTGCAACCTATTTTATATATAGTTTGTTTTTTTTCTTTGACTTGTAACAGCTTAAAATCCACTATCACTGAAATGCTTGGAAGTGAATGAGAAGCATTAAGACAGGTATAGACTACCCATAAAGCCTGGTAGATAGCCGCGACCGGGTGCCGGCCTACAAAAACAAAATTACCGGGTCGCCGATAAAAAAAAAAATATCTAAAACAATAACCGGTGGAAAAATCTAGGTTAGATTATGGTGACGTCATAATGAATACATTATTGGTAAGGTTTATGTTATTATTTATTTTTTTATGCATGAGTAAATTGCTTTATAATAATATATATAAGAATGAGCTAGGGTGACATAACGCTAAAGGGGAGATACGATTTAAGTACGTTCGGATTCCTAAAAACAATCATAGTTATTTTCTATTATTTTAAGGAAATCGAATCTAAATTTAAATGCGCAAAAATATTTTAATTAGCTTTTATTTAATCAAAGTTAAAGTTATATTATTATAAATTACAAATGCATTTAGAGTATCAAACTAAGGAACTATTTTAAGCAGTTTATCCGAATTGAAAAGTTATGAAAAAAAATTAAAAAATAATAAAAATCATGATCACAGAATTACACCGTGATCACATTTATCGGGAAAACCTAAGCATCAGTCTTTTTTAGTGCGTTGTTTATTTTGCGAAATAATATTAACATTAATTTGTTCTTAATAATTACGCAAATGACGTCATAGCGCGAATAGCCTATTTCGCCAAAACTCTTAGGTTTATTTAAATTTAATAGCCGAGTGTGACAAAACTGATAATGTATTTTCACTTCTTTAAAGTACAATTAATAAATACAATAAATTGCTTTTTAAATTGTTAATATAACACACACACCCTTTGCTTTGTATAGTTTTACATTTAAAAAGTTTTGCCTTTTTTTATTTCAAAAATATACTTTTATTAAATTTATAACGTAATAAAAACTAACCTTTAAATATAATTCTAATAAGAAAATGCCGTTTAGGTCAATCAGTGCAGCGCAACTCCATAAGTAAATAGCATTCACTAATCCATTTATACCTCATATAAATAAGAACGAACCATATGAAGTGCAAAATATGTTAGTTTGGGTATTGAAGGGACTACAATCCGGTGGAAGATTTTCTAAATTTATTGAAATCTCGGTGGGGGAGGGGTTGGTCACTTTGACCCAGGCAGCACAAGATACGTTTCAAAATAAAGGAATGAATTTGATAAATAATTAAACTTCTTGGGTACATTCATATCGGAGGTAGGAAATAGGATGCGTACATTTTTACGTGGATGACAATATATTTAAATCCTATGGTATAACATTTGTGAAAAAAGAGACGTTACATTCTCTAATTACAAATATGGGTATGTTCATTTTGTCCAAGGCAATACAAGATACGTTCCAAAATAAAGGAATTAATTTGATTCATAATTAACTTTCTTGGGTATATACATATCGGAGATAGGAAAAAAGGATGCGTACATTTTTACGTGGATGACAATATAATTAAATCGTATGGTATTACATTGGTGAAAAAAGAGATGTTAAATTCTCTTTTTACAAATAAACATATGTTTACCAATTAAGAAAATCAATGGTGTTAATAAATCTTGGGTACATTTATATAAGTATATCCATGAATTTCAAAACCCAATCATTTTACACATTTGAAAATAAATTTTGATAATTTAAAAAAAAAATGAAAATATTTTTTTTTGTTAATTTGCAAAAAGTAAAGAGGTGTGTATTTTTATGAGATTAAAAATGTATTTTTTTTTTAAAGACTGTCAAATCTGATATAGACGTGAAAAACAGTTGCGGGATTCTGCTTTGTTTTTCTGATAATGTATAATTTAAAAAAAAGGCAAAAATGTGTTTACATTTTTAATGAAGATATCAACATATCGAATTCCTGTAATACAAAATATATTTATATCATATATAGAGTTTTTGCTTTAAATTTAAGATTAGGTTTTTAAACAATTTTTAGAGAAAAAAAGTTGTAATTCAAGGGCACGAAAAGGGGTAAATGTTAAGTATTTCTTTAGCGTAGTAATTGTCCCTCAATTAACTTCTTTAGTGACAAAAGTGATATAATTAGAGATAATTTAAACTGGGTAATTTAAGGTCATGTTTAGAGGGGAAAAGTATAGTTTAGGAGCGTGAAAGGGTAGGGTACGAGTATCATGCGTAGGAGATAAACACTTCTCAAAACTTAATGATGTTAGAAACGTAAATACCATTACATTTTAAAAGTAATGAATTGAAATGATTTTTGCAATAGCAGTTAGAAATTATCGCAAAGGACCTACCATTATTATCCCGATAACATCGGGTCATTTATTCTAGTATATGATAATGATGTGGAAATCCATATCTGTTATACGTTACATATAGGACAGTAGTGGCGATAAAAATGTCAGTGGATTACGAAGGACAAGTATAAACCTGACAGGTTCACGAGGATAAAAGCTTGTTTTTTTTACCTCAACGGTTACCAAAATGTTGGCAACAGAAGGTTTTTAGGTGAAACACATTTGAAATTCTTATTTTTATTCGTAATTTATCAATATATAGTCTATGTATATAATTTTAAATTGTATTTATTTATATATTTATTCACACATAAGTCTTCTTCCGTTTTGGCGAGACGATGGAGTAGCTATGGACACTTTATCAAATGGTATACGAGACCAATTTCGTCTAATCATATATATATATACTGATATAGCCCGAAAAATATTGGCGAGCGCAATGCCTAAACTTCCCATCTACTAAAGTTACCTGACGAAACATGAATTCAACTTGAATTTAAGTAGGCCCTAACGCACATTTAATTTAAGAGTCCCAATTTTTGATACACACCTTCCCCCATAATACGCTAGTGCACAGTAGTGCACACTTTTTATTTCACGCCCATGAACTATATTAAATATTCTGATGTCCTAACCATTTTAAAACGAATAATTTTTACACGATATTTAAATCGATACGATTTTATTTCCGAAAAGAAAACATTACGCACCAAACGCAGTTGCGTTATATTTAAAAAAAATCATTTACCGTAGTTATCGGTAATTATATTTTGCGCGCTATTGAACTCATCATTGAACCATGCTTTATTTCAAACGTATAGAATTATATGTAATATACTCTCAATACCAAATACGCTGATCGGGAAGCAGTCATTTAGGAAGCAGTCCATTGGGAAACAGTTCATTAGGAAGCCGTCAACGAGTCAAACCAGAAGGGTAGCAATATTCATAAGATATATATAATATAATAATAAAGTGTATTTGAAAAACACGCTTCATCCCCAAAAGCTCGAAGCGCGGTACAAATTCAACCATATTATAAAGAGAAATAAAAACAATCTGAAATTTACCACATTTAAAAAACAGACGCAACAATATAAAACTACATACGAGCATACCAAGTCAAAGTCTTTCATCCCGTTTCAACCATAGGCAACACAGGTCAATATACATTAACTGAAAAGATGGTAGATAGGTACTATAAGTATAATTAGTTGACGAATTTAGTTCTCTGTTTTTTTATTCTAGACTCCAGCACTTTATACCCTTTCGGCGTTTCCATCTGGTGTGGGGGGGGGGGTTCCCCTCAGGAGCCTCTTCGACAATTTCAAAAGACACAAAAAAATCGTGCCGAAGGCATCGACGATTTGATTTAAAAAAATGTCTGCACATTTGTAATGTTCATATTGACCCCCATAACATCTTAGCAATAAAATTCTTTAAGTGGAAGTGTGTTAAGTTTCTTAGCAACAGATATTTCCAAGAGCTTTGGGGCGCATTCTGAAGAAAAAAAACATGAGCGCATTTTGGGGTAAATAGTGTTAGCTGTCTAGAACTGTTGTATGCTGCTGCCGAGATGTAATCTGGCTGGTTAGATAGCGTGCAGTGTCTGGTGCGCGAGGTCTCATGGGCTGACGATTGCCTTGAGATCTGATTTACTGACCGGTGAGGTACCATGGGCCGAATGATGGGTGAGATGTCATTTACTGACTGATGGGTGAGATACCATGTGCTGACTTAGTGGTGAGATATCATGAACTGACTGATGGGTGAGCTATCATGTACTGGCTGTTGAGTGAGACATCATATACTGGCTGATGAGAGAGATCTCGTGTCTTAAATAATGACAGTAAATTATTTCCCATGACGTACATGATCAGTCCCTATTTTACATAAAACCAGATGGTCTTCCTGGCATTGATCCAGCGAATGAAACAAAGACTGCTGATATGTTCCTATCTTCTTTTGTTTTAGGGGCCCTTGGGAGTCCGAGTGTGGGGGGACACTGTCCCTGAACACACAAATCCTGCCCAAACGTGGTTGATAGAATCTCTCTCATTAATGCAAATAATATGTAGTTCTGATCAGGGGTGATCAATGCTATGGCCTGTAAGTATTTTAGAGTGAAATGAAACATATCCGCTGTTCAGTAGTGCACTTGTTAGAATGTGTCTCTCTTTTTCCTTCTCTCTCTCTCTCTCTCTCTTCCCCTCACTATTTCTCTCTCTCTCTCTCTCTTTCTCTCCCTCTCTCACCTTTTCTCTGTTTCTCTATTTCTTTCTCCCTGTATTTACCTCTTTCTCAATTTCTCTCTTTCCCTCTCTCCATCTCTCTCTTTCTTTCTCTTTCTCCATTTCTCTCTTTCTCCATCTCCACCTCTCTCTTTCTTTCTCTTTTTTTCTTTCTCTCTCCCTCTCTTAACCTCTCTCTTTATATATATTTCTGTTTCTCGCTCTCTTTCTTTCTCACTCCCATACACATACACACACATGCACACACACATTTAAACATACATACAAACAAACACACACACAACATATATACATTTGTTCATAATATACATATTGGAAACGTGACACTTACAATCCGTTAAAAATTGGTTCATTTATATAATTAGTGAACTGGAACTCATTGTTGTTTTTTCGCCACGGTTGTGCAATTTCGCGGCGTTGCGAGTAGTCCTACTAAATATTACCCACGGCTTATTTTTTTTTATTTTTTTTTTTTACTCTTGTTCCGCGTTTCGAGCCTTTGTGGATGAAGCGTGTTTTTGAAAAACACTTTATTATTATTATTATTATTTATCCCCACAAGTGTCGCAAGTTTCTATAGTTCCTGCACAGGTTGCGTCTATTGAACCGTAACAGCCGTGCGACGAGCAGAGCCGCTTCGCCTATTTAATGGCGAGTAGCCGGCAAATCAAGCAGACACACGGGCACGTGAGAATCGCAGTGAATACATTTACGTGAGTCATTTCTTTCATGTAACTAGTTTGTTCTGATGTTTTGTTAATTTAAAAAAAAAAAAAGTCTTATGGGAGTGTCATCTGTTCAATTCTAATTGGGCTACCCTGTGTCTGGTCAATGGTCAGTCTGCCTGGTCAATGGTCAGCATGCCAGGACAATTGGTCAGTCTGTCGGGTCGATGATCAGCCAGTCTGGTCAATGGTCGGCTTGTCAGGTCAGTGGTCAGCCTTTGAGGTCAATGGTTGGCCAGTCTGGTCGATGGTCCGTATGTAAGGTCAGTCGTCAAGTCTGTCTGGTGAATGGTCAGCCCGTCAGGCTCTTCTGTCACGCCGCCATCCTAAGCTAAGACGCAGATGACAAGTGCGCGTCACACTACGTCATCCGTTTTGACACAACCCACAATATTAACACACACATAAACAAAATCTTCTCACATTCTTTAAATACACATTCTTTAAATACACATCCTTTAAATACACATCTTTTAAATACACATTCTTTAAATACACAGTCTTTAAATAGACATTCTTTAATTACACATTCTTTAAATACACATTCTTTAAATACAAATTCTTTAAATACACATTCTTTTAATACACATTTGTTAAATACACATTCTTTAAATACAAATTCTTTAAATACACATTCTTTAAATACACATTCTTTAAATACACAATCGTTAAATACACATTCTTTAAATACACATTCTTTAAATACACATTCGTTAAATACAAATTCTTTCAATACACATTCTTTAAATACACATTCTTTCAATACACGTTCGTTAAATACACATTCTTTCAATACACATTCGTTAAATACACATTCTTTAAATACACATTCTTTAAATACACATTCGTTAAATACACATTCTTTAAATACACATTCTTTAAATACACATTCGTTAAATACACATTCTTTAAATACACATTCTTTAAATACACACACGTTTGGCTACATTTTATCTACATCATCTGGAAATACTAAGGTCTGGTTGTAAGGTGTCACAACTGTCGTACAACGGTCGTACAACTGTCTTACAACTGTCGTACAACGGTAGTACAACTGTCTTGCAACTGTCATACAACTGTCTTACAACTGTCATACAACGGTCGTACAACTGTCTTACAATTGTCGTACAACAGTCTTGCAACTATCGTACAACGGTCGTACAACTGTCTTACAACTTTCTTACAACGGTCGTACAACTTTCTGACAGCTTTCATACAACGGTCGTACAACTGTCTTACAGCTGTCATACTACGGTCGTACCACAGTCTTGCAACTATCGTACAACGGTCGTACAACTTTCTTACAGCTTTCATACAACGGTCGTACAACTGTCTTACAGCTGTCATACTACGATCGTACAACCAGATCACTACAAAGAGGACGTCGGAACCGCTGACAGTTACCTTTTAAATTTGATCTCTATTCTAGGTACATCATTTATGTAACATTTCACCTTTTTTCTTTAAAAAATTGTTTCACTCAAACTTCACCAAGGTGCACTGTGTTCTTGTGAATTCTTGGATGCTGTGTGTTCTTGTGTGCTATCCATATTCATATACCGAAGGGTACTGACCTCATAATATCCATTTTTTCTGGGGCGGGGGGAAGGGCAGTTCATGTTCCTTATATAAGCTATATCAATATCAAAAGGGTTAGCCATTGCTATCGGTTCAATTTTGAATTCATGGATCTAGGCCTAGCTTTGTTTATTACCCTTCTTAGTCCGCTTGAAATATCGGTGGCTTTAAAACTAATAATATATAATCTAGAATTGTCCAGAAAGTTCGATAATTATAAAAAGCTATCTCAACGGCATTTTTAAACCAATTATATTGAGACAAATGTTTAATGTTAACTCTATAATTTATCTGCCTGATTTTTATAGGGCCCCCTATCTCAGGCATAAATAAATCGGTACCATTATGGAATGGGCCCCCGAGGCCCCTCTTTCAACTTAAATGTACTAATGTAACAATGACGTATCGCAGTCCAACACTTTTTTATAAAGTGTAACAATGACATTGGCGAAACCAGGGCAGATATAAAGTGTAACAATGACATTGGTGAAACCAGGGCAGATATAAAGTGTAACAATGACATTGGTGAAACCAGGGCAGATATAAAGTGTAACAATGACATTGGTAAAACTAGGGCAGATATAAAGTGTAGCAATGTCATTGGTGAAACCAGGGCAGATATAAAGTGTAACAATGACATTGGTAAAACTAGGGCAGATATAAAGTGTAACAATGACTTTGGTGAAACCACGGCAGATATAAAGTGTAACAATGACATTGGTGAAACTAGGGCAGATATAAAGTGTAACAATTACATTGGTAAAACTAGGGCAGATATAAAGTGTAACAATGATATTGGTGAAACTAGGGCAGATATAAAGTGTAACAATGACATTGGTGAAACTAGGGCAGATATAAAGTGTAACAATGACATTGGTGAAACCAGGGCAGATATAAAGTGTAACAATTATGACATTCTTTTAGTGAACATCTCTGAAAGCTCTTTTTTTTCCACTGAACAGAATTGAAATAGAAATAATTGAAATAGAAATGTATGTAGATGTTTTTTGTTGTTGTTTAAAAAAAGTGAGTCACCGTTTTCTTGAACAGATGTCCAGAATTTCAAAAAAAAAATAATAAAAAAAAAATAATAATAATAATTAAAAAATGGAGTCAATGACTCCTGCGCACCGAGGGAAAATTTTATGATTTCCCCAATGGAGTCAGTGTATGGTGCAGTCATTGGTTTTTTTACAATGAAATCCAGATTATTTATATTAAATTTACAAAAAAAAAAAAAAAAAAAATTTGTCATTCTTGGCTGTTGTAGCGTATACAATTGGGGAAAGGAGGGGGGGGAGGAGCAGAGGTTGCTGTAAATTAATAAATAGATATATTGTTTCCGAAAAGTAGGATGTTTAAGTATTTTAAAAATACCACCAAAAAAAAAATAAAGAAATAAAGAAACAACCATATGATCGGCGATATTATTGCTATACTTTTTACGTACTTAGCTGATTATTAAAAAAAAACAGCCCTTAAAACAAAGTTGTTCTCATAAATCCTCTATAAAATTTAATATCGAGTGTTTGGGGGTAGGTCTAAAAAATTCGGACAAAATTTGCATACACCTACGAACTTTATAAAAAAAAAATCTAAATTTTTTCCTCCCCCTCCTCCCTCACCCAAAGGCTCGCGACCCCATATTTATTTCCCACCAGAGAATCATACTAATATTCTGATGAGCCACCCGCCTTTACACCACAGATTGATTTCATCAACTATTTGAGAAAGACAAATGAAAGTAATACGCACCAAAAGCACTTGCGATGCTTAAAAAAAACAACAAACAAACAATTTTATATAGCGTTTTTATCGGGAATTTCATGTCGTGAAGTCCTATTTCCTTCATCTGACAGTAGAAAAACAGTAAGGAAAACTGATTTTTGGGGGTTGTGTGGGTGGGGCTAACATTTAAGAGAATTCGTTGTCATTGGCAACGAGTCTACGCGCAACATTTCGGCTCGAGGATTTGACGGGAAGTGAGTCAATTTGCATTCCGAAGATTTTTTTTTTTTGGGCCAGTCCGCCATCCAGCCACACAGCCGCACACGAAGAAAAGCCAAGTTAATATAAAGGGTTTCAAAATGATACTATAAATAGATATTACAGATATTTAAGTTTTTTTAAAAAAAACGTCATGTACTCCAGCCGTGTTTCAATCCAAGAAATTGATTCAAAAGTTCTTTTAAACGATGCCGAAAGAGATCATTAATAATATACTAAAAGATTTATTAAAATTTCACAATTCCGATCACCATTTTACGAAAACAGAAAATCAGGTAATTTCCTGAAGAGCTCCGAATTTGATGCAATCTAAATTCCATTACGCGCTTCTGAAATGTCATTGGTTATATCACGCAGTGCGAATGATGACGTCAAAATATACAGCTTAAAAGAATCAGTTGCATTTTAAGTCATTGGCATTAAGGTACCATTGGAAGAAGAAAATACATAATATAAATAAAGTTGTGATCAAAGAGAGATTTTTAGCCAAAGATGTAACAATGTGTATGTCGTCATCATCCATCACTTAGCAAAAGTGACAAATTCAATTCAAAAATATTTTCCGTTTCAGGTCTGCAAACATGGATGAGTATCAAATGTGGGCGCAGATTGCTAAAAAGTACACCGTGCACGAGGAGACGTACCTGCTGACCCGGAACATGCTGGCCAGCGGATTCAAGCCGTACAACGAACTCGGTTTGGAGAAGGCGAGACAGCAAGTCAATGAGAGGATCAAGATGCAAACCCCTGTAACTGACTACAGCGGTGATGAGTGGGAGGTAATTGTGCCATCGCCCTACTCAAAAGACGGAATTCCCGTAACGGTGTTTAAACCTTCCTCGGCACCGGAAGTTCCCGCCATATTCGTGTATTTCCACGGAGGTGGTCTCCTCGTGGGGAATCGCAAACTGTGCGAGGGGGGCCTCAAGATTTTTGCCAGGGATTCCGGGGCGATCGTCCTGAACGTCGAATTCCGTTTGTTACCGGACCCAATATTCCCCCTCGCCCCTTTCGATGACGGGGTCATCGTTACCAATTGGGTATTACAAAACAAGGAAGCTGTTGGTGGTCATCCACACAGTAAAGTCGGCGTCGGGGGTGACAGCGGTGGTGGTTCTCTCGCCGCCAGCGTCACGAACGACGTTCGAGGGCTGGACTTCCAGGTTCTCGTCTACCCCATGACGGACACGACCTTGTCCAGTCCAACCATCCAAGAGTTCGCTGAATGCCCGATAATGCGTGCAGCGGAGCTCAAATGGTTTCTGGACACCATGATGGCACACATCCCCGACTACAACAGCAACCCAAGGGTCAACCTCATGGCGCGAACCAACACTGGGGACTCCCCACCGGCCCTCATGATCCTCTCGGAACTCGATCCTCTGAAGGGCTGCGGGCTCGACTACGCCGACAAGCTGAGAGCCGCCGGGGTGAGCGTTGAATGTGAGATAATCAAGGGAGTCCCTCACGTGTTCTTCATGTTGCGCGACGTGTTCAAGACCAAAAGCGCTGAAGCCTACGCCCATGTCGTCAAATATCTTAAAAAGTTCCAGTAATAAACCATTGACCAACACTCCTAACGCGCAAACATTATTTTAAACCGATATACCGCAAACACCCCTAAATTGCCTGAAGTAGCAAAATCATCGAGGAGAAACAAAACAACAACTTTGGATTAGTTAATCAGTCGTATTTATTTTTATACTTTAGCGTGTTTGTAAACAGAATTTTACTCTGGATTTCATGATTCCAAAATTAGCTTGCTCAGTACCTTGTTCAATGCGAATCCACACATGGATGGTCCTAGTCTTGGAATTAATGCAGCTTCATAAGAGGACTTTCTTACCCATCTCAGATCATATTAAATTACCGGTTTATTCAAAATCTTTTGTTGTTGTTGTTTTTTTTTTTTGGTTGTTTTTTTGCTTTTTTTCTTTTCCTTTTTACAGTGTTTTTTTTTTTTTATATTTTCGTTTTATTCAAAATCTTTTGTTGTTGTTGTTTTTTTTTTTGGTTGTTTTTTTGCGTTTTTTCTTTTCCTTTTTACAGAATTTTTTTTTTTTAAAGTCTAGAATAATTATGAGCCTTTCTCTAGTAAACTATGTTTTGCAAATAACTCGCACTGCCGTCAGACAACGCGGATGACTGTTTTGGGTTGTAGGGAAAATATGACTTAATGCGGAGTCTGTTAACGTATTAACTATTTCATTTGACATCTTGCTCCATTATTTCCTACAAGATATGATCACATTGTTTTGATGGTCTCGTGCACAGCTCATTTCAACACGCTGCTGTTGCGCTGAGATTCACGGGGATGTCGCAAGATAAAAAAAAAAAAAAAAAAAAAAAAAAAAACAATTATAAAAAAAAAAAAAAAAAAAAAAACTATGTTTGGGAACATTACCAAAAAATTAAACAAACCAAAAAAACCCCCCCCCCCCCCCCCAATAAAATTATCAATAAAAATCAGCGATCAAATCATAAATAAACACAGTTCAAGCCATTTGTCCGAAAATGGGTCAAGAGAGTTAACTGGTGTAACAAGGTGGTGATTTGGAATAAAAACCCAGTGGATGCCCCCTTTGTGATAATAAATGAAGGACTGCGTTCAAGCTGTGTGTGGGGAAACAATTTGAACGAGTTAAGTGGACCGGCCTTGGCTAAGTACCCTAGCGCCTCTAAGAGCAGAGGCGGGCTATCCTTCCTCAAAGGATAGAGTAAATGCCCCCCCTCCCCCTTTAACTAAAATTGATTAAGAGCCGCTGGCCCTCTTTGATTTATTTAATCACCGTTTATTTGCTTAGAGAATCTCCGAGGAAAAATTAAAGAAATTTCAAGCGGGTTGATCTTTCGCTGTGCTCGTCTGCACTGACGAAACATTGGGCTACACGTGTCGGCAAGGCGCGGGAGATGGCAAGGACGTAGCGACGAAACTGTCTCCGTCAAGGCTGGAGCCCGCAAGTAATGTTTATAGCGTGTCGAAGAAGCAACGTTGAGAAATTGTGGGGAGAGTTGAGTTTGTGTCGTTATCCGTCTCACACTTCTTCTTCTTGTTGTTGTTGTTGTTGATTTATTCATATACGGAATGCAAAACGAGGAAAGACATGTCCTAATTTATGCCGTAGGCTGTATGCCAAGATTTAGGATATTTAGGAAACTAAAAATTTTATCAATAGATATATCTATACAAGTATTACAAGGGAAGATTTGTTTGTTTGTTCCGCAAAGCTTTTTACATGGCTTGATGGATTTTGACCAAACTTGGCAAATATATCCATCATGATCTAGAATCAAATACTGGAAAAAGGGCGGGGGAGAGGGGGGGGGCTTTAAAAAAAATTCCGTTAGGGGCTGGAGGAGTTGGGGGGGGGGGGTAGGTTTGCGGGTGGATGTGTTATAGGTACCAGAATAAACGCATTCCTCATTTCGGCAATACACAGATAAATAATCATATCAAAATTGTGTTTGAGGTACAATTTACTTTCATAAATTGCCTTCTTTGCATTACTGTAAATTTGGTGCGCCTAGAATCGTCCAACTCTAACCAACTGCCGCTCGCTGTACCTCTCCCACGGGATGCCAATGTTGGGGACCGTGTACCAGATTGGACCAGACGCCAGACACTATTAAAAATCGCTTATCTATACACCGTATTGTTATCCACGGCAATAAGACGTTTCATTAAAACCGGGGGGAGATACACAAAAGATTTATTAATTTTTTTATTTTTTTTTAATGAAGCTTCTATTGATGTTACACCAAACAAAAAAACAAAAAAAAAAAATCTCAGAGTGGAAAAAGATGTGGCCTCAGACAAGTAGATCAACCACCATCTTCCTCTTTAGGATATTTAATTTTTAAAAAAATTAAAAATCAACTTGATATGTTTGCCATCTAAAATGTGTTTTTCCATAAATGAACTTTCTTAAATTAACTTTTTTTTCTTTTTAAATGCACATTTCGTTTTTAAAAACCATGTTGGGCAGTGTGCTTCCACAAACAACCCAACATTACTTTACCTGCGCTGTTCAAGATGCGGGCCATTCAGTGCTGTTTCGTGAGTGTCTTTTTTTGGCGCATACTACTGTTATTGTTTATCTTGCTTTATTATTTATATTTTTTTTCGCCAAACACATTTCCATTGAAGTGGAAGCAAGTAATCGATATAGAGAATGCATATTTGATCTAACTGCCGAGCTAGTCGTCAGCTGATGGCATGGTGCTCGGCTTCCCCCGCGAGGGAGGGCTGAGAAATTCACTTGTCGTGCAGCATGTGTCCCATTATCCCTATCATTGTCTCTCTCTCCATCTCTATCTTTCTTTCCCTCTCTCTCCCTCCATTTCTCCCTCTCCCTCTACATCTCTCCCTTTCTCCCTCTTTCTCTATCTCTCACACCTTCTTTATCCCTCACTCCATCCATCTCTCTCCCCCCTCACTGTCTTCCCATCTCTTTTTCGCTCTCCTCTCCTCTTCTCTCTAACCTCCTTTGTCCTTTTCTGCCTCCGCTCTTTCCCCTTCTCTCTCTCTCTCTATCCCCCTCTCTCCCTCCTTCTCTCTTCCTTCGTTTCTTCCACTCACCATTCACCCCTCTCTCCCCTCCTCTCTCTCACTCACTCTCTTCCCTTAGTACACATTGACATAAAAGTCTAAAGTTAAACATAACTATTTCGGATTTGGGGTACAACATAACATTAGAGTGAACGATTATAAAGGGTGTCAATAACTGAATGACTTCTTTTAAATTTGTATCAGATATCGGTTTTTGGGTAAGCGAGAACATCATGGTCCACATCAAACAAAGGGATCATCGTGTAAATGTTAACTACCCGTTCTTTGAATGTTATGGTAAAAAAAAAACACCTGTATTTAACCACAATGTGCCCAGGTGCATACTACAGGCCAGAGGTTCTCAAACGCTGAGGCGCGGCGAAGATCAGGAGCAGACATGCTACCGTGTCAAAGAAGACTTGTTTTAAAAGTTTTCAAAAGTCTTGAATTGGGTATGAGACCATTTTTTCACAGGTCTGATCTCGTTTGGTATTCAGGAAAAAGGGGGGGGGGTGGGAATCGGTAGCCTGCAGCTACATTTTTGTGAGAATTATCAAAAATATTTCTGACCAATATGTTATAGTTTTGAGAACCCTTGGATGATGTTAATTGGATGATCTGAATTTAACAATGTTAAAATATTTATAGGGATTAAAGGATATGGTCTGAAGGCTTTAACGGGTATGTTCACATGATCTGAAGGATTAAAGGAAATGATTACATTATCTGAAGGATTAAAGAGCATGATCTCAGGGTCTGAAGGTTTAAAGAGTCTGTCTAATTCACACGTTGCAACCTATATATATAATTAGGGAACTGGAACTCATTGTTGTTTTTCGCCACGGTTGTGCGATTTCGCGGCATTGTGAGTAGTCATGCTAAATATCACCCTCGGCTTATTTATCCCCACAAGTGTCGCAAGTTTCTATAATTCCTGCTCTGCACAGGTTGCGTCTATTGAACAGCCGTGCGAGGATCAGATGCGCTCCGCCTATTCATTGACGAGTGCCCGGCTAATCCAGCAGATACGGGCACGTGAGAATCGCAGTGAATACATTTATGTGAGTCGTTTCTTTCTCGCAACTAGTCCGTTCTGATGTTTTATTAATACATTTTTAAAAAGGATTTTCGGAATGTCATCTCTTTAGGTCTTACTTGGCTACCCTGTGTCTGGTCAATGGTTAGTTAGCCTGTCCGGTCAATGGTCAGTCTGTCAGGTCAATTGGTCAGCTTGTCAGGTCAGTGGTCAGTCTTTGAGGTCAATGGTTAGCCTTGCTGGTCAACGGTTAGCCTGCCTGGTCAATGGTCAGTCTGTCAGCGCGGTCAATGGTCAGCTTGTCAGGTCAGTGGTCAGTCTTTGAGGTCAACGGTTAGCCTTTGCTGGTCAACGGTTAGCCTGCCTGGTCAATGGTCCGCATTTAAGGTCAGTCGTCAAGTCTGTCTGGTCAATGGTCAGCCTGTCAGGCCCTTCTGTCATGTCGCCATCCTAAGCTAAGAAACAGATGACAAGCGCGTGTCACGCTACGTCATCCGTGATGACGCCCAACCAAAATGTTAACACAACACACACACACACACACAAAATATACACACATCCTTTACATACACATCCTTCGAATAAATTTTATCTACATCACCTGGGAACACTAAGGTCCGGTTTTAAGGTGTCACACGTGCCACATAACCAGATCACTATCAAGAGGACGACGGAACAGCTGATAGGTACCTTTTAAATTTGATCTATATTTTAGAAACACAATTTAAGTAATATTTCACTTTAAAAAAAAAAAAAAGCATATTTTTCACTTAAACTTCAATAACGTGCACTGTGTGCGTGTGTCTTCTTTGGTGTTCTGTGTTCCTGTCTCTTCTTCGGTGTTGTATGTTCTTGTGTCTTCTTGGGTGATGTGTGTACTTGTGTCTTCTTTGGTGTTGTGTGTTCTTGTGTCTTCTTTGGTGTTGTGTGTTCTTGTGTCTTCTTTGGTTTTGTGTGTTCTTGTGTCTTCTTTGTGTTGTGTGTTCTTGTGTCTTCTTTGGTGTTGTGTGTTCTTGTGTCTTCTTTGGTGTTGCGTGTTCCTGTAGCTCCTTTGTTTTTGTTGTTCTTGTCTCTTCTTGGGTGATGTATGTTCTTGTGTCTTCTTTGGTGTTGTGTTTTCTTGTGTCTTCTTTGGTGTTGTGTGTTCTTGTATGCAATTTTTTCATAAATCCAAATGGGTATGTCTATCAAAATTGCAATTTTAACTGAAATATTTTAACATGATAAAACTACGACATATGACTAATAGGGCATATTGTAGAATAAATGTCATAAATATTGTTCTAATTTATGAAATATGTTGTTTTTAAATGCTGCTTTTCTCTGCATCTAACCATCGAACTTTGCACTAAGATGACTCATCAGCACTAAGACCCATGAGAGTAAAAAATAAATGACAATGCCACACTATTACCCATTATGCTAACCTGTGAGATGACGAAGCAGTGATTAAGATCCATGTGGCCTAGCATTTAGAAGTCAATGCAATCCGAGGGAACCATGGGACTTATCACTAAGAAATCAAAGCAGTCACAGGAACCATGGGACTTATCACTAAGATGTCAAAGCAGTACTAAAATCAATGGCGGTTGTCATAGTGTTGACTTGTTTTATGTTTGTCAACTGAACTGCAGATGATAGCAGGCGATCAACGGGATAAGAAATAGAACTGTTAAATTGCATCATGGAAACTAGGGCAGATATAAAGTGTAGCAATGACATTGGTGAAACCACGGCAGATATAGAGAGTAACAATGACATTGGTGAAACCAGGGCAGACATAGAGAGTAACACTGACATGGTGAAACCAGGGCAGATATAAAGTGTAACAATGACATTGGTGAAACTAGGGCAGATATAAAGTGTAGCAATGACATTGGTGAAACTAGGGCAGATATGAAGTGTAACAATGACATTGGTGAAACTAGGGCAGATATAAAGTGTAACAATGACATTGGTGAAACCAGGGCAGATATAAAGTGTAACAATGACATTGGTGAAACCAGGGCAGACATAGAGAGTAAAAATGACATTGGTGAAACCAGGGCAGATATAAAGTGTAACAATGACATTGGTGAAACCAGGGCAGACCAGGGCAGATATAAAGTGTAACAATGACATTGGTGAAACCAGGGCAGACATAGAGAGTAAAAATGACATTGGTGAAACCAGGGCAGATATAAAGTGTAACAATGACATTGGTGAAACCAGGGCAGACATAGAGAGTAAAAATGACATTGGTGAAACCAGGACAGATATAAAGTGTAACAATGACATTGGTGAAACCAGGGCAGATATAAAGTGTAACAATGACATTGGTGAAACCAGGGCAGATATAAAGTGTAACAATGACATTGGTGAAACCAGGGCAGACATAGAGAGTAAAAATGACATTGGTGAAACCAGGGCAGATATAAAGTGTAACAATGACATTGGTGAAACCAGGGCAGATATAAAGTGTAACAATGACATTGGTGAAACCAGGGCAGATATAAAGTGTAACAATGACATTGGTGAAACCAGGGCAGACATAGAGAGTAAAAATGACATTGGTGAAACCAGGGCAGATATAAAGTGTAACAATGACATTGGTGAAACCAGGGCAGATATATTTTTTTCCAAAAAGTTGGATGTTTAAGTATTTCAAAAATACCAACAAAAAAAAACAACAACATATAGTTGGCGATAGTATTCCTACTTTTTACGTACTTGGCTTAGTATGAATAAACAGCCGTTATAACAAAGTTGTTTGCATAAATACTCTATAAAATTTAATATCGAGCGTTGGGGATAGGGCTAAAAAATTCGGACAAAATGTGCATTGTAATACGAAGTTTATAAAAATCTCAATTTGTGCTCCCCCCACCCAAAGGCTCGCAACCCCATATTTACTTCACGTTCTGACTTATATTAATATTCTAATGACCCACCCACTCTTTACACCGCAGATTGATTTCATCAACTATTTCAGAAAAACAAATGAAAGTAATACGCACAAAACGCATTGCGATGCTCTAAGAAAAACAACAACAACAAAACAAATCCTTTTGCGCAGTTATCGGGAATTTAATGTCGCAAAATCCTATTTCCTTTATCTTACAGTACATAAAACAGAAGAGAAAAAACACACTTATTTGGGGGTTTTGTGTGGATGGGGCTAATACTAAAGAGATTTCGTTGTCATTGGCAACGAGTCTATGCGCAACATTTCGGCTAGAGGGATTGACGGGAAGTGGGTCAATTTACATTCCGAAGATTTGTTGCCAGTCCGCAATCCAAGCCAGGCAGCCACACGCGAACAAAAGCGAGGTTAATATAAAGGATTCCAAAATAATAATATTAATAGATATAATAGATATAATAGATATTTAAATTAAAGAATCTTTATGTTTTCCATCCGTTTATCAAATAAAAGAAATTTATAACGTTGTTTCAAACGATGGCGAAACAGATCGTTTTATAATATACTAAATGATTTATTAAAATTTCGAAATTCGGATAATCATTCTACGAAATCCAAAATCTAAATTCCATTTCTAACTCCTAAAGATTCATTGGTTATATCACGCGGTGCAAATGTACAGCTTACGAGAATGGGAAAACAATCAGATGCATTTAAAGTCATTGGCATAAAGGTACCCTTGAAAGATGAAAATACATAATATAAACAAAGTTGTGATAAAGGAGAGATTTTTAGCCAAAGATGTAACAATGTGTATGTCGTCATCATCCATCATTTAGCAAAAGTGACAAATTCAATTCAAAAATATTTTCCGTTTCAGGTCTGCAAACATGGATGAGTACCAACTGTGGGCGCCTATTGCCAAAAAGTACACTGTGCACGACGAGACGTACCTGTGGACCCGAAACTTGCTGGCCAACGGATTCAAGCCGTACAACGAACTCGGTTTGGAGAAGGCGAGACAGCATATCAATGAGAGGACCAGGATGCAAACCCCCGTAACTGACTACATCGGTGATGAGTGGGAGGTAATTGTGCCATCGCCCTACTCAAAAGACGGAATTCCCGTAACGGTGTATAAACCTTCCTCGGCACCGGAAGTTCCCGCCATATTCATGTATTTCCATGGAGGAGGTCTCCTCTTGGGGAATCGCAAAATGAGTGAGGGGATCGTCCAGATTATTGCAAGGGATACCGGGGCGATCGTCCTGACCGTCGAATACCGGTTGTTACCAGACCCAGTATTCCCTTTCGCCCCTTTTGACGACGGGGTCGTCGTCACCAATTGGGTTTTAGAAAACAAGGAAGTAGTCGGTGGTAACCCGGACAGTAAAGTCGGCGTCGGGGGTGACAGCGGTGGTGGTCATCTCGCCGCCAGCGTCACGAATGACGTTCGAGGGCTGGACTTCCAGGTTCTCGTCTACCCCATGACGGACACGACCTTGTCCAGTCCAACCATCCAAGAGTTCGCTGAATGCCCTACACTCTGTCAAGCGGATGTCAAATGGTTTGTGGAAACCATGGCAGGACCCATCCCCGACTACAACAGCAACCCAAGGGTCAACGTCATGGTGCGCACCAACACCGGGGACTCCCCACCGACCCTCATGATCCTCGCGGAACTCGATCCTATGAAGGGCGGTGGGCTCGACTACGCCGACATGCTGAGAGCCGCCGGGGTGAGCGTTCAGTGTGAGATAATCAAGGGCGTCCCTCACGTCTTCTTCATCATGCGCGATATTTTTAAGACGAAATGCGCTGAAGCCTACGCCCATGTCGTCAAATTTCTAAAACAATTCCAGTCAAAAGCTATTGACTAACACTCCCTGACGCGACAAACATTATTTTAAAACGATTTACCGCAAACAGACCTAATTGCCTGAAGTAGCAAAATCAACGAGAGAACCAAAAAAATTGGATTATTTAATCAGTCGTATTTATTTTTATACTTAAGCGTAAACAGAGTTTTACTCTAGATTCACATGTTTTAAAAATTAGCTTGCTCAGTACCTTGTTCAATGCGAAACCACACATGGATGGTCGTAGCCTTGGTATTTAGGAAGTTTTATAAGATGACTTTCTTCCCCATTCTTGTTCTTCATATTAAATTACTTGTTGAACAATCAATAATCAATAATGCTGAACTTTTTGTCGGTTTATTCAATATCTTTGGTTGTTGTTTTCGTTGTTGTTTATTTTTAGGTTGTTTTTTTTTTACAGCATGCTTTGATTTTTGTAAAATCTGTAATAATTATGAGCCATTCTGTAGTAAACAAATTTTGCAAATAACTCGCACTGCCGTCAGAGAACGCGGATGACTGTTTTGGGTTGTAGGGAAAATGTGACTTAATGCGTAGTCTGTTAACGTATTAACTATTTCATTGACATCTTGCTCCATTATTTCCTACAAGAGATGATCACACTGTTTTGATGGTCTCGTGCAGCTAATTTCTATGCGCTGCTGTTGCACCGAGATTCTCGGGGATGTCGCGAGATTTTAAGAAAAATGAATTTTTAAAAAATCTTTATCACATTAAAAAAAAAACACTAAAAATTAGACGGACACCATAAAATCCCCCCCCCCCCATTGTCTGATCAAATCAGCAATTAAAATATTCGTTCAAATCACCACTCAAATCAGTATTTACATCATCAATAAAAATCAGCGATCAAATCAAAAAATAAACACAGTTCAAGCCATTTGTCCGAAAATGCGTCAAGGAGAGTTAACTGGTGTAACAAGGTTGTGATTTGGAATAAAAACACAGTGAGTGCCACCTTGTGATAATAAATGAAGGACTGCGTTCAACCTGTGTGTGGGAACTATTGGAACGAGGTAAGTGGAAGCTTGAAATAGAGGGGAGAACGATTCGGTTGAGAGACTTGTTCAGCAGGCAAGGGGACAAAAACGGAAAGGTTTCCCTTTAAAATATTGGAAATTCAAATTCACACACTGCTAAGTTTTGTTATATACATTGCATTATACAAAGGCCAACGGTACATGATACAAAAGTCACCAGTAAATTATACAAACGTCAACAGTACATTACACAAATGTTAACAAAACATTATACAAATGCCAACAGTACATTATACAAACTTAAACTTTACATTGTACAAACGTTAACAGTCCGTGATACAAACGTCAACAGTACATGATACAAACGTCAACAGTGCATGATACAAACGTCAACGGTTCCCTTTAAGCTGGGCTGGTCGCGCAGCAATCTCAAAGACGCCGCGTAGCAGTTTTGAGTATCCACAATTTTTTTAGACATAACTTTGAACAGATACACTGTACTCTGCAGCCGGATTTATTCAATTTTTATAACATATAAATCCATGTTTTTTTTTAATTTGAATCAGATCTATAGCGCCATCCCTTGTTAAGATTAAGTGGAGATCAAATTTTAAAACGAAATGGCGCAATAACTTTGCGCATGCAGCACAACCAGATTCGTCGTGAAATAGATGATGATGTCTGTGAAATGGGCTTCAATGCTAATGATGGTAAAGATTTCTCCACCAGAAAAAGCTGGGAGGATTGGAAGCTGAATAATCAAGCAACAAAAACACACCGATGCTGTACAGAGACTTCATTCTATTCAGTGGGAAGGCGTTTTGTGAATGCTTGCAGAAAGTGTCGCTGATCGAGGAATGCGCTAAGAAACAGCACAGCTTTAACGTGATAAGACGAGGTTTAGATTTTGATTGGCAACGTCCTTTTGGCTACCTACCTGAACACATTTCCGTCCATTACACACACAACGATATGGTTAAGTATGCCCTGGTCTCTGATAGCTGACGCAGTGAGAATTACGCTTTTGAGTTTGTTGATTCTATCGATTGTGTAGTGAAGAATGCTATAATTAGCAAACTTCGCAATGCAAAGTTCCCGAACATTAACAGGAGATGAGAGCAATAATATATCACTGACAAAACTGATGATCTTATACACGTAAAGTTTCGGGCATGTCCCTATAATGTTTACAATACAGCCTAGTGTTTGTTGGAATTTTATCTCTGTCGGCATGTGACAGTAAATCTGTGGAATCAGCAACAACAGAGTTTTATCAGGAGAATTCAATGGACATGCAGAAAATGATTGTTTACTTCTGATGTTGCATCTGTTATGTTAAGCAAGAAAAATGGCATTGCAGCCATTCTTCTCCGATGTATTCCACATCTACTGGAACAACACTGCGTTGCTCATCGTGAAGATTTAGACATGGGTGATGATTGCAAAAATATTCGTTTAATTGCAGACATTGAAACATTCCTTAGGATAGTGTACACATTGTTCAGTAGGTTGACAGTACGGGGAGCTCAGTTTACAGAACTAGCTAAGGTGTGATCCCGTAGTCTTTTGACCAATGAATGAAATCATATGTCTTTCACGGAACTTTGCTTTACGAGCATTGCCGAGAAACATACACGTGTTGACCAACGTTCCCTTTAAGCATCGAGGCTACGCGGGCGCGCAGATATCTTGCAGACGACGCGCAGCAGTTTTGAGTACCTTCGCAGCAAATGTCCATGTAAGTGTGTGTTTATTCTTCTGGGCTGTACAATTTTGCACACAAAAAATGGATGCTGTAAATTTTGCACACAACTGTATGATATTTCACACGAACCAACAAACCTTAGAGGGAACATTGGTGTTGACTGAATACTGTAAGGAGCAGGTGGGCCTGTATGATGATCCATTTCATAAGTACTTTTGAAGAGACTAAGGAAGCCGCAGTTTCGAACTGCACTAATTGTCTTTGGGGAAGTTAGTGAACTTTCTGAATTATGCAAGCTGCTATAGTGTGTAAAAACAAGGATCGCTAAGCTCAGTGCAGTGCACATGGGTGAAAATGTGCATTGGTCCCAAGAGGTTGCTGCATTGTTTGCAAATGACTAAGATATAAACAGGAGTTCTATCCTAAAACTCTTTGAATTTTTTACATGGGTGGGGCAAGGTTTTTACTTACCCCTTCTATGATTGAAAACTCTACTGTTGGTCGAAAATACTACCCCTTCTTTAAAAAAAGGGAAGAAAAGGGGACACTTGTGTGTGTGAGAAGGGTGGTAAATCATCCCTTCCTACGCCACTAATGAACAATTACTTCCCCAGAAATATGTTATGTAATATGTTAATCTCTCTCTCTCTCTCTCTATTCCCCTCACTGTCTTCCCATCTCTTTTTCTCTCTCCTCTTCTTTTTCTCTCTAAACCCCTTTGTCCTTTTCTGCCCCCGCCCTTTCTCCTTCTCTCTCGTCCTCTCTCTCTCTCTCTCTCTATCTCTCTATTCCCCTCTCTCCCTCCTTCTCTCCCCTTCGTTTCTTCCACTCACCATTCACCCCTCTCTCCCCCCCTCTCTCTCTCTCTCTCTCACTCACTCTCTTCCCTTAGTATACATTGACATACAAGTCTAAATTTAAACATGACTCGTTCGGGTATGGGGTACAACATAACATTAGCGCAAACGATTATAAAGGGCGTCAATAACTGAACGGTTTCTTTTAACATTGTATCAGATATCGGTTTTTGGGTAAGCGAGAACATCATGGTCAACATCAAACAAAGGGATCATCGTGTAAATGTTAACTACCCGTTCTTTGCAAGTTACGGTAAAAAAAAACAACAACTGTATTTAACCATAATGTGCCCTGGTGCATTCTATAAGGCAGAGGTTCTCAAACGATGAGGCGCAGCGAAGACCAGCAGCAGACATGCTACCGTGTCAAAGAAGACTTGTTTTAAAAGTTTTCAGAAGTCTCGAATTAGGTATGAGACCATTTTTTCCACAAGTATGATCTCGTTGGTGTCAAGGGGGGGGGGGGGGGAGAGAAAAAACTTGGTAGCCTCCAGCTACTTTTTTTGTGAGAATTATCAAAAATTTTTCTGACCAATATTTTATAGTTTTGAGAACCCTTTGATGATGTTAACATTTTCTGAAGATCTCTTTT
>CAXITT010000506.1:154645-166712 GCA_964033795.1 Lymnaea stagnalis | reverse complement strand
TATATATATATATATCTATCTATCTATATATCTATCTATCTATATATATATATATATATATATATATATATATATATATATATAGCCCACCAAACATTGGCGACAGCAATACGTGAACTTCCCATCTACTAAAGTTGCTTGACAAAACATGAACTCAAGTTACGCACATTTAAGATTCCCAATTTTTGCTGCACCTCTTCCCCATTATACGTCACTGCACACTTTTATTTCACGCCCATGAACTATATTAAATATCCTGATGTCCCAACCACTTTTAAACCGAATGTTTTTTGCACGATATTTAAATTGAGACGATATCATTTCCGAAAAGAAAACATTAGGCACCAAACGCAGTTGCGTTATATATAAAAAAATCATTTAGCATAGTTATCGGGAATTATATTTTACGCGTTATTGACCTCATTTTTTTAACCATACTTTCCTTCAAACATATAAAACTATTTGTAATATACTCTCAATAACAAATTCGCTTATTAGGAAGCAGTTCTTTAGGAAGCAGGCAATAAGGAAGAAGTCCCATAGGAAGCAGTCCACGAGTCACACCAGTAATATACATAAGAATGAGTTAGAGTGACATAACGCCAAAGAGCTGATACGATTTAAGTACGTTCGTATTACTAAAAACAAGTATATTTATTTTCTATTATTTTACGGAAATCGAATAAATTCAAATGCGCACAAAATATTCTAAATCAGCTTTTATTTTAGTAAAAATTTAGTATTATTATTATAAATTACAAATACATTTAAAGTATCAACTAAGAAACTTTTTAAAGCATTTTATATGTGTTTAAAAGTTATGAAAAAAATAAACAATAAAAAAAAATCATGATCAAAGAATTACACCGTTATCACGTTTATCAGGAAAAACACAACATCGGTCATTTTTAGTGCGTCTTTTAGTGTGTTGTTAATATTTCGAAATAAAATTACAATTAATTTGTTCTAAATAATCACGCTAATGACGTCATAGCGCCAATAGCTTATTTCGCCAAAACTCTTAGGTTTCTTTAAATTTAATAACCACCCGTGACAAAAGAGTTGTTACATTCTCTTTTTACAAATAAACATTTGCTAAACAAGTAAGAAAATCAATGGTGTTAACAAAACGTGGGTACATGTATATAAGTATGCCAAAGAATATAAAAACCAAATCCTTTTACAAACTTGAAAATTTAATTTTCAAAAATGGAGATGGGTTAATATTTTCTTTAAAAAAAAAAAATTAAAATCTATTTTTGTTTTTACTTTGCGAAAATTAATTGGGTGTATATTTTTATGAGATTAACTTATTTTTTTTAAGACACGCAAGTCTGTTAAAGACATTAAAATTAAAAACGGTTTGCGAGATTCTTATGTACATAAAAGAATTCTTTGTTTTACGATTTTCTGATAATGTATAATTTTAAAAAATCAAAAATGTCTGTAAAATTTTGATGCAGATATCAATATATATCGAATTTCTGTAATATAAAATATATTTATATCATATATAGAGTTTTAGCTGTAAATTTAAGATTAGGTTTTTAAACAATTTTTAGAGATTTTTTTTTTAATTCAAGGGCACGAAAAGGAGTAAATCTTAAGTATTTCTCTCTCTCTTTATATCTGTATATATATATATATATATATATATATATATATATATATTTATATATATCTTTTATATTTATATATATTTCTCTTTCTTTATTTTTTTTTTTATTCAATAGCAAGAAAAAGAGTTAATATTTTATATTTCTCTCTCTCTTTATATATATATATATATATATATATATATATATATATATATATATATATATATATATATCTATTATATTTATATATATTTCTCTTTCTTGGTCTCTTTCTTTCTCTCTCCCCATACACATAAATTTACAGATACCTACACACACAAACAAACACACACACACATATAATATACATATTGGAAATGTGACACTTACAAACTGTTAAATATTGGTTCATTTATATAATTAGTGAACTGGAACTGATTGGGTATTTTTTCTCAACGGTTGTGCGATTTCACCGCATTGTGAGTAGTCCTACTAAATATTACCCACGGCTTATTTATCCCCACAGGGTTCGCAAGTTTCTATGATTCCTGCTCTGCACAGGTGGCGTCTATTGATCCGTAACAGCCGTGCGAAGATCAGAGCCGCTTCGCCTATTTAATGGCGAGTAGCCGGCAAATCAAGCAGCTACGCGTACGTCAATATCGCAGTGAATACCTTTAGGTGAGTCAGTTATTTCAGGTCACTAGTTTGTTCTCATGTTTTTTTAATTAAAAAAAAATCTTATCGGAATGCCATCTGTTCAAGTCTAATTAGGCTGCCCTGTGTCTGGTCAATGGTCAGTCTGCCTGATCAATGGTCAGCATGCCTAGCCAATGGTCAGTCTGTCTGGTCAATGGCCAGCTTGTCAGGTCCGTGGTCAGACAGTCTGGTCAATGGCCAGCTTGTCAGGTCCGTGGACAGACAGTCAGGTCGATGGTCAGCATGCCTGGCCAATAGTCAGCCATTCTGGTCAATGGCCATCCTGTCAGGCTCTTCTATCACGTCGCCATCCTAAACTAAGACGCAGATGACAAGTCATCCGTTATGACACGCAACATAAATGTTAACACGCACACACAGAAAATGTGCACATATCCTTTGAATACACGTCCTTCATACAGACACGTTTGGTTACATTATCTACATCACCTGGAAACACTGAGGTCCGGTTGAAAGGTGTCACAACTACCATATAACCAGATCACCATCAAAAGGACGAAGGAAAAGCTGACAGGTACCTTTTAAATTTGATCTATGTTATACAAACATAATTTATGTAACATTTCACCTTTTTTCTTTTTTTTTTAAACTGTTTTTCACTTAATCTTCAACAAGGTGCACTGTGTTCTTGTGTCTTCTTTGGTGTTGTGTCTTCTTTGGTGTTGTGTATTCTTGTATGCAAGTTTTTCATAAATCCAAAATGGATATGTCTATGATAATTGTAATTTTAACTATGAAACATTTGAACATGATAAAATTACAATATATGACTAATATGGCATATAGTAGAGGGAATGTCGTAAATATTGTTTTAAATTATGAAATATGTTGTTTTTAAATGCTTCTTTTCTCTGCATTATACCATCGAACCTTGCACTAAGATGACTCAGCAGCAGGAAGACCCATGAGAGTTAAAAAATAAATCACAATGCCACACTATTACCCATGAGGCTAAGCTTTTAGATGACGAAGCAGTATTTAAGATCCATGGGACCTAGCATTTAGATGACAAATCAGCATTAGGCCACATGAGACAAAGTACTAAGATGTCAAAGCAATACTATAACACATGAGACTAAGCACTAAGATGTCAAAGCAGTACTAGGAACAATGGGACCTGGCACTAAGATGTCAAAGCAGCTGTAGTGGCAGGAACCATGGGACCTAGCACTCGGGCGACAAAGCAGTTCTAAGGTTCATGGCGGTGGTGTTAAACTTGAACGCTACCTTTGACTTGTTTTGTGTTTGTCAACTGAACTGCAGATGATATCAGGCGAACAGATTGATAAAAAAAAAAACCAGCCGTACACGAACAAAAGCCAAGTTAATATAAAGGATTTCAAAATAATACTATTAATAGATATAATAGATATTTAAATTAAACAATCCATATGAAGGGCTCAAGGGAAAAACCAGTGATGTCAGGTTTTGAGAGTTTTGAGAAAATTGAATTTAAAGTTTGAAAATTCCTCAAAAAAGTATGAAAATATCAAGACGTCTACGTACTTATTTATTGACTACGCTGCTTTTTCGGTTGGACCTATGCATCATATTATTCTATTAAATGGAATGTAGCCACAAGGGAGATAAAAAAGAAATTTTGAAAAACTGACATCACTGGCTTTTCCCTTGAGCCCTTCATATGTTTCCCAGCAGTGTTTCAATAAAAGAACTTGATTAAAAAGTTGTTTCAAACGATGCCGAAAGAGATCATAATTAATATACTAAAAGATTTATTAAAATTTAAAAGTTCAGGTCATCATTCTACGAAATCCGAAAATCAGGTAATTTCCTGAAGAGCTCCAAATTCGATGCAATCTAAATTCCATTACGCGCTCCTAAACAATTCATTGGTTATATCACGCGGTGCGAATGATGACGTCAAAATATACATAAAGGTACTATTGCAAGACGAACATAAATAGATGGATCTTGACCAAACTTAATATGCATACTCCTGATTATCCATATTCAAATACCGAATGATAATGAACACATAATATCCATACCTCTTAGGCTGGGGGCCCAATTTCTTTTTTTCTTATATGAGCAATATTCTCCAACGTTCGCTGTAAATATAAGCCTGAAATTGATCAGGCTCATTCCTTACAGCTTGCTTACAAAAGTTAAATAGGTTTCATTTTGAAACTCTACTTGGAACGGTTTTTTCTGATATGAGCTATATAAACAAAATTAACAACAAATACTGTTACAAGAATATCTGGATCTGGATCAAACTTAATATACATACATTTGATTATCAATATTCAAATACCGAAGGGTACTAAACACAGACATAATATCCATCGCTCTGTGGCCGGGGCCCCTTTTCATTTTTTCCTTAGATAAGCTAAATAAATAGCAATAGGCTTAGTACTCCTACATGTACAGATGGATCTTGACGAAAGTTAATACATATAATCTTGCTTATCAATACTCAAATAACGAAGGGTACTGAACTCATAATATCCATACCTCTGGGGCCGGGGGGACCCATTTCATTTTTTCTAATATAAGCTATATAAATATCAATAGGGCTAGACAACACCACAGGTTCTATGAAATTAGGTGGATCCTGGCCTAGCTTTGTAGCAATACACTTTTTAGTCCGTTCTAAAATATCGTTTGATTTAATATCCAATCCGTTCAAGGCCGATCTAGAATTTTCTAGAAACTTCGATAGTTTAAATAAGCTATGTCTATGGCAATTATACCAATTTTAATAGGACAAGTTTTAAATGTATAATTTATCTCAATAATTTTATAAGCCCCCCCCCCTCATCTCAGACATAAACAAAAAAGTACTTTCTTAAATGGACCAAAATATGGGCCCCCATATCAATTTAAATTTATTTTAGTTTGTAGCACAATTTAGTTGTATGATATTTTGCATTCGAGAAATAATTACGTAGATATCTAATTTATACACGTTTCATGGAGGATATTAAATTTAATCTAGAATGTTCTAAATTGTTCTACGGGGATATATAATTAGATCTAAAACCTTATTCAAACAAACTCGCATTGAGCATGATCCCATATAGAAACAGGAGCGTAATGGGACACATTGGTTACGCGTTTCCATCGGGTAACAGGATACCATCCAGATCCCATCGGGTAACGGGCTCAAACTGGGATCAGGATCCAATCAGGAAAAGGGATAACATCGGAAAAGAGAGTCACAAGGTGGAACGGGATCCCACAGTTAATGGTATCCTAAGGGGATCGGTAGCGCATCGGGATCCACTGAGATAAGGATCTCACAGGGATCAAGTTACCATTGGGATCGGGATCCCAATGGGATCTGGATTCCCCTGGCTCCGGGGCCACAAAGAAATAGGATTCCGGGAACGGGATAAAACCGGGAAAAGGGAGTGCGCTGGCATCGGGTTCAGAATGGGGTTAGGGACACATTAGAAATTGAGGTCTTACCAGGATCGGGGTCCCAAGGGCAGACCCGACAAAAAGTTGGTATTGATTTGAGGCAGGTTTGATTTTCGCAAAGGAATGCATGGTATAGTATCCGGAATATGTGGATACTTGATAATTTTGTACCTTTTTTTTCTTTAAAAAAAAGCTCTTCGCTGCGAAGCGCGGGTATTTTGCTAGTACATAATATCAATAAAGTTGTGATCAAGGAGAGTTTTTTAGCCAAAGATGTAACAATGTGTATGTCGTCATCATCCATCACTTAGCAAAAGTGATAGTCATATCAAAATATTTTCCGTTTCAGGTCTGCAAACATGGATGAGTACCAACTGTGGGCGCCCTTCGCCAAAAAGTACACTGTGCACGAGGAGACGTACCTGTGGACCCGAAACTTGCTGGCCAGCGGACTCAAGCCGTACAATGAACTCGGTTTGGAGAAGGCGAGACAGCATATCAATGAGAGGACCAAGATGCTAACCCCCGTAACTGACTACAGCGGTGATGAGTGGGAGGTAATTGTGCCCTCACCCTACTCAAAAGACGGAATTCCCGTAACGGTGTATAAACCTTCTTCGGCACCTGAAGTTCCCGCCATATTAGTGTATTTCCACGGAGGTGGTCTCCTCTTGGGGAATCGCAAAATGAGCGAGTGGGGGCTCAAGATTTTTGCAAGGGATTCTGGGGCCATCATCCTGAACGTGGAATACCGGTTGTTACCAGACCCAGTATTCCCTTTCGCCCCTTTTGACGATGGGGTCGTCGTCACCAAATGGGTTTTAGAAAACAAGGAAGCAATCGGTGGTAACCCGGACAGTAAAGTCGGCGTCGGGGGTGACAGCGGTGGTGGTTCTCTCGCCGCCAGCGTCACGAATGACGTTCGAGGGCTGGACTTCCAGGTTCTCATCTACCCCATGACGGACACGACCTTGTCCAGTCCAACCATCCAAGAGTTCGCTGAATGCCCTACACTCTGTCAAGCGGATGTCAAATGGTTTGTGGAAACCATGGCAGGACCCATCCCCGACTACAACAGCAACCCAAGGGTCAACGTCATGGTGCGCACCAACACCGGGGACTCCCCACCGGCCCTCATGATCCTCGCGGAACTCGATCCTATGAAGGGCGGTGGGCTCGACTACGCCGACAAGCTGAGAGCCGCCGGGGTGAGCGTTCAGTGTGAGATAATCAAGGGCGTCCCTCACGTCTTCTTCATGTTGCGCGACGTGTTCAAGACCAAAAGCGCTGAAGCCTACGCCCATGTCGTCAAATTTCTAAAACAATTCCAGTCATAAGCTATTGACTAACACTCCCTGACGCGACAACCATTATTTTAAAACGATTTACCTCAAACAGCCCCAATTGCCTGAAGTAGCAAAATCATCGAGAGAAAAAAAAATCTTCGATTAGTTAATCAGTCGTATTTATTTTTATACTTTAGCGTATTTATAAACAGAGTTTTACTCTAGATTCACATGTTTTAAAAATTAGATTGCTCAGTACCTTGTTCAATGCGAAACCACACATGGATGGTCGTAGTCTTGGTATTTAGGAAGTTTCATAAGAGGACTTTCTTTCCCATCTCAGATCATATTAAATTACTTGTTGAACAATCAACAATCAATAATGTTGAACTTTTTGTCAGTTTATTCAATATCTTTGCTTGTTGTTTTTGTTGTTGTTTATTGTTAGTTCTTTTTTTATAGAATGCTTTGATTTTTTTAAAGTCTAGAATAACTATGAGCCCTTCTGTAGTAAACAAATTTTGCAAATAACTCGCACTGCAGTCAGAAAACGCGTATGACTGTTTTGGTGGCAGGGAAATGTGACTTAATGCGGAGTCTGTTAACTTATTAACTATTTTATTCGACATCTTGCTCCATTAATTTCTACAAGAGATGATTACATTGCTTCTAAGGTCTCGTGCAGCTAATTTCTATGCGCTGCTGTTGCGCCGAGATTCTCGGGGATGTCGCGAGATTTTAAGAAAAATGATTTTTTTAAAAATCTTTATCAAATTTAAAAAAAACACTAAAAATTAGACGGACACAAAAAAATCCCCCCCCCCCCCCAATCGTCTGATCAAATCAGCAATTAAAATATTCGGTCAAATCACCAATCCAATCAGCATTTACATCATCAATAAAAATCAGCGATCAAATCATAAAATAAACACAGTTCAAGCCTTGTGTCCGTCATTTGCGTCAAGGGAGTTAACTGGTGTAGCAGCGGGGCCATTTGGAATAAAAACGCAATGGGTGGCCCTTTGTGATAAAAAATGAAGTACTGCGTTCAATCTGTGTGTGGAAACTATTGGAACGAGGTAAGTGGAAGCTTGAAATAGAGGGGAGAACGATTCGGTTGAGAGACTTCTTCAGCAGACATGGTAACAAAAACGGAAAGGTTTCTCTTCAAAATTTTGGAAAT
The DNA here is from genome assembly GCA_964033795.1 of Lymnaea stagnalis. Classification (NCBI taxonomy): domain Eukaryota; kingdom Metazoa; phylum Mollusca; class Gastropoda; family Lymnaeidae; genus Lymnaea; species Lymnaea stagnalis. Next base: position 158,562 of record CAXITT010000506.1, on the reverse strand, counting down.
TCTAATACACACACTGCTAATTTTGATTATATACATTGCATATACAAACGCCAACAGTACATGATACAAACGTCACCTGTACATTATACAAATGTCAACAGTACATTACACAAACGTTAACAGTACATGATACAAACGCCAACAGTATGTTATTAAAAACGTCAAACAAATATCAACAGTATGTTATGCAAACGACAACAGAACAATTTACAAACTTCAACTGTACATTGTACAAACGTCAACAGTACATGATACAAACGTCAACAGTACAGAATAACAAAGTACATAATAATAATAAAGTTCATTTCAAAAACACGCTTCATCCCCAAAGGCTCGAAGCGCGGTACAAAGTCAACAAAAAACAAATCTCTAATTTACCACATTTAAAACAAACGCAACACTACAAAAACTAATTACAAGCATACAATGTCAAAGTCTTTCAACTCATTTCAACCGTGAGCAACACAGCTAATATGCATTAAATGGAAAATATGGTAGACAATCATCCCAGAAGGTGTTTGCGAAATAAATACATGATACAAACGTCAACAGTACGCTGGATGTGCAGCAATCTCAAAGACGCCGCGCAGCAGTTTTGAGTATCCGCGCAGTTAATTTTTATAAAAATAACTCCAAACAGATACTCTGCACTCTGCAGCCGGAATTATTCAATTTTTGTGACATATAAATCCATGTTTTTTTTTTAAATTTGAATCAGATGTATAGCACCATCCCTTGCTAAGATTAAGTGGAGATCAAATTTTAAAACGAAATGGCGCTATAACTTTGCGCATGCAGCACAACCAGATTCGTCGTGAAACAGATGATGATGTCTGTGAAATGGGCTTCAATGCTAATGAGGGTATTGATTTCTCCTCAAGAAATAGCTGGGAGGATTGGAGGCTGAATAATCAAGCAAAAAAAAAAACACACACCGATGCTGTACAGAGACTTTGTTCTATTCAGTGGGAAGGTGTTTAGTTGAATGCTTACAGAAAGTGTCGCTGATCGAGGAATGCGCTAAGAAACAGCACAGCTTTAACGTGATAAAGAAGACCAGGTTAAGATTTTGATTGGCAACGTCCTTTTGGCAACCAACCTGAACACATTTCCGTCCATTACACACACAACGATATGGCTAAGTATGCCCTGGTCTCTGATAGCTGGCGCAGTAAGAATTACGCTTTTGAGTTTGTTGATTCTATCGGTTCCGTAGTGAAGGATGCTATAATTAGCAAACTTCGCAATGCAAAGTTCCGAACATAGATGAGAGCAATAATATATCACTGACAAAACTGATGATCTTATACATGTAAAGTTTCAGGCATGTCCCTATAATGTTTACAAGACAGCCTAGTGTTTGTTGGAATTTTGTCTCTGTCGCCATGTGACAGTAAATCTGTGGAATCAGCAACAACAGAGTTTTATCAGGAGAATTCCTTTAAAAAAAGGATCGCTAAGCTCCGTGCAGTGCACTTTGGTGAAAATGTTGTGCACTGGTCCGAAGAGGTTGCTGCATTGCTTGCAAATGACCAAGACGTAAACATGAGTTCTATCCTAAAACTCATTGAATTTTTATATTTGCACATGGACTCTCGTTAACATGAAAGTGAGTTGATGCAATGGCGAATCTTTGAGATATCTGCGTTAATCGACACTTCAGATTTTAATTTTGGTTAAGAAAAAACTTGCAGCACTGGTTTCTAGATATGCGACCTTCCTTGACAACTATTATGACATCCTGTCGACATTTAAGGATCAGTATCTTAACTTAAGATTTGTGCTTTGCAGAAAAAAAATGAATATGGGTTGATGCAGACTTTCGACAAGATGGTTCGATTAGTAATAAATGAGGAGCAATGCGACGAGATTGCCATTCTGTTGGATATTTGTGCTACATTGCTTGTAAATAGGCTGTAAGAATTACATTCCGACATGCTTATGAGGATTAAATTGTATCAGAATAATGGGCGTCAGATCAAGCTTGACGATGTGTTTAAAAGATGAAAGACAGACGCCACGGTTCCTCCAGAAATGAGTCAATCAATTGACCAGCGGCCATTGGTAGGAGGTGTGTTGGAATTTAGTTGCTTGACCCATTGAAAATAAATAATAGAAATAAATATAACTTTGATTGAACTATTGTTACATTTCTGATCATAATTATTGAAGTATCGTTCCATCATTATTTTTCACTAAAGTTCATATTTTGCATGTAATTTGCATGTGTTTGTTTTTGGGCGGTAAAAATTTCACACAAAAAATTGATGCTACAAAATGTTGCACACTACTATCATTTTGCACACGACTGTATAATTTTGCATACACCAGTATTATTTTGCATACAACTGAATGATTTTTGCACACATCTGTATGATTTTGCACACGAACAAGCAAACCTTAGAGGGAACACTGCTTATGACCCGCTCATAAGCCGACCCCATTTATTGAAAACTGATTTTTAAAAAAGCACTGCCCAAATGTGTAGCTAGGCCTAGTGCCGACATTGGTGGGGCAAGGTTTTTACTTACCCCTTCTATGATTGAAAACTCTACTGTTGGTCGAAAGGGCTACCCCTTCTTTAAAAAAAAATGGAAGAAAAGGGGACACGTGAGTGTGTGTGCGAAGGGTGGTAAATCATCCATTCCTAAGCCACTAATGAACAATTACTTCCCCAGAAATATGTTATGTAATACGTTAATCTCTCTCTCTCCCCCTCACTGTCTTCCCATCTCCTTTTCTCTCTCCTCTTCTTTTTCTCTCTACCCCCCTTTTGTCCTCCTCTGCCCTTGCTCTTTCTCCGTCCTCTCTTCCTCTCTCTCTCTATCCCCCTCTCTCACTCATTCTCTCCCCCTTCATTTCTTCCACTCACCATTCACCCCTCTCTTCCCCTCTCTCTCACTCACTCTCTTCCCTTGGTATACATAGACATAAAAGTTTAAAGTTAAACATGACTGGTTCGGGTATGGGATACAACATTGGTGGCATCCGTCCGTCACAATGTGACGATGGTGTGGGCTTCGGAGGACGAAATCCACAAGGCCTGGGATTGTTCTTCAAGGATTATAAGCTGGGCTACAAAATAACATTAGGGAAAACGATTATAAAGGGTGTCAATAACCGAACAGTTTCTTTTAACATTGTATCAGATATCGGTGTTCTGGTTATGGTAAGAACATCAAGAACATCATTGTCCACTTCCAACAAAGGGATCATCGTGTAAATGTTAACTACCCGTACATTTGCAAGTGACGCTAGAAAACTGTATTTAACCATAATTTGCCCAGGTGCATACTACAGACAGAGGTTCTCAAACGCTGAGGAACGGCGAAGACCAGGAGCAGACATGCTACTGTGTCAAAGAAGACTTGTTTTAAAAGTTTTCAAAAGTCTTGAATTGGGTTTGAGACCTTTTTTCACAGGTCTGATCTCGTTTGGTATTCAGGAGGAAAAAAAAAAGGGGGGGGGGATCGGTAGCCTGCAGCTACATTTTTGTGAGAATTATCAAAAATATTTCTGACCAATATGTTATAGTTTTGAGAACCCTTGGATGATGTTAACAGTTTGTGAAGATCTCTTTTGATAACCAAGTTCCCCCACCTCCCATGTCACCCAGCGATAAATCGCCACTGCGCCATTTGACATTTAATTGGACGAATCGCTTGACATTTAATAGACCCACATAGCCGCAGATCCGAATTTAAAAATGGTAAAATATCTAGGGGGATTAAAGGATGTGATCTAAATGATTTAAGGGTATGATTACATCATCTGGAGGATTAAAGGGTATGAAGAAATGATCTGAAGGATAAAAGAGCATGATCTCATGGTCTGAAGGTTGAAAGAGTACGTCCAATTCACACTTTGCAACATATTATATTAATATATACATATATATATATATATATATATATATA
>CAXITT010000506.1:111146-154549 GCA_964033795.1 Lymnaea stagnalis | reverse complement strand
TATCTATCTATATATATATATATATATATATATATATATATATATATATATATATAGCCCACCAAACATTGGCGACAGCAATGCGTGAACTTCCCATCTACTAAGGTTGCTTGACAAAACATGAAAATGCAGTTTAATTCAATCAGTGCAGGGAAACTCCAGATCCAAAATAGCATTCACTAATCTACTTATAACTTATCCAATAAGAACAAACCATATGAAGTGCAAAATATGTTATTTTAGGTATGGAAGGGATCAGGGTTTCTTTCAGCTATATTTCCGGGAGGGCACTGCCCCCAGGGGAAAGCCAAATGCCCCCCGGAGCAAAAAAATGTCAAACTATAAATCAACTGGCACTGCTGGCACTGCCCCCCCCCCCGAAAAATCTGATTTCTGAACTAATCACTGGAAGGGATAACAATGCGATGGAAGATTGTATTAATTTTAATTTAAAATATTGAAGGGGTGTGATTATTTCGCCCCAGGCAGCACAAGATAAGTATCAAAATAAAGGAATAAATTTGATAAATAATTAACCTCCTTGGGTGCATACATATTGGAGGTAGTAAATAGGATGTGTACAGTTTTACGTGGATGACAATCAGTGGCGACGCTACACCAGGTCCCGCCGGGTCCCAGGACCTGGTAAAAAAACTTGGGACCTGGCAAATGACCTGGTAAATTTTTATTAGTTACAAATATTGTATATATGCTCATTAAGCGTTAACTACATTACATGTAAGAGAACTTCCATTTTTAAATACCTTGATATGTTTAATTTTTTTATTTTTAATACATTTATTTGGGACCCGCCAAATTTTTTTAAGACATGTTAAATTTGATGGCGTCGCCACTGATGACAATATATTTAAATCGTATGGTATTACCTTTGTGATAAAAGAGATGTTACATTCTCTTTTGACAAATAAACATTTGCTTAACAAGTAAGAAAATCAATGGTGTTAACAAAACTTGGGTACGTGTATATATGTATACCAAAGAATATCAAAACCAAATCATTTTACAAACTTAGAAAATTTAATTTTCAAAAATGGAGATGGGTTAATATTTTCTTTTTTAAAAAAAATAACATCTATTTTTGTTTTTACTTTGCGAAAATTAAAGTGGGTGTATATTTTTATGAGATTAGCAATTATTTTTTTTAAAGACACACAAGTCTGTTTTAGACGCGAAAATTAAAAACGGTTTGCGAGATTCTTCTTTACATAAAAGAATTCTTTGTTTTACGATTTTCTGATAATGTATAATTTTAAAAAATCAAAAATGTCTGTAAAATTTTGATGCAGATATCAATATATATCCAATTTCTGTAATATAAAATATATTTATATCATATATAGAGTTTTTGCTTTAAATTTAAGATTAGGTTTTTAAACAATTTTTAGAGAAAAAAAGTTGTAATTCAAGGGCACGAAAAGAGGTAAATGTTAAGTATTTCTTTAGCGTAGTAATTGTCCCTCAATTAACTTCTTTAGTGACAAAAGTGATATAATTAGAGATAATTTAGACGGGGTAATTTAAGGTCATGTTCAGAGGTGAAAAAAAGTAGTTTAGGAGCGTGAAAGGGAGTAGGGTAAGCGTATAATGTATAGGAGATGCTACTTCTCAAAAGTTAATGATGTTAGAAACGTAAATATCATTACATTTTTAAAGTTATGAATTGCAATGAGTTTCGCAAAAGCATTTAGAAATTATCGCAAGGGACCAACCATTATTATCCCGATGACATCGGGTCATTTATTCTGGTATATAATATAAGATTTATTATATATATATATCTATATATATATATATATATATTAAGAATTAACAAAACTTGGATGTTCTATATTAAGGGGTTAGAAACTAATACCAGAAGTTGGAGTTGCCTGCTCGTCGGATGTGGTTATGTTGACTGTGTTTTAAAAATTGAATCTGCACCCGTCATTTACTGACTATATTATTCTTCTAGTGGTGGAAGAGTTTCTGGAGTTGACCAAATCAATCTCTCACCCAGAGACAAATCTGGATCAAGCAGCGAGTCAATGTCGAGAGACTGTCGGAGACAGGATTGGGTGAAACGAAAGACCATGACAGCATTGGGTGAGACGAAGGACCATGACAGCATTGGGTGAAACGAAAGACCATGACAGCATTGGGTGAAACGAAAGACCATGACAGCATTGGGTGAGACGAAGGACCATGACAGCATTGGGTGAGACGAAGGACCATGACAGCATTGGGTGAGACGAAGGACCATGACAGCATTGGGTGAGACGAAGGACCATGACAGCATTGGGTGAGACGAAGGACCATGACAGCATTGGGTGAGACGAAGGACCATGACAGCATTGGGTGAGACGAAGGACCATGACAGCATTGGGTGGAACGAAGAACCATGACAGCACTGGTTGAGACGAAGGAACATGACAGCAATGGGTGAGACGAAGGACCATGAAAGAACGCGAGCAGTTGAAGTTTTTAGCATGAGCCTTGATCACATCATGGGCTCGTGCAGCTAAACAGTTATGATTTTGAGGGTTTACAGGTGAGATCCCGTGTAGTGATTGTTTAGATAGCGTGCACTGTCTGATGCGCGAGATCTCACGCGCCGACGGTTGCCTTGAGATCTAATATACAACTGGTAAGATATCATGTGACGACTGATGGTTGAGATGCCATGTGCTGGCTGATGGGTGAGATATCATATCTTGACTCATGGGTGAGAAGTCATGTGCTGACTGATGGGTGTGATGTCATGTGCTGGCTGATGGGTGAAATATCATATCTTGACTCATAGGTGAGATCATTTGCTCACTGATGGGTGAGATATCATGTACTGACTGATGGGTGAGATATCATGTGCTGAATGATGGGGGAGTATCATGTACTGACTGATGGGTTAGATATCATGTACCGACTTAATGGTAAGATATCATGAACCGACTGAATGGTAAGATATCATGAGCTGACTAAAATGGTGAGATAACGTGTGCTAACTGATGAGTGAGTTCTCATAAAATGACTGAAGGAGATCTCATTTACTAACTGATGAGATAACATATGCTAACTGATTGTTGAGATAGCATAATGCACAAACTGAATGGAAAAATCTCATGCATTGTCTAAGGAGAAAAAATTCAAGCTCTAACTGATGAGTGAAATGTCATGTACTGGCTGATCAGGAAGATCTCCTGTCTTAAATAATGACAGCACATTATTCCCCACGACTTATATGATCCGTCCCTATTTTAAATAAAACCAGATGGTCTACTTGGCATTGATCCAGCGAATGAAACAAAGACTGCTGATATGTTCCTGTCTTCTTTTGTAATAGGGGCCGTTGGGAGTCCAATTGTGTGTGTGTGGGTGTGGGGAGGGGGGGGGGCAAATTCCCTGAACACACAAATCCTGGCCAAACATGGTTGATAGAATCTCTCTCATTAATCATTAATGCAAATATGTTCAGGGGTGGTCAATGCTATGGCCTGTAAGTATTTTAGAGTGAAATGAAACATATCCGCTGTTCAGTAGTGCACTTGTTAGAATGTGTGCCTCTCTCTTTCTCTGTCCTATTCTCTCCCTCTCTCTTCCTCTCACTATTTCTCTATGTCTATCTTTCTCTCTCTTTTTTTCTGTTTCTCTCTCTTTCTTTCTCCCTGTATTTCCCCCTTTCTCTATTTCTCCTTTTTTTTCTTTCTTTTTCTCTCTCTATACATCTCTCTTTATATAGTTCTCTTTCTCGCTCTCTTTCTTTCTCTCTCCCATACACATACGCTTACAGAGACCTATACATACACAAACAAACAAACACACAGACACACACACACGCACATATATATATATATACGTATTGGCAACGTGACACTTACAATCCGTTAAAAATTGGTTCATTAATATATTTAGTGAACTGGAACTCATTGTTGTTTTTTCGCCACGGTTGTGCGATTTCGCGGCTTTACGAACATTCCTGCTTAATATCACCCTCGGCTTATTTATCCCCACAAGTGTCGCAAGTTTCTATAATTCCTAAACAGGTTGCGTCTATTGATCCGTAACAGCCGTGCGAAGATCAGAGCCTCTGCGCCTATTTAAGGGTGAGTAGCCGGCACATCATGCAGATGCTGGTGCATGAGACTCGCAGTGGATGCATTTAGGTGAGTCGGTTATTGCATGTCACTAGTTTGTTCTGATGTTTTGTTAATTTTTAAAAAAATTCTTATCGGAATGTCATCTGTTCAAGTCTAATTAGGCTGCCCTGTGTCTAGTCAATGGTCAGTCTTCCTGGTCAATGGTCAGCATGCCTGGCCAATGGTCAGTCTGTCTGGTCAATGGTCAGCTTGTCAGGTCCGTGGTCAGACAGTCTGGTCAATGGCTAGCTTGTCAGGTCCGTGGTCAGACAGTCTGGTCAATGGCCAGCTTGTCAGGTCCGTGGTCAGCCATTCTGGTCAAGGGCCATTCTGTCAGGCTCTTCTATCACGTCGCCATCCTAAACTAAGACGCAGATGACAAGTCATCCGTTATGCCACGCAACCAAAATGTTAACACACACACACACAGAAAATGTGCACATATCCTTTGAATACACGTCCTTTATACAGACACGTTTGGTTACATTATCTACATCACCTGGAAACACTGAGGTCCGGTTGAAAGGTGTCACAACTGCCACATAACCAGATCACTATCAAAAGGATGACGTAACAGCTGCCATGTACCTTTTAAATTTGATCTATGTTATACAAAAATAATTTATGTAACAATTTCGCTTTTTAATACACACAGAAACATATTTTTCACTTAAACTTCAATAAGGTGCATTGTGTTCTTGTCTCTTCTTGTGTGTTGTGTGTTCTTGTGTGCAATTTTTTCATAACTCTAAATGGGTATGTCTATGATAATTGTAATTTTAACTATGAAACATTTGAACATGATAAAATTACAATATATGACTAATATTGCATATAGTAGAAGAAATGTCGTAAATATTGTTTTAAATTATGAAATATGTTGTTTTTAAATGCTTCTTTTCTCTGCATCATACCATCAAACCTTGCACTAAGATGACTCAGCAGCAGGAAGACCCATGAGAGTAAAAAATAAATCACAATGCCACACTATTACCCATGAGGCTAAGCATTTGGATGACGAAGCAGTGATTAAGATCCATGGGACCTAGCATTTTGGATGACAAATCAGCACTAGGCCACATGAGACAAAGTACTGAGATGTCAAAACAATACTATAACACATGAGACTAAGCACTAAGATGTCAAAGCAGTACTAGGAACAATGGGACCTGGCACTAAGATGTCAAAGCTGCTGTAGTGCCAGGAACCATGGGACCTAGCACTCAGGCGACAAAACAGTTCTAAGGTTCATGGCGGTGGTGTTAAATTTGGACCCTACCTTTGACTTGTTTTGTGTTTGTCAACTGAACTGCAGATGATATCAGGCGAACAGATTGATAAAAAAATTTTTTTAAAAAAAAACATAAACAAAAAAAACCAGCCGTACACGAACAAAAGCCAAGTTAACATAAAGGATTTCAAAATAATACTATTAATAGATATAATAGATATTTAAATTAAACAATCCATATGTTTCCCAGCAGTGTTTCAATAAAAGAACTTGATTAAAAAGTTCTTTTAAACGATGCCGAAAGAGATCATGCTTAATATACTAAAAGATTTATTAAAATTTCAAAATTCAGATCATCATTCTACGAAATCCGAAAATCAGGTAATTTCCTGAAGAGCTCCGAATTCGATGCAATCTAAATTCCATTACGCGCTCCTAAAAAATTCATTGGTTATATCACGCGGTGCGAATGATGACGTCAAAATATACATAAAGGTACTCTTGCAAGATGAACATAAATAGATGGATCTTGACCAAACGTAATATACATACTCTTGATTATCCACATTCAAATACCGAATGATAATGAACACATAATATCCATACCTCTTAGGCTGGGGGCCCAATTTCTTTTTTTCTTATATGAGCAATATTCTCCACCGTTCGCTGTAAATAAGCCTGAATTTTATCAGGCTCATTCCTTACAGTTTACTTACAAAAGTTAAATAGGTTTCATTTTGAAACTCTACTTGGAACGGTCACAACCAGGGACCCCGATTTCGTTTTTTTTTCTTATATGAGCTATGTAAATCAAATTAACAACAAATACTGCTACAAGAATATCTTGATCTGGACCAAACTTAATATACATACATTTGATTATCTATATTCAAATACCGAAGGGTACTAAACACATAATATCCATCGCTCTGTGGCCGGGGCCTCTTTTCATTTTTTCCTTAGATAAGCTAAATAAATAGCAATAGCCTTAGTACTCCTACATGTATAGATGGATCTTGACGAAAGTTAATACATATAATCTTGCTTATCCATATATAAATATCAATAGGGCTAGACAACACCACAGGTTCTATGAGATTAGGTGGATCCAGGCCTAGCTTTGTAGCAATACACTTTTTAGTCCGTTTTAAAATATCGTTTGATTTAATATCAAATCCGTTCAAGGCCGATCTAGAATTTTCTAGAAACTTCGATAGTTTAAATAAGCTATGTCTATGGCAATTATACCAATTTTAATAGGACAAGTTTTAAATGTATAGTTTATCTCAATAATTTTTATAAGGATATCTTCATCTCAGACATAAACAAAAAGGTACTTTCTTAAATGGACCACCAAATGGGCCCCCATATCAATTTCAATTTATTTTAGTTAGTAGCACAATTTAGTTGTATGATATTTCGCATTCGAGAAATAATTACGTAGATATCTAATTTATACACGTTTCATGGAGGATATTAAATTTAATCTAGAATGTTCTAAATTGTTCTACGGGGATATATAATTAGATCTAAAAGCTTATTCAAACAAACTCGCAATGAGCATGATTCCATATAGAAACAGGAGCGTAATGGGACACATTGGTTACGCGTTTCCATCGGGTAACAGGATACCATCCAGATCCCATCGGGTAACGGGCTCAAACTGGGATCAGGATCCAATCAGGAAAAGGGAAAACATCGGAAAAGAGAGTCACTAGGTGGAACGGGATCCCACAGTTAACGGTATCCTAAGGGGATCGGTAGCGCATCGGGATCCACTGAGATAAGGATCTCACAGGGATCAAGTTACCATTGGGATCGGGATCCCAATGGGATCTGGATTCCCCTGGCTCCGGAGCCACAAAGAAATAGGATTCCGGGAACGGGATAAAACCGGGAAAAGGGAGTGCGCTGGCATCGGGTTCAGAATGGGGTTAGGGACTCATTAGAAATTGAGGTCTTACCAGGATCGGGGTCCCAAGGGCAGACCCGACAAAAAGTTGGTATTGATTTGAGGCAGGTTTGATTTTCGCAAAGGAATGCATGGTATAGTATCCGGAATATGTGGATTCATTAGAAATTGAGGTCTTACCAGGATCGGGGTCCCAAGGGCAGACCCGACAAAAAGTTGGTATTGATTTGAGGCAGGTTTGATTTTCGCAAAGGAATGCATGGTATAGTATCCGGAATATGTGGATACTTGATAATTTTGTACCTTTTTTTTCTTTAAAAAAAAGCTCTTCGCTGCGAAGCGCGGGTATTTTGCTAGTACATAATATCAATAAAGTTGTGATCAAGGAGAGTTTTTTAGCCAAAGATGTAACAATGTGTATGTCGTCATCATCCATCACTTAGCAAAAGTGATAGTCATATCAAAATATTTTCCGTTTCAGGTCTGCAAACATGGATGAGTACCAACTGTGGGCGCCCTTCGCCAAAAAGTACACTGTGCACGAGGAGACGTACCTGTGGACCCGAAACTTGCTGGCCAGCGGACTCAAGCCGTACAATGAACTCGGTTTGGAGAAGGCGAGACAGCATATCAATGAGAGGACCAAGATGCTAACCCCCGTAACTGACTACAGCGGTGATGAGTGGGAGGTAATTGTGCCCTCTCCAGCGGACTCAAGCCGTACAATGAACTCGGTTTGGAGAAGGCGAGACAGCATATCAATGAGAGGACCAAGATGCTAACCCCCGTAACTGACTACAGCGGTGATGAGTGGGAGGTAATTGTGCCCTCGCCCTACTCAAAAGACGGAATCCCAGTAACGGTGTATAAACCTTCCTCGGCACCGGAAGTTCCCGCCATATTCATGTATTTCCATGGAGGCGGTCTCCTCTTGGGGAATCGCAAAATGAGCGAGGGGGCCCTCAAGATTATTGCAAGGGATTCCGGGGCCATCATCCTGAACGTGGATTACCGGTTGTTACCAGACCCGGTATTCCCTTTCGCCCCTTTTGATGACGGGGTGGTTGTCACCAAATGGGTTTTAGAAAACAAGGAAGCAGTCGGTGGTAACCGGGATAGTAAAGTCGGCGTCGGGGGTGAAAGCAGTGGTGGTCACCTCGCCGCCAGCGTCACGAACGACGTTCGAGGGCTGGACTTCCAGGTTCTCATCTACCCCATGACGGACACGACCTTGTCCAGTCCAACCATCCAAGAGTTCGCTGAATGCCCGACTTACCATCCAGCGGATGTCAAATGGTATCTGGACACCATGGCGGGACCCATCCCCGACTACAGCACCAACCCAAGGATCAACGTCATGGTGCGCACCAACACCGGGGACTCCCCACCGGCCCTCATGATCCTCTCGGAGCTCGATCCTATGAAGGGCTGCGGGCTCAACTACGCCGACAAACTGAGAGCCGCCGGGGTGAGCGTTCAGTGTGAGATCATCAAGGGCGTCCCTCACGTCTTCTTCTCGTTGCGCGACGTGTTCAAGACAAAATGCGTTGAAGCCTACGCCCATGTCGTCAAATTTCTAAAACAATTCCAGTCTTAAACTATTGACCAACACTCCCTGACGCGACAAACATTATTTTAAACCGATTTACCGCGAACAGCCCTAATTGCCTGAAGTAGCATAATCATCGAGAGAAAAAAAATAAAACTTGGATTATTTAATCAGTCGTATTTATTTTTATACTTTAGCGTATTTATAAACAGAGTTTTACTTCAGATTCTCATGTTTCAATAATTAGATTGCTCAGTACCTTGTTCAATGCGAAACTACACATGGATGGTCGTAGTGTTGATATATATGAAGTTTCATAAGAGGACTTTCTTTCCCATCTCAGATCATATTAAATTACTTGAACAATCAATAATCAATACTGTTGAACTTTTTTTGTCGGGTTATTCAATATCTTTAGCCATTTGTCCGAAAAATGCGTCAAGAGAGTTAACTGGTGTAACAAGGTGGTGATTTGGAATAAAAACGCAATGGGTGCCCCTTTGTGATAATAAATGAAGGTCTGCGTTCAATCTGTGTGTTGGAACTATTGGAACGAGGTAAGTGGAAGCTTGAAATAGAGGGGAGAACGATTCGGTTGAGAGACTTCTTCAGCAGACCGGGGGACAAAAACAGAAAGGTTTCCTTTTAAAATATTGGAAATTCTAATAAACACACTGCTAATATATACATTGCATTATACACACGTCAACAGTACATGATACACACGTAAACAGTACAGCATACAAACGTCAACAGTAAATTATAAAAACTTCAACAGTACACTAAATAAAGGTCAACAGTACGTTATACAACTGTAAACAGTACATTATAAAAAAGTCAACAGTACACTATACAATCGTCAACAGTATATTATACAAATGTCAATAGTACATTATACAAATGTCAACAGAACAGCATAAAATCGTCAACAGTACACTAAACAAATGTCAACAGTACGTTATACAAACGTAAACAGTACATTATGGATGTCATTTGTGGTAGTTTATTTTAATTAAACTGAAGAATTTAGTTTACAAACATTTAGTCCGTTCAATTACCTTTCACGTGGTACCTCATTTTGTCTTACAAATCCAACAATAAAATTTTTAATAGTTTTTTTTTAATCCCAACCTCTCACTTCTGGTACCCGGGTACGAATAGCCACTTCGATAATTACTTTCTACTAATGAATCTTAAAAGAGTAGCAAAACAAACAAAAAAATAGATTGTGAAAGTACTTTGTGAGTAGCAGATATGTGGAACCAAGATAAGACCCACGTATCACCAAGGTCAAGCAGAATTCAAGGCATGATGACATAATGATTTATTGAAAATGAAAGCATAGGATACATTGTGACGGCACATAGGCGCCTTCCTCCCCACATCAAAAAAAACAAACAAACAAACAAACAAAAAGTTGTTTCGAAAACGGCTTACATATCCTCTTTCTCTCTCTCTCTCTCTCTCTCTCTCTTCATCTCTCTATCTCTTTTAATTCTCTCTCTCACTCCCTCTCTCTTTTACTCTCTTTTTCTCTCTCACTCTTAGTCTTTCTTTCTCTCTTTTTCTCTCTCTTTTTCTTTCTCTATCTCACTCTCTCTCTCTCTCTATCTCGCTCTCTCTCTCTCGCTCTCGCTCTCGCTCTCTCTCTCTCTCTCTCTCTCTCTCTCTTACTCACCCTAAACATATAAACATTATTGCACCAATGATCAAATTGAACATAATTTAATGTCCCCATTAATTTACATATTTAGTGGACTGTAATTAATTTCCACGCGGTGACGTAGCTTCATGGTATTCTGATTTCACTGTATTGCGAGGTGGTCTGATCCATTATGGAAGTGTAGCATGGCCCTCGCATGTCGACTTCGATGTCATAGTTTCCATTAATACCTGCCTGTTAAGTATCTTACTATAAAACATCCATTAAAATTGTCAGTCAGACGTGATCTATTTAAGGTCCCGTCGTTAGAGAAAGAACTTATAGTTCACGGGACTCACTCCCAGGCTGTTGGCTTTACTTGTAAGGTAAGTGATTATGTCTGTCTCGTCGGTGCTCGTCGTCTTAAAAGGTCCGGCAAGGACTGCCGTTCGTCTGCACGTCTGTGTATGCCGTCGAGTGGTGGGCATTGTCTGTCGGCCAGGTGTTTCCGCTACGAAATCATCCCAGATCAGACAGCGATGTGTGTTAGCACGCGTAGTGTGCTTTGCAATACCTTAAAACAACGGTTCTCAACCTGTGGGTCGTGACCCTTTTACAGGGGGTCGCCTAAGACCATCTGAACTGAAAACACACGTACTCTACAGTTATAAAGTGTCAACGAAAATAATTTTGTGGTACGGGGGTCGCCACAACACGATAAACGGTATTTAAGGGTCGCGGCATTAGAAAGGTTGAGAACCACTGCCTTGTAAGATCTAAGGACTTCCGGTACAAAAATCACAGAAGGCGCCACCAATGCAAGGGAGTGTGGTGGGGCCATCGTCCTGATGGTGGTGTGTTTCTGGCGAAATCTTCGTAACTAAATGACCCTCTTCCCGGCAGCCTATCGAGCTGAAACTTGGCACGTAGACTCGTTGCTGATGTCAACGCTTTCTATTAAATTTTCAGCCCCACCCCCAAAAATACAACCTTTCCCGTTTTTCAAGCGGGGGAAAAATAAGGGGGGGGGGTGGTGTTGATCATTTGTTCAATAGGTGCGTGTTTTTTTTTTGGTGTAGAGATTGTGTAAATGGTACTATGTGCTTTGTATTTGTGACGCATTTGGGTATGCAGTAAAAATTACAATGTTTTTTTTGTTTTTTTTTAAAGTGCGAAAATGAAGGAAAATATAACAAAAAGTGTTTCCTTCAAAAGTTGACCCACTTCTCTGAAAGCTTCTTAATACATACAACACCTTGCAATTACATCAAGGCAAAGAAAAGATGCAGAGAAATGATTTATACAAAAACTTCTTTTTTTTAAGGGGTTGTATAATTCAATTTTGGAAAAGTCGGTAAAAGCGAAGACAATGTAACGTTAACATAGCTTAGAGACAAAAACAAGACATGGCACGAAATGAAAATATGATAGAAGCGGAGACATTTGAATACGATACGTGAAGAGAATGATCAAAAATGGGCTGATCCACTGCTCCAGCATGAAACAGAAACTCGTCCATCTCTCCCCCCCCCCCAGACAGCGACGAGGCCCCGACAGGCAGTTCCGCCCAATAAAAACAAGAACTCGGTACAAGATCTCCTCATTCCTGCCAAAGACACTAATAAATTTGAATACGATACGTGAAGAGAATGATAAAAAATGGGCTGATCCACTGCTCCAGCATGAAACAGAAACTCGTCCATCCCTCCCCCCCCCCCAGACAGCGACGAGGCCACGACAGGCAGTTCCGGCTAATAAAAACAAGAACTCGGTACAAGATCTCCTCATTCCTGCCAAAGACATTAAGGGACTGAAGCAAGCTTCCAAAAGCAACAGTTGAGGCGACTACACTTGACACATTTATGTCTATTGCCTCCTGTCTTCCAAACCCCCAGTTCATAATACCACTGCTGAGTAGCCCTCGCAAACAGTGAAGTATCCCCTTGAATACCATGCACAGTAACATCTGAGCCCCTCTGAAAAATAGGAGCCAGAATGATTAGTTCATTGATCGCGAGCCCTAAAAATATAGAATACCATAAGCATTAGATAAATAATCGAGTGAATGTACTAGTAAACCAACATATGTGTGTATATTTACAATTTTTCATTTATCCAAAAAAAGGATGATGTCAACTTACGTAAGTGTATAACCATCAAATTGTCAACTGCTTGACGGAATTCATCGTTTTTATGTAAAAAATATTTCTGCTTCAGATATCCAAACATGGATGAGTACCAACTGTGGGCGCCCTTCGCCAAAAAGTACACCGTGCACGAGGAGACGTACCTGCTGACCCGGATAATGTTGGCAGCCGGGATGAAGCCGTACCATGAACTCGGTTTGGAGAAAGCGAGACAGCAATCCATTGAGAGGACCAAGGTCGCAACTGGCTTCATTGACTACAGCGGTGATGAGTGGGAGGTAATTGTGCCGTCGCCTTACTCAAAAGACGGAATTCCTGTAACGGTGTTTAAACCTTCCTCGGCACCGGAAGTTCCCGCCATATTGGTAATTTTTCCACGGTGGCGGTCTCCTCTTGGGGAATCGCAAACAGAACGAGGGGGCCAACAAGATTATTGCAAGGGATTCCGGGCCATCGTCCTGAACGTTGAATACCGGTTGTTACCGGACCCAGTATTCCCTTTCGCCCCTTTTGACGACGGGGTCGTCGTCACCAAATGGGTTTTAGAAAACAAGGAAGCAGTCGGTGGTAAACCAAGAAGCAAGGTCGGCATCGGGGTTGACAGCGCTGGCGGTCAACTCTCTGCAAGTGTGACCAATGACGTACTCGGGTTGGACTTCCAGGTTCTCGTCTACCCCATGACGGACACGACTTTGTCCAGTCCATCTTTTAAAGAGTTCGAAAAATCCCCGATTCTGGGTGAAGGCGACATCAAATGGGCTTTAGACCTCACTGTGGGGAACATCCCCGACTACAGCACCAATCCAAGGGCCAACCTCATGAAGCGTACCAACACCAGGGACTCTCCGCCAGCCCTCGTCATCCTTTCGGAACTTGATCCTTTCAGGGACTGTGGGCTCGAGTACGCTGACAAGCTGAGAACCGCCGGGGTGACCGTCCAGTGCGAGGTCATCAAGGGCGTCCCCCACGCCTTTTTCATCTTGCGGACGTGTTCAAGACGATATGCCCTGAAGCATACGACCTGGTCGTCAGGTTTCTGAAGAATTTCCAGTTATAAGCTCAGGTCTTCTATTCCGATGCGAAACAAGAACATTATTGTAAAAAAAACAAAAACAACAACTAATGTAAGCAGTGAATTGTCGCGAACTGGAGACCCACTCAATGACAAGTCCTTTTATTTATTCCATTGTAAATTTTGCTAGTCACGTGCTTTCTAACTTGTTTAGTTGTTACGTTCAGTTTCGTCAGTGGGAATGAGTGTATGGAAATTTAAAAAAAAATTATCACGAAGCAGCCCTGCGTTTGTTTGTTTGTTTGTTTGTATTTTTTAAATCCAAATACCAGACAAAAAATATCACAGCAAAAAAAAAAACTTTAGAGATTTCCTTCTGTTGTTGTTTTTTTTTTTTTTTTTTTTTTTTTTTTTTTTTTTTTTTTTTTTTTTTTTTTTTTTTTTTTTTTTTTTTTTTGTTTTTTTTTTTTTTCTTGTTTTTTTTTTTTTTTGGTGATCTGATACTTGTTATACTTCTTTTTTGTCTTGTTTTCTGATGAAGGGCTCTAAGCTGAAACGTCAAGATCGATTGACCTGTTTATGAATTCAAGTTTGGCATACCTTGTTCTCATATTTATTTTTTACACAACTTGAATGCAGTCCATCAATTATTATCCGTGACATCATCGGGTCTCAATATATTGGTATGAGACATCATCAGGTCTCAATTTATTTGTCAGTGACATCGTCGGGTCTCAATATATTGGTCTGTGACATCATCGGGTCTCAATAAATTGGTCTGTGACATCATCGGAGAATAAAGCTATGTTCTCATTTTACCAATTCAGAAAATCAATGACGCTAAAAAACATAAGTACATTTACATAATTATACCCATGAATATCAAAACCCATTAATTTTACACAAGCGAACATTTATTTTTCAAAATAGAAAAGGGTTAAGATTTTCTTATAGATAGATTCACAGAAAGATGATAGATAGTTAGACAGATAGACAAATAGACTGCTAGACTGATAGACTGATTGACAGACAGATAGACCGATACATGATAGCTGATAGATATCTATAAAGCTAACTTGCCATTATCTGTATTTTATAGAGATAAATATTGTATCGTATGTCATATCATAAATCATTTATAATATTATTTTACATCCAAAATGTGTGGGTTTGCTTGTGTGTTTGTTTGTGGGATTATTTGTGAGTTTGTTGGTTTGTTTGTAGGTTTGCTTGTGGGTTATCTTGTGGGTTTGCTTGTGGGTTTGCTTGTGGGTTTGTTTGTGGGATTGTTTGTGGGTTTGTTTGTGGGTTTGTTTGTGGGATTGTTTGTCAGTTTGTGGGTTTGTTTGTGGGTTTGCTTGTTGTTTTGTTTGTGGGTTAGCTTGTGGGTTTGTTTGTGGGATTGTTGTGGGTTTGTTTAGGGTTAGCTTGTGGGTTTGTTTGTGGGTTTGCTTGTGGGTTTGTTTGTGGGTTTTTGTGGGTTTGTTTGTGGGTTTGCTTGTGGGTTTGATTGTGGATTTGTTTGTGGGATTGTTGTGGGTTTGTTTGTGGGTTTGTTTGTGAATTTGTTGTGGGTTTGTTTGTGGGTTTGTTTGTGGGTTGCTTGTGGGTTTGTTTGTGGGCTTGTTTGTGGGTTTGTTTGTGGATTGTTGTGGGTTTGCTTATGGGTTTGTTTGTGGGATTTTTATGGGTTTGCTTGTGGGTTTGTTTGCGGGTTTGTTTGTGGGATTTTTATGGGTTTGCTTGTGGGTTTGCTTGTAGGTTTGTTTGTGGGTTTGTTTGTGGGTTTGCTTGTAGGTTTGTTTGTGGGCTTTTTATGGGGTTTTTTGTGGGTTTGTTTGTGGGATTTTTATGGGTTTGCTTGTGGGTTTGCCTGTGGGTTTGTTTGTGGGTTTGTTTGTGGGTTTGTTGTGGGTTTGCCTGTGGGTTTGTTTGTGGGTTTGCTTGTGGGTTTGCTTGATTATTTGCATGTTGGTTTTCTTTGTGGGTTTGCTTGTGTGTTTGTTTGTGTGGTTGCTTGTAGGTTTACTTGTTGGCCCCTTGTATTGATGGATGGAAACCAAAACTTGGCAGACACACTCTGAAGAGAAAAAGGAGGTTGTGGGCAAACTCTACCCTTAACGTTGAGTATAATGTGATGGTGTTTGGATGCCGCTGAACTGCCAGTAGGCCCACTCGATCGTTGAAGTGGTGTGCTACCCTCAGATAACATATGCACACACACGCCGCATTTTCCATTAACACCTGGTTAAGTTACATATAATAGCCCTTAATGAGGGTTCTATGGCGATTCGCAGCTAACATTTCGCCGGTGCCATTTCGCCGTCGGGCCACTTCGCCGTCGGGCCACTTCGCCGAGGGCGATTTTTTGCGACGATGATAAAAATCACTTTAATTCCAAAGTGATAATTAAATCCACCGGTGATTTAAGCATGTGTATGTTTCAAGAATATCTCCATATTTGTGCAAATGCCCCCCTTTGTTTGTCGTTTTGTTTGTTAGTTCCCCATAAGCTCCCATCTGGATATATTTGAAGAATTATGTAAATTTTAAGAAAAATTATTTTTTCACTTTTAAGTGCCCCCACCACTTTCATTTTTTTTTTTTTTTTTTTTTTTTTTTTTTTTTTTTTTATTTTTTTTTTTTTGAGAAATGCACCAAAACACAAGCCTTCCAGACAAAAGTCAAATAACACGCCATCCGATTTGTCAACCCAAACTATGACGTTGAAGCGGGTTTCCACTGAACTCGGTGAGTGAAATAACCTGAGAACAGATCCCCCTGCTAATCTACAAATACATTGTGTTCTTGATTTGTTTTTTTTTTTTAATCATTTTAATCACTTCTAAAGCTCTCAAAAATCATTTCTATATCTTTTTCGGTGAAGCGACGGTCGGCGAAACGTCCCAGTCGGGCGAAACGGACTTCGGCGAAACGTCCCAGCGGCAAATTGGATGTCGGCGAAACTGACATCGGCGAAACGTCCCGGCGGCGAAAAGGCGGCAGTGAAAGACCCATTCCGCCTTACAAGCACAAGCAACAGACTGGCTTCATGTGTGGGCGTGTTGCTAGCAGATCACGAAGACTTAGCAGACCAGCTTTGCTGTGAGCCCAGTGGCCGATAGCTGAAGTAAGTACGTTTATCAATGTCCGTCCGGTCAAACTGAGAACTTCGATACGAGGAAACCTGTAGAGGCAGCACTATGTCCGTCTCGTCATACTGAGTACTTAGGTACAGGGAAACCTGTAAGGACAGCACTATGTCCGTCTCGTCATACTGAGTACTTAGGTACGGGGAAACCTGTATGGACAACACTATGTCCGTCTCGTCATACTAAGTACTTAAGTACAGGGAAACCTGTAAGGACAGCACTATGTCCGTCTCGTAACACTGAGTACTTAGGTACGGGGGAAGCCTGTAGGGACAACACTATGTCCGTCTCGTAATACTGAGTACTTAAGTACGGGGAAACCTGTAGGGACAGCACTATGTCCGTCTCGTAATACTGAGTACTTAGGTACGGGGAAACCTGTAGGGACAGCACTATAGCCGTCTCGTCATACTGAGTACTTAAGTACGGGGAAACCTGTAGGGACAGCACTATGTCCGTCTCGTCATACTAAGTACTTAAGTACGGGGAAACCTGTAGGGACAGCACTATGTCCGTCTCGTCATACTGAGTACTTAAGTACGGGGAAGCCTGTAGGGACAACACTATGTCCGTCTCATCATACTGAGTACTTAGGTACGGGGGAAGCCTGTAGGGACAGCACTATGTCCGTCTCATCATACTGAGTACTTAGGTACGGGGGAAACCTGTAGGGACAACACTATGTCCGTCTCATCATACTGAGTACTTAGGTACGGGGGAAGCCTGTAAGGACAACACTATGTCCGTCTCATCATACTGAGTACTTAGGTACGGGGGAAGCCTGTAGGGACAACACTATGTCCGTCTCATCATACTGAGTACTTAGGTACGGGGGAAGCCTGTAGAGACAGCACTATGTCCGTCTCATCATACTGAGTACTTAGGTACGGGGTAAGCCTGTAGGGACAGCACTATTCCACGGTTCGCTATTCACGGGTTTCACTGTGCCCTGTTTCGACGGTTTTTTTTAATAAGCCTCAGTGTCGTTCCGCGTTAGTGTCAAGTCTGCCCCAGACTTCTCTCGTCTGTTAAACTACGGGCTCAACGGTTCATCCGGGTCTGTCAACCATGCCCTTTCCTTTCACGCCACCAACTTACCACCCGATTTCAGACAACAGACGTGGCCGGGCGTGGAGACGTGTAGCGCTTAGCAGCATCCGTTCTGAGACCAAACACATCTTCACGTACACACAGAGGTATATCTGTTTGATCTCTCTCTCTCTCTCTCTCTCTCTCTCTCTCTCTCTCTCTCTCTCTCTCTCTCTCTCTCTCTCTTTATATATATAATAATTCCCGAGTGTATATATATAACATCTCTCAGACCACACACATCTTCACGCACACACACAGATATATCTGTGTGCTCTCTCTCTCTCTCTCTCTCTCTCTCTCTCTCTCTCTCTCTCTCTCTCTCTCTCTCTCTCTCTCTCTTTATACATATAAGAATTACCGAGTGTATCCATGTAACACTAAAGAAACTAAGTGATTTAAATACGTTCGGATTCTAAAAATCAGTGATGGTGATTTTCTATTATTTTACGGAAATCGAACATAGAGTTTTTGTTGAAAATTTAGGATTAAATTTTAAAAATAGATCGGTCCTAAAATATGAATGTAATATATCGGTAAGACTAATGATTTAATTGGTGATCATTAAGATTTGGTAATGAAAGGAAAAAGAAAAAAAAAAGAAAAGAAAAAATATAGTTCATGGGAGTGAAAAAGGGGGTAATGTTGGCGTATTATATATAGAAGAAAATTACTTATTAAAACTTTTAACGCTGTTAGAAACGTAAACATCATTACATAGATACTTCTTTTTAAAATAAGTTTTAGCAATGGCAGGTCGAAATTACTGCAAAGTGCCTGCCATTATTATCCCGATAACATCGGGTGATATTTTCTAGTATACAATGTGTGTGCTTGTGTGTGTGTAGTGTAACCATGATATGTGTTACTATATATGCCTTGCCCTATTTCCGACTTTATCTTCTTATTCATACACAATTCCAGATAACCGGCAGACCCATAGACGATAAGAGCCGAGCTTAGTGTAGCATTGAAACTAGGTCGGCTCTAAAAAAAAAAAATGTAACAATGACGTCATTCAATCAGAAAGAATCTCTAAGACAAAAGTTTATTTTATTTATTTATTTTTAATCTAAACGGAACTTAGGTAGTGATTCTTTCTTATTTTTTTTTAAAGACGTCACTATTGTCTTGAAGCAGACGTCAATAGTTTTGAAATATGATAAGAATTGACAAGAAATTGACAAAGTTGGCAATTTGACAAAATGATGAACGTGACAAAAATGATGGCCTTGACAAAAATGATGGCCTTGACAAAGTGATGAACTTCACAAAATGATGAACTTGACAAAATGATGAACCTAACAAAATGACAAAATGATGGACTGACAACTAGATGAGCCTGGCAAAATAAAGAATAATAGACTCGACAAAACGATGAATTTGACAAAATGATAAATTTGACAAAGTGATACACTTGAAAAAATGATGAACTTGACAAAATAATGCACTTGACAAAAGGATGAACTTTTCAAAGAGATTAACTTGAAAAAAAGCGAATGATAAATACATTGATGGTGGGCCCTCAAAATATAAAAGAAGAAGTATTGAAATCAGGGTCCTTAGGGTAATCAAAGGTTCCCGCGTTATGGTTTTCGTTATGGAAGTTAGCTCATAAAATAGAACATATTCTTGTCTTATATACACACACTATGTTTCATCGCACCATAACGCAATGTGTATAGAACTGTGTGAAGATTCGAAATATTGTTAAAGTGGGTCATTTTCTAAAATAGAAGACTGGAGGCTAGAGTACAAATCGGCGTCTCTCTGCCTTTGCAGGCGTGTACCCTGCCATTTTAACAAGTTTGCAGATTGCAGTATCCCTGTTTGGTCACTGCCTGTCAAGTACATATTGAACTTTGACCTGGATTATGCAACATGGGTGGAGTTGTTTATAGTCACTAAGTCCAATTTGCAATTCTCTTTGTGTACGATGATAATAATAAATTAAAAACGTTAAGGATTTTGATGACCAGAGATCCGCCAATTGATGTTCTGCTGTAAAAATGAAAATTTTATTTGTAAAATATTCCATAGCATTGCACATATATTTATTAGAATCGAAAGCAATTGACTTGTATGAAATAAAGGAAAGAGTAAAATAGCAAATATTCATTTCAATAGGGCTTGTCATTTAATGGCGGTAATCTATTAATAGAACATCCGGGCATTCAGTTTGGCCGATCTTAGGTAATGGCGGAAAGGTATTAATAAAACAGCCGGGTATTCTGTTTGGTCAAAGCATTTTAACAGTGTGTTCGGTACATCTACGTTAATGAGCCAGCAAATTGGGCATTAGCCTAGACCAGGGGTGGGAAAACTACTGCTCGCGGGCCGCATTCGGCCCTGCAACTGATATTATGTGGCCCCCAGAAGGCATTTAGAAATACAAAAACTACTTTGTTTTAAAGTTATTTTGTTGAATTTTACAGAATTGCATGTCCCGTTATGATTGTTTTAACATTTTTTTGATCACATTTCTAATTTTCTATCTTTTTAAACAGTCCTTGACTTTTGTCATGTCATGCTAAGATGCGAATTGACCGACTTCAATATAGAGAAATGTTTATCGAAATGTCAAAATTGGACATGATATACATGCGGCCCCACACTGGCTTTACATTTGTCAATGTGGCCCTCAGCACAAAAAGTTTGCCCACCCCGGGCCTAGACCAAAGCTTTGTGTACAACTGTAGTTTTAGAAATGTTCAAAATTTACTGCGACTTATATGCTGAAATACTTTTTTTCCACCTAGGTTTTACGAAAACCTTGTCTAGAAATGGTAACATTACGTAGTGCGGCGTGACTGTTTCCGGTCTTAGAAATGACAAGCCCTATTTAAAAGTTGTTAACTTTCCCAAGATGTTCATAACTGCTGTAAATGTAGAAGGCTCGGCTATAGCATCACGAGAGAAACAAATATTGCATCAATTTATTTTCTATTCAGATTGGTTTCCAGAGATGGATGAGTACAAACTGTGGGCGCCCTTCGCCAAAAAGTACACCGTGCACGAGGAGACGTACCAGCTGGCCAGGTTAATGTTGGCAGCCGGGATGAAGCCGTACCATGAACTCGGTTTGGAGAAAGCGAGACAGCAATCCATTGATAGGACCAAGGTCGCAACTGGCTTCATTGACTACAGCGGTGATGAGTGGGAGGTAATTGTGCCGTCGCCTTACTCAAAAGACGGAATTCCTGTAACGGTGTATAAACCTTCCTCAGCACCGGAAGTTCCCGCCATATTGGTATTTTTCCACGGTGGCGGTCTCCTCTTGGGGAATCGCAAACAGAACGAGGGGGCCCTCAAGATTATTGCAAGGGATTCCGGGGCCATCGTCCTGAACATCGAATACCGGTTGTTACCGGACCCGGTATTTCCCTTGGCCCCTTTTGACGACGGGGTGGTCGTTACCAAATGGGTTTTAGAAAACAAGGAAGCCGTCGGTGGTAATCCAAGAAGCAAGGTCGGAGTCGGGGGTGACAGCGCAGGCGGTCAAATCTCTGCAAGCGTCACCAATGACGTTCCAGGGTTGGACTTCCAGGTTCTCGTCTACCCCATGACGGACACGACTTTATCCAGTCCATCTTTTAAAGAGTTCGCAGAATCCCCATTTCTGGGTGCAGGCGACGTCAAATGGTTTTTGGACAACTCTGTCGGGCTCCTGCCCGACTACAGCACCAACCCGAGGATCAACCTGATGAAGCGAACCAACACCGTGGACTCTCCGCCAGCCCTCGTCATCCTCGCGGAGCTGGATCCGTTGAGGGACTGCGGCCTGGAGTACGCCGACAAGCTGAGGGCCGCCGGGGTGGGTGTCCAGTGTGAGACCATCAAGGGCGTCCCCCATGCCTTCTTCACCCTGAGTGACGTGTTCAAGACGAAATGCCCTGAGGCGTACGATCTTGTTGTAAGGTTTCTGAAGAATTTCCAGTCATAAAAAGCTCTATTTATAACATCTCTATTACTCGAGCATTGGTTATTGGTCTTACAGGAAGTGACTCTATAGGAACTGACTCTATAGGAACTGACTCCATAATACCCAGATCTGTTGAAGCCCTTTTTTTTTCTTATATAAGTTGCGCATTTTAAACAGATTTCTGAAAATTTGTTTTCTTGCATAAAAATGTGGTTTTTTGTTTTTTTTGTGTGAACTAGATATAATTGATTCGTTCCTTAATTGCGTCATAATGATGATTTTTAAATCATGTTTTTTTTGTTTTTTTTTCAATTGTGTTGTTTTCTTCGGTCTGAAATCCCATAACAAAGGCGCTTTAAATGGTTTCTTATTATATGATAATATTAAATTTTATTCATACAGATTTACAGATTTTTTTACAATGTTTGTTTTTGTTTGTTTGTTTTTATTTTTTATTTATTTGTTGTTCTTGTTTTTTTTTGTTTTTGTTTGTTTGTCGTTTTTTATTCGTATTTCTGTAACAGAAATATACGCGCATCATTTTAGAATGATGCAATGACACTCATCAGATTGATGTCACAGATTGATTTTTTTTTTTTTTTTTTTTTTTTGCCTGGTTCCTGAGAATTTAATTCAAATTAAGTTTTTAAAATATAAAGTAAAAGGGTAAGTTTTGGTAATTATCTTTTTTGTTTTTTAATTTTTCCATTTTTTTTTTTTTCATTTTTTTTAAAAATTCGTAAATAGTGTGTTAGGGAATGTTATTAATTAGTTCTAGTGTGCTACGTTTAACCAGATTGAGAAGCGCTGTTCTTTAGTGGATTTTCCCCCCCCCCTTTCTTCCAATTTAATAGGTTCTGTGCAGTGAAACAAACCAAAACAATCACTTGGTCGACCACTGGACATCTCCTACGAACAGCTGTTGGGACCAATGTTCCCTCTAAGATTTGCTGTTTCGTGTGCAAAATCATACAGTTGTGTGCAAAGTTTTACAGAATCAATTTTTTGGTTGCAAAATTTTACAGCCCACAAACTTAAATGGAAATTTGCTACGTGGATACTCAAAACTGCTGCTTGGCGTCTGTGTAAAAGGGAACATTGGTTGGAACATGACTGCTTTAACGTATAACCACAATATCCCTCTGGCAAAGTGGTCAGCGGACGGCGGGGCAGGGTGGGGGTGTGTAGATTATCCCAAGTGGGGTAAAAATGGAAATCCTGTTAGGGGGGGGGGGTATGCCAGCTCAATTTAAATTTGAAGCATGTTTTTTGGTTTTTTTAATTTCTGTTTTTTTGGTGTTTTTTTTGTTACGAAATTATTTTTTCCTGGCTATGCTGCATTAAGTTTGTAAAAAGGAGCAAACGCATCCAATAACTTATGGTTGCCAGTGGCACGGCAGCTAGTACCTGCTTCACGTCTTGTGGACGTCATTTTTTGGTCTGGTCGCCTCCTAAGGCAGACCATTTTTTTTTAAAGTGTATCTTCTCCGGATTTGGATTCCAGCTCTGTTAATGACTATTTCGTTTCTTTGTACAAAATTTTCTCTTTCAGTACCTATATCGAACGTCCTCAGAACTCACCCTTCGCGGGGTCGGAGTATGAGAGAATGTTCCTTCCCCATCACCTCGCTTTTAATAGTAGGGCTAAGAAGTCGACACTCGCATGGGGGTTAGTGGCAATGTTCGGTTAAAATTCAGACATAAGTACAAAGGATATTTATGAGTTTATGTATTTATTAGTCTTACTAACACGCCATACACGTATCGACATCAGAGGTCCTCAATAGGTAAGCACGAAATGGCCTCCTTTCGTGGAGCCTATATCAACATCAGAGGTCCTCATGCACGAAGTAGTCTCCTTTCGTGGAGCCTATATTAACATCAGAGGTCATCAATAGTTAAGCACGAAATGGTCCCATCCGTGGGGCCACGTCAACATCAGAGGATCTCAATAGTTTAGCAGGAAATGGTCCCTTCCGTGGGACCTGAATTAAGTAAGTGTTACATTTAGATTTAAACATAGAGTCCAAATGGGGGGGGGGGGAGGACATGATAATTGGAGAAAATGGTAAGAGATTGGGAAGAAAGGGGAGTATGGTTGGTAGGGGGGCAAACAGGAAGTTAAACAACATCTCCGGTCACTGGTGGCAGTCAGACTCCCCTCACTAGCTATCAACTAACCCACCCCCTCCTTTTTTTCCATCTACCCACTACCTTCCAACTATCTACAAATGAAAATAATTTCTTTATCATTTATGAACTTAAATTTCTACTATTGAAATAAGGCACTCGATGCCCCCTCCCCGCCCCCCCCCCCAAAAAAAACAACAACAAAATCATCAACAAACACATACATACACACACAAACACACATCCACACACACCGACGACTGTGTTAAATATTGCATCCGGAAAACATTAAAACAGGTGAGTACAGAATAGAAAACTGATCTCATGGCATGTCTCATTCATTTACATGTTAGTCATTGCTCTTATAGGGATGCTGTTAATCGAGGTATATAGCATCGACCCCCCGCCCTCCCCCAATCCACTCCCCCTTAAATCAATGATCGATTTATGTATCCAAGAAAACAGCATTTCATCTAAACGATTTTAACAAGACTGGATGGTTCCCTCAGTAGGGCCTTTCTCGCTTCGGTGACCTTGTGATGGCGTTGTCGTAGGGCGATGAGGTCGGGGCGAGGTCGTAGCGCAAGGACGCAAGGGACATGGCGCCCTCCTCGGCCGTGAACCCTTGGGTCAAATTACTGCCCAGAGCCTCCCTTCCTTCTCGTATCCTCTCCAATTCTTTGGCGCTGTGACGTATATTCTGACAGTACACAACGTCATCAAAACCTGTGTGGGTGGGTGTGGGGATGAGGGAGAGAGAGAGAGAGGGGGGGGATAAAAATAAAGCATGGTTATTTATTTGTCATGGTCAGCTCTACATCAGCCACCCATACTGATGTTTGCAGATGTATGCCACCAGCTACATATGTAAAAGTTGTTAATTTGATGACCACTCCATAGTGCCCAACAATCTCATTTTTTTACTCCACCACCACCCCAAAAAAAAAAAAAAAAAGATAACCTTAACATCCAATCACCTAAAGCCGCCGCTGTAACACCGCCCCTCTAAATTCATGACTGCACCCCCAGCCCCCCAGCGCCCCCCCACCTAATGCCCTCACTGCATCCCAGCTCCCTTGCATTTTTTCTTTGAAAAGTAACACCAAACCAAATCTAGCATTCATACCATACCCCATACACACACACACACACACGTACACAAACACACACACACATACACACACACTGATCCCAAGTGACCCGTGAAAGTCAATGCGCCACTGTGTCCTCTATTGCAGCGTTTCCCAAACTTTTAAGTTTCACGGACCGGTGGACAAGTTTCGAAACTTCACCAGGGACCGGTGCCAGATTTATTAATTACTTTTTCTTTCTATTTAAACATCAATATTCATACCCTCTGGACCGGTAAAGTAAGGCTCGCGGACCGGTGCCGGTCCATGAACCACCGTTTGGGGAACGCTGCTCTATTGTGTTCACACCTTACCCCCCCATCTCCCTCCCCCCCCCCTATACACACCTCCACAAATCCCAACTCACCCGCGAAGTCAATGTGCCAGCGGCTATGTCCGATGTCGTACTCTTCGATCCTCTCAAAGCGGTGGCCCCAGAGGATTTCCTTGGGCAGGTAGGACGTCCGGGACTGGCACACTTCACCTGTTGGGGTTTGGGGGTGGGGGGTGGTGGGGGTGGCGGTAAAAGAGTGGTAAGTTTTAAAAAATGTCTGAGAATGGTAAGGGCCTTTGAGGTGGTTAGAAGGTGGTAGTCCCTAGAGTAAATTGAACACATGTGAACTAATCATAATCCTTATAAGAATTTTTTTTTAAACCATGAGAAAGGAAGGTTGTGATGACAGGTTTGAAAGTGTGTAATGAATAGTGACGTGTCATGAATTATTTCATGGCTAAAACGAATTTAAAAAAAAATTATAATTTGAATTTTAACTTTCCTTAGTTTTGTCCCAATGAAGATTTGACTAGATCGAGGACGATGGTAGAACTTTTTTTTTTACTTTTTTTCTTATGACTTTATTTATTCCCTGTTGCTTTTTTTTTCCTGTGACTTTTTTCTTGTGACTTTTTTTTCCTGTGACTTTTTTCTCTGTTACTTTTTTTTTTGGTAACCTTTTCCCTGTTGCTTTTTTCCTGTGACTTTATTTTTTCCTAGCAAAATATGTGTCTATTTTTCCCTGTGTCTTTTGTTACCTAGCAAAAATGTGACTATTTTTCCTGTGACTTTTTTTTTCCTGTGACTTTTTTCCCCTGTTACTTTTTTTCCTGTGACTTTTTTTTTCTTCCTAGCAAAAATGTGTGCCTTTTCTTTCCCGTGACCTTTTTTCCGCTCTCTTCTAATCAAACTCCTTTGACTGAGCTCTATTGTAATCTGATAATCTCGTTTCTAATTGACCAGCTGAGTCCTGTAATTAACAGTCTGAATTACCTCACGTGAAATTCATTAAGACATTAAAAGTGATCAACTGTATCCACCCTCAACCTACACCCCCCCCCCACACTTTTTTTTAAAATCACAAATCGACTCTTCCATTTGCTTTGACTCCCTAATTGAACCGTGTACTTTGACTCCCTAATTGAACCGTGTACTTTGACTCCCTAATTGAACCGTGTACTTTGAATCCCTAATTGAACCGTGTACTTTGACTCCCTAATTGAACCGTGTACTTTGACTCCCTAATTGAACCGTGTACTTTGACTCCCTAATTGAACCGTGTACTTTGACTCCCTAATTGAACCGTGTACTTTGACTCCCTAATTGAACCGTGTACTTTGACTCCCTAATTGAACCGTGTACTTTGACTCCCTAATTGAACCGTGTACTTTGACTCCCTAATTGAACCGTGTACTTACGTTGACACGTGTAAGCAGGCATGTCTCCGGCACGTGTTTTTATGATCGATTATCCCATGATATCAGACAATGATTTATTTATTTTTTTAAATACGGGGGTGGGGCGGGCGGTTTGGGGAGGGGGGGAGACTGCAATCAGGTTTAGGTAGGCTTTGTGAAGCAAATCATGGGGAAAAAACTTGGAGAAAGGACGCAACATAACAACCAACGTGTCGACAAGACGCCTTCTTCAGATGCTTTCTGACGCGTTCGTTATTTAGTTGCGTCTTATTTTTTTTTTTACAGGTTTTACCACATCTCGTGTCACATACTTCTTGATATTAGACACCCTTTCAATAACATGACTTAGTGCGTAATAAAAAACCGTTGTGACGACTACAGACGCTCTGTCACCAGCCGTCTCTCTCCCTCACTCCCAACCCCCTCTCCACTGAACCGCCCAACGATTCGCATAAAAATGTTTTCGTCACGACCTACCCACCCCACAACCCATGCTCATTGTTGCAACATTTGACCAAAAAAAAAAAAAAATCTGGTCAAATATTGTCTCCCAACACAGTGTCTCGTGTGATAACTGCACCTGGCACCACACTCCATCCGTACTCTTAGCATAAGCCCGTGTGTCGTGTCAAGTTTGAGTTTAAACTTTTTTTTTTCTTTCAAAGTCCATGCAGACATAATAGTTCATGCGAGGTCATATTCAAAACACGGTCTTAATCCAAAACATTTCCATTTTCAACAACTACCATCCTAAAGTTTGTAATCGTATATGAACTGATCCGAAGAAGAATCCCCAGCAGCCAGATAAAAGGAAAGATTACCGTATTCTAAATAGTCTTTTTTTTAATTTTATTTTTTTATATATAATAATTAAACGAATGCGAACATTAACTCCGAAAAGAAGCTGTAAACATTGTAAAGATGTGAGGCTTCATTTGAAGATTTTAGCCTTGATTTAAACATTTTTTTAGGCTTTTTCTGAGGCTCTATTTGAAGATACGAGGCTCTTTTTGAAGATGTTAGGCTTTATTTGAAGATTTGAGGCTTTTTTAAAGAGTTGAGGCTTTTTCTGAAGAGTGGAGGCTGTTTTTTGAAGATTTTAGTCTTTCTTTAAAGATTTTTTAGGCTTTTTCTGAAGAGTTGAGGCTCTATAATTTGAAGATTTGAGGCTCTTTTTGAAGAAGTTCGGCTTTATTTGAGAATTTTAGGATTTTTTTGATGATGTGAGCAGGGGTGTCTATACGCAAGAGAGGTGGGGGGGGGAGAGATAAAACAGGTGCTTCCAATATGAGTTGTTGAATTTCTCCAGGTAACAAAACTTTAAAAAGCAGGGGAGTTGCACATTCTTACCGCATAGCCGTCCAGCCACCGATCCAAGAATCCGAAATGTTAGAATAAAAAAATAAATGAAATAATAATCATAATAAATAATCATAGGCCTACCAAAATTGATTTTTCAATAATCACTAGATTTCATAACTTGATTTGCTGGAGGGAAAAAAGATGAATGATCATTGAGCTGCTTGGGTGTTTGTTATCTCTGTCATTATGGAAAAGTCAATAATGTTCTTACAATAAAATTATTTAACAGTGCATCTTTGTATTACTGCGCGAATGTAGTACCAAAACCATGACCTACAGGAATGGACCAAGCTCCAGGGAGCTGGGTTGGCTTTCAAACACTCAGGGGGAGATGGACGTCCTTGGATCTGATGGCGTTTAATGGGGTAGCGGAGATGGTAAGTATATGTAGACGTGTAAGCATTTAAGGAATAAAAGAAAGATCATGATTTCTAAATGAAGATTTGAGGGCGCGCCAAATTGTAATATTCATGGTATTCATCATTATTTTTTCAGTTGAATGGAAGAAAGAATCGATGCAATTTTTGAAAAAGATAACTTTACCTATTACATTGTCAAAACATAACTTTTTAACTCCAAGCCGCCCCTTACCCGTCGATTCCACTGTTCCAGAGAGGTAAACTATTATTTCGTACTTTTCAGAACTCAGATCTGCTGGGCGGATGTCGTAAAGTGGGCTGTCCTTGTCTATGATGTGCGTCAATATGATTGGCCACATCAGGAAAACACGATCGCCCATGCCGTTGGCTGAAAACTCGCAGTTGAATTGGTACAGCGGGTAGTAGGCGCCCTCTTCCGTCGAATGTCTGCGGACCACCATTCCTGATATGCAGGCGTCCACGAGATGGGACTTTCTTAAATCTCCGACACGAATCTAGAAAATAGCGGATTTCAAATGATTATTTAGATTTTTTAAAATGATTTTTGTGTTATTGTGTGAGACAGAGAGACAGAGGGAGAGACAGAGAGACACATAGAGAGATACAGACCGAGAGAGACAGGCAGGGGCAGAGAGAGAGAGACATAGAGGGACAAAGAGAGACAGATAGTGATACAGAGAGAGAGAGGGGGGGAGAGAGAGAGGGAGAGAGAGAGGGAGAGAGAGAGGGAGAGAGAGGGGGAGAGAGAGAGAGAGAGAGAGAGATTCCTGCATGTCGCTTGCTCCTCAAGATCAAGATTTAAAAATGATTCGATGAACTTTGCAGCATGTTCGAAGAGATGTCTTGGTCACCTCTGTAGAATGCCACCAAGCCTCACGTTCAAGGACGGCTTTGAGAAGAGGAAACGGAAAGCAGGAAAAACCAACGAGACCTTACAGCAGAACTGAGTAAAAAGCAAGAAATCGTTGACACAGATAGCTGACCCTGACGATGAAGACAGACCCATTTTATTACAATTCAGGGGCATTTCATTAAGGTCGGCGTTGGATGACGGAATACTCGAATCGAACAACGTCCAATGACCGACCAGCACGCGTTCTTCTCCTTCTACCTTTTTTTCACCTCGCTTACTAGAGCTTTTTTTTTTCATGGCTTACACGAAAAAGTGATATTTAACCAATACACGTTTAGTGCGTGCGAAAATAATTAGCACAGGGACTTTGTTTGCTACCTGTAGAGATCATCGGATATATCTTTCTTTTTTTTTTAATGAACCCACCGTTTTAGAGGATATATTTTGATTATGACACATTTGATTATTGAATGTAGAATTCAGAATGTAATTTCCTTTATTAAAATAACGTTTCAAATTATTTTTTTTTAAATTTAACTTTCCACACAAAAAATCTTTCAATATTGTGACTGAGGACGATAAAATTATCTTGGTGAGATCAGACATAACTTCTTTTTTTACGTTTTTGTTTTAAATCTACTCCTATTCCGTTTTAGGTCATTTCACGGGGCCGATTCCCCCCCCCCACCAAAAACCACACCACCCCCCAATTTCCTCTATAATGACATAATAAACACCACCTTCCGTTGACTGTTGGCGTGGCTATGAGTTGTAACAGCCTGTTGCCACATTGTCTGGGCGTAGGTCATCAGATCGTCGGACGGACGGCTGCTAGCAGCTGCGCTGCCATTGTTTGCACTACACGACCTAAGAGAAATATGCCCCAACATACCATAGGCGGATTCGAGTTTGGGTGACCTCTGACGCGCCCAACTCTACTCTTACGATGGTCGCATGTTGGTGGTAACACGGAAAGATAAGTTCATTTCGAGTAGACGCCATGGCTGTGTAATATATCATGAGGTGCTCCTAACAGAGATTTCTCCAAACACCCTCTACGAAACTTCAGATTTGTTTTTAGAAACGCCACTGGGCAAAAATAGTGCATAACATCTATGATATACGATTGTTGTTGTTTTTTGTTTTTTTTACTGAGCATGCACATATCTCATGTTTGTGGTCGACGCGTGTATCTCACGATGAAAAATGGCTCTCTACTCAACGACAGCGGTGGGATTTACAGAACAACAAAAAAAAAAAGTTGTGCTCATTTTTGTTTTCAGGAATGATACAATTTTACCACCCTAACTGCGATGTAGGGTTGGCTGCTCCGTCGAGGTTGGGGGGAAAGGGGGGGGGGGGGAGAAATTAAAGATGAAGTGCGTACAGGTGTTGTCTATTGGTCAGATAAAGGGACTGAGTGTAAACGTTCAAATATTCAGAAAACATTGTCATCTTTAATCAGCTAAAGACTTTCCCATCTCATCCTGTAACAAACAAAACAAAACAAAAAACAAAAAAAGTGAAAATATGTGAACAGAAAACTAATTTCTACTAAATGTTAAAAGCGCGACGGAGAGACTTTTGAATTNCTCATATATATATATATATATATATATATATATATGTATAGATATATGTATATATATATGTATATATATATACTAGCCGATATACCCGGCGGTGCCCGGGATTGCATTAGGACCAAATCATGGTGTGACCCCCCGATCCCATTGGGACCCCGATGCCACTGGGACCTTAATCCCATTCTTACATCGATCCCGGCACAGTCCCGTTTGCCGATGTAATCCCGATCCCGGTGGATCCATTCAAGGTAATAATCCCGATCCCGGTGGTACTGAGAGAACAGTAAACTCCGGGGCAGTAGAGAAATGAATAGAACTAACTAACATTTTAATAATTACTTAGATCCCACTATATACCTCCTTGTAACGATTTAAAACTTTATGGAATATTCTACATTAAATTTAATAACCTGCTCGAAACATGGGTAAAAACTTTGCTAATTATTTTTTTAAATACGATAAACGTCTTCCACAGATGCTATAATTATAATCCTTTTTCTTTTAAGTTAGTCAAGGGGCCCCGGGGGCCCATTCCATAACTGTACCGATTTAGTTATGTCTGAGATAGGGGGCCCTATAAATATCAGATGGATAAATGATAGAGTTAAAATTTAAAATTGGGCCCATTCAAATCTACTTAAAAATGCCATAGATACAGCTTTTTTTTTTAAATGATCGAACCTTCTGGAAAATTATAGAATGGATAGTATAAGTTTTAAATCCACCAATTTTTCAATACAGACCATGAAGGGTATTGCTACCACGCTAGGCCTATATCCATAAATTCACATAGAAGCTATACTGTTGTCTAAGCCTATTGCTATGGCTTATATAAGAAAAAATGAAATAGGGCCCCCGGCCCCAGACGAATGAATATTATGAGTTCAGTACCCTTCGGTATATGAAGATGGATAATAAAGAGTATGTGTTCTAAGTTTAGTCAAGATTCATCCATTAGTGTATGAGTGTTTGTTTCTAATTATTTTTATATAGCTCATATAATGCCAGCCCCAAACCGAATGTTATAAAAAGTTCATAACTCCTTAAGAGTTCCTTCTGGATAATGATGGATGTATGTGCCAAGTTTGTTCAAGATCCATCGATCCGTGTAAAAGCCTTTGTGGAACAAGCAGACCCACAAACAAACGAATCCACAAACTTTCCCTTTTATAAATATATGATATATATATAATTCATATGTATTGTGTTACAGAGTGTCTCATTGTATAGTTTTTGTTGTTGTTGTTTTTGTTGTTTTTTTTTTTTTTTTTTTTTTTTTTTTTTTTTTTTTTTTTTTTTTTTTTTTTTTTTTTTTTTTTTTTTTTTTGTGTCTTGTTTCCACAAAGGGCCTCACAAAACTCAATCCGCCTCCGGTTACCATTGTAATTAAAATCTACAGCCGCACGAACGTGCTGTGTTTCTTTTAGATAGATTTTTTCGCAAAGCCAACAGAGTATAACTTTCAACTAAGTATGTTTCGAAATAGGCATTGCAAAGATCTACGAGAGGTCGAATGAATTAAGACATGTCACCAAAAACTGAGCTGCGTACCAAATCTGTAACCTAGAATCCACGATCAGAAGAGTATAAAGTACTTCGAGCTGAACGGTGGGGAAAATAGTATCTTTTATTTAAAGTCGTACCATTGTAAACATTCTACCATCATACCTGAAGTACCAGCTGTCCGTTCTCCTGGTTGACTATGGCATGTTTCGAGAAAAGTATGGTGTTGGCGCGGTATTTAGGGCGTGCAATTTTCACAAAGATGAAGCCCAGCATGAATGTCTCTATCATGAAACCTAGAACAGCCTGTAAGTTCATTTTAAAAAAGGTATGTGATATTTTTAAAAAACAACTTAACAATAACAAGCACATCGAATATGAAAAAGACTAGAACTATCTGTTGGAAATTGTCCGAAAAAAAAATAAAAACTTTTTTTTTAAATTGAGATGCATGTATGGAAGGTTTTTTTTTTTAAGTTTATGAAATATAATTACTTTATAATAGACCTTTATCAAATATCAAGAGACAAAGACGCCTTTGAAAAGTCATCGGATATCAAGAAACTTAGAGTGCTTTGTCGAAAGTCATCAAATGTCAAGGAACATTGAGTCCTCTGTCAAACGTCATCAAATATCAAGACACATATAGTCCACTGTCAAACGTCATCAAATATCAAGACACATATAGTCCACTGTCAAAAGTCATCAAATATCAAGAAACATAGACCCCTGTCAAAAGTAATCAAATATCAAGAAATATAGTCGCCTGTCGAAATTCCTAAAAAATGTCCTTTGTCAAACTTCATCAAATATCAAGAAACAAAGTCTCCTGTCAAACGTCATCACATATCATGCAACTTAGAGCTGCCTGTGAAAAGACATTGGAATTGAAGAATTCAAAAGACACCCTTTGAAATTCATGAAATATCAAGAAATCTAGAGCCACCTATGGAAATTCATCAAATATCAAGAAATCTAGGGCCACATTTGGAAATTCATCAAATAATCAAGAAATCTAGAGCTATCTCCGGAAAAACATCAACTATCAAGATATCTAGAGTTACCTGTGTAAATTCAACAAATATCAGAAAATCTAGAGCTATCTCTGGAAACACATCGAATCTCAAGAAATCTAGAGCTACCTATCGAAAGTCATCCAATATCAAGAAACTGTGGGAATGGTGGGGGAAATACCCCTCCCCCACCTTTGCTGTAACGACACTCTCACCTGTAGGTACATCAGCGGTAGTGTGGCAGCGCAGTCGGCATTAGGGTACGCCATCCCGTACCCGATGGTCGTCTGCGTCTCTAACGAAAACAAGATGGCCCCCGGAAACGACTTGACCCCGAGCAGGCAGAAGTCGTGCTTGGGGTTGTCCAGGTTGTCGAAGTCGCCGTTGTTGTAAGCCATGAGCCACCAGAAGATGGCGAAGATCAGGAAGCTGACCAGGAACATGTTGAAGAGGATGGCGAAGGCGTAGCGCCACTCCAGGTCTATCATCGTCACATACAGGTCGGCCAGATATTTTCTCTTGTGCTGACCCAAACCGGCAAGATAGACCCTATTGGTGATTTATGATTTGGGGGGGGGGGTATAAACAATTTAGAAAACTATTGGGACTTTTATTATATTATATTGGATTAAAACTAAACATTGGTACTAATACTACATATTGAGAATTTTGATTTTAAAAAAAGTGTTGTTTTTTGTTTAATAAGGCACAGTCTACCAACAGTGGACACATCTTTGTCCTGCCCACTGCCCAAGATACTATTTATCTTTGCATAGTGAACGTTTTTTATAAACACGTGTATTTTCTATTGGTAGGCCATAACCCGTTCTCGAGGCCATTTTAGCCCTAGCAAGATGAGCCTCGGAGCCATTGTAGCCCTAGCAAGACGAGTCTCGGAGCCATTGTAGCCCTAGCAAGACGAGCCTCAAAGCCATTGTAGCCCTAGCAAGACGAGCCTCGAAGCCATTGTAGCCCTAGCAAGACGAGCCTCGAAGCCATTGTAGCCCTAGCAAGACAAGCCTCGAAGCCATTGTAGCCCTAGCAAGACGAGCCTCGAAGCCATTGTAGCCCTAGCAAGATGAGCCTTGAAGCCACTGTAGCCCTAGCAAGACGAGCCTCGAAGCCATTGCAGCCTCAGCAAAACAAGCGCAGAATAAAAGTCCACTCTTCTTTTATTTTTATTGAGGCCTGGGGGGGGGGGGCTTGCATTGGGGTGACACTAGTGGCGTAGCTAACATAAGTGTCGCAAGCGGTGAGGCAAAAATTTTTGCCCCCCCCCTTTCACGAAACCCCCCACCTCTTCCGTTAGCCCAAAAGGGCCGCCCCCACCATTATAAAATAACAGAGGGCTGACGCCCTCTAACACCTCACGAATGAAGGCGCTGAGCTCAGCCCTCGAGTCTACCACACGTGGTGTGTGTGGGTGTCTGGGAATCCGTGAGCTTTGATTTCCTTCATATCTTAAGATTATACATTTAAAAGCTAAGAAGCCGTCTGGTGCCTTCATCTGACTGGCAGAGTGGTCCATGGAACACGAAAAAGTTTAAGAGTCCCCCTGCACAACCTGTGCATCTTTTAGTCCTGACCAACTTGTACATCATTTAGCCATGCACAACCTGTACATCATTTGGCCCTGACCAACCTGTACATCATTTAGCCCTGACCAACCTGTACATCATTTAGTCCTGACCAACCTGTACGATCCATTTTTCTTGACCAGCGCCTTCCGCTTGTCCTCGGGGTCAACTCTGTGGCAATATTTGTGCAGGGCGCAGCACTTCAGCTTCACCTTTTCCCACCATTTTTTCTGTTTTGGGGTGACCTCATCCGGGTCAGCAAACAGGAAGAGGGTCCCGCCCACTTCTGTCTCACGAGAGGTTGCCGGCTGAGCCATTCTGGAAAAAAAAAAAAAGTTTGTATATCTTCAATATGATTATTTTTTTTTAGGCAGGAGTTGCGCCATTTAAAGTGATGCGGAGTCGGCGCTAAGGGAAGGCGAAGTGGGCGACCGCCCAAGGCCCCCACGCGTTGCCTACTAATAGTTCCTAATCCAGTTAACACAATATTCGGAGTTATTAGAAAGTCAAATGGTCTGAAGGTCAGTCTGGCAATTTAACTGTATAGAAAAAAAAACGAAATTTCGGAAACTAAGCCAGTGAGCTAACATCCGTTATGACGCGTCCCATTGTGACCAGCAAGGACCTAGTACGACGATAACGTGTCCTAATATCCTATCGGTGGACTATATAACATCAACGGCCGCGCAAAATTCAATTTGCCCAAGGCCCCGCACCCTCCTAGCGCCGGCCCTGAGCGGTGGCGAGCTAAACAAGTAAATCTCCACGAATCGTTCTACGTCAATGGCACGCTACCCCGTCGCAAAATATGTACAATCGAATATAAAGGGAAAAGGGGCGCATATCAAATAACACAAAAATATCACATTTTTCCCGCCCCTTACCTTTATAACGTTAAATAACATTTACATTGACCACCATCCCCCCAATATTATATAACATTTCTAGGAACGGCAAACCCCAACCCTATATTCTAAAACAGAATTAAGTCAGGAAACGAGGTGAAACTGGGAAATTACAAGCAGCAAAGAGCAAGATATTATTTTTAACAAAAATGTGTTAATAATTTAAAGCTAAAAAAAAAAAAAAAAAGGTTTTTTTTTAATAATCTAGGCTGAGTTAATAAATTTGAAAAGCCAAAATTTTGCAAAAATTATAATAATAATAACAATTTTTTTCATAAAAAATTTTTTCTACCACGCCCACCCCATTTATCACAATATTAAAAAAAAAAAATTTAAATACCCCTAAACTGAGAAATTACAAGCAGCAAAAAACAAAATATTATTTTTA
Organism: Lymnaea stagnalis; assembly: GCA_964033795.1. Taxonomy (NCBI): domain Eukaryota; kingdom Metazoa; phylum Mollusca; class Gastropoda; family Lymnaeidae; genus Lymnaea; species Lymnaea stagnalis. Next base: position 118,244 of record CAXITT010000506.1, on the reverse strand, counting down.
AAAAAAATTTTTTAATAAATTAAAACAAAAAAAAAAAAAAAAAAGGTTTTTTTTTAATAATCTAGGCTGAGTTAATAAATTTGAAAAGCCGAAATTTTGCAAAAATTATAATAGTAATAACAATTTTTTTCATGAAAAATTTTCTCTACCACGCCCACCCCATTTATCACAATATTACAAAAAAAAAATTTAAATACCCCCTTTGCTACATGATATGTGCACGGTTCCTATCAGCACACGTATAGTATGGTACAACAGTCTTTTATTACCAGACGTATGGTACAAAAGTCTTTTATTACCATGCGTATGGTACAAAAGTCTTTTATTACCACACGTCTGGTACAACAGTCTTTTATTACCATACGTATGGTACAAAAGTCTTTTATTACCATACGTATGGTACAAAAGTCTTTCATGACCACACGTCTGGTACAACAGTCTTTTATTACCATGCGTATGGTACAAAAGTCTTTCATGACCACACGTCTGATACAACAGTCTTTTATTACCGTGCGTATGGTACAAAGGTCTTTCATGACCACACGTCTGGTACAACAGTCTTTTATTACCATGCGTATGGTACAAAAGTCTTTCATGACCACACGTCTGGTACAACAGTCTTTTATTACCATACGTATGGTACAAAAGTCTTTCATGACCACACGTCTGATACAACAGTCTTTTATTACCATGCGTATGGTACAAAAGTCTTTCATGACCACACGTCTGGTACAACAGTCTTTTATTACCAGACGTATCGTACAAAATTATTTTACGACCATGGCCAGATATATAATAATTAGCACATATCTATATACCGTATATTACCAAAGCTGACGGAAGTAATGAGATTTTTTTTCCCTCCAACAAGATCAAGAAACGCTTTTGTACAGCTCCACAACGTGAACGATGTAAAGTGCGCACCACTCCGGCTTGCTCCGCGTGCGAATTGTGCACGTGCGTATGTGCATACGAATGTAATAACAATAAAAAAAATTCCATGCTGAATTTTTAAAAAAAAAACACTTAAATAATTAAAAAATGGATGTTATAAATTAAACTCTAAAAAAAAATTGCTTCAAAAACAAGTTTCCCGTGTTCAATTGGTGGGAAATTAATAGAAGGTGGGGAAAAAAAACAACATAAACTAATTAGAAAAGATGTCAAAAACCCATCTCACACACAAGAAAAGCAACCGCAACACCGGGTCAGGTCACACACTATTGACCCACAGACATTCAGATCTCGCTGTTAGATAGATAACTAAACTATCGCATACTTCCAACCAATCACAGGCCGGCGTTCGTCTTAACTCTCAGGCTTGTCTCAATGACTTGTCCTTGTTTAAATAGTTCCACTTTTTAAAAAAAAAATTTAAAGTGGTTCTGAAATGGTTTTAATTCTATTTGTTCAAATGTAATTACAGAGAGAGTTCAACAGTATTAAATGAATATGGGTGCTGGGTGGCCGAGTGGTCTAAACTGGCTCAATCAAAATAGTGGTGGTGTGGCCAGTCTGGAGTTCAAAGCCCGCCAAACTCTGGGCCCTCAAATTAAGAAGAAAAAAAAACTGTTAACATTGTTAAAATGTATTTAACTAGCTGTTATATTGAAATAGTTTGTTTTCTGATGTTCAAAAATTTTGAAGAGTAAAAGAAATAGTAATGATTCAGCGATGTAAATAATGAAAATCAAATTATAAGAAATACCTTCACACACGAAAGATTCCAAACGCAGTAGGAATGAGGAAAACGCTTGAGAGAGAGCCAGTGAAGAGCGCGCACAAGCGACAGCCTCGCTTTCATATCCGGAAAAGCCTTTTTTCCGCAATTTACACATTTGTGTTAATTTTTTTTTCTCTTCGAACCAGCTCAGTGTAACTCTACGCACTTATTTTAGCACACAAGAAACATTTTAATGGACATACACACTTAAATATAAAAAGTAAAGTCTTGATTGTTACCTGCCCTTTCCTTCCATCATACCCCAGGACTCGTGTGTTTTCGCTTAAAATGTTCAACACTCTATTCCCCCCCCCTCCTCTACACACACACACTTTTTTCTCATAGCTTTTTCGACCAGTCAGGGGCGTAGGCACTTTACCTAATTTCTTAATCGTTTTAGACCCCTCCTCTCAATTTAAAAAAAAAATATATATCATTCAAATGGTTGACCTTGTTAGCTGTCATGTAGGAGCCCCCCCCCCCAACCCACAATTAACGGATTCCGTAAAGCGCATGTTTACAGAGAGAATCGGGAGCCCCTAATCGTCAGAACTCAAAGTCTCCGAAATTGAAAAAAAAACAAAAACAATTTAAGAGTTTAAGAGCTCGCCCCACCCCACCCCACCCTAACATCAAACATTCTTCGGCTTTCAAAAATACAATTTTAACTTTAACCTCCCATCNAAAAAAAAAAAAAAAAAAAAAAAAAACAGTCTTCTGATTGACTTGTCTATCCTTAAAACAAGCCCTGACATGTTTTAGAGCTGCCCGTAACCCGATTCAACTGCTGTCATTCAAGACGACAGCCGTCGATCCCATCCCGCCCGCCCCCTCCCCCAACCCTTCTATATTCCAAGGGACCTCTAAATTAGGAAATTCTTTGAGACCCGTCTGTGCCACGGTCCCACCACTTTTACAGACGTCATGTCAGAAGAAATGAGACGAGATCCATCATACAGACCGCAGTAGGTATGCACATAGGCTAATGACTGGTCTTTGAACAATCCTACCATGACAGAGACACTTCGTCTGACCGATCTGTTCTTTCTCTCAATACTCTATGGCCATTGGTTCTCACGCGGGAAAGACAGCATATTGCATTTCAGTGGGTCTCAACATTTTGACGAAAATTCTCAATTTTTATTTTATTTTAAATGTTAGATTATTATTTTTTTTTACGTATGAAGGAGACTTTACAAAAACCAGATTCTATTACTGAAGGTTGATAGTTTAAAAATATGTTTCTTATTCAAAATAAGGTTGAATTCGAGTTTAATATATTTGTTTTGAAAGTGAAAGCTTTTAGGCTTACGTCAAGATTACAAGCCGTAGTTCTTAGTGGAGAATTGGGGGTCAATGACACCCGTGGCGCCCCTCAAGTGCAGAACATCAAACATTAAACTTAACTTACATTTTGTTAAATTTGCTATTTTTTATCAACGTGCACGCCCCATTGTCATCCCCCACTCCAAACAAAAAAGGAGTAACGCCCTTCCCGTCTGTAGTCAATACACTGGTCAGGGGCGTAGGTAAAAGGGGCAGTGCTCGGACGGGGCTGTTTTATGGAAAGTAGTAGGGGGGGGGGGAAGGGGTGGCAAAAAGCTTGGCCCTCTTCGGGGTGGCACTAACTCTAGCTACGCCACAGGCTAATGGTAGTTTTTTTTTTTTCTTTTCTTTTTTTCGGAATATTTCAGCCCCACAATGTTCCGAATCCCTTGTTTGATACATGAACATTTTCAATGCTATCATTTATAGTATAAAAAATATTTAAAATTTCAGTTTTCATATTAAGTGGGGTTTTTTTTATTAAATTTTTTTTTAATTGTATGCGCTGAACGGCAGAACACAAGTAAGACTTTTATTTTAGAACAGTAAACATTCACCGAAACACGTCATTCTTTAAAAAAAAAAAAAAAAATTTACCCAAAAACAAATTTTACAGTAACGTGATCACTGTCATTGACCACTCCCTTACCTGTCAATGATGTCATTGGTTTGATGGGTAGCCCGGACATTGTCAATATACTCCAGCACGGTCATAGCTGTGAAAGTACTCGAGGCCTTACCTCGACACGGGCTAACTGCGATGGTGCCCAAGTGACCAGAGGTTCTCAAACAAGAATTGAGTGGGGCAACGTTTTCATCATAAGCGGTATCCAATAAATCCTCCGCAAAAAAAAATACACAAGGGTGGATCTAAATCTACAAAGAACATAATGGGATTTGTCGCAGGGATCAGATGAATAATTTGGGGGTCAGGGTTTAGGGATCAACAGTGTAACGCCAGATCCATCTTCAGTGAAGACGGGAAGATAAGAATGTCTAAGTTTTCCCAATACGACCCACGCATGAGTTAGAAATGCTCACATTACAAAATTATTTCTCACGCTTGACTAAACTCAAATGTAGGTTGTTCTTTTTTTTTTTTTTTTTACAGAAATTAAATCCTAATTCACTCATTAATATCATTATAAAAAGTATCTTTGGTGTGGAAGGCAAAAAAATTTTTTGTTTAATGAATGTTAAGTAGAAATAAACTTGGGAGTTTGAGGATCACTTCCTGCCCCCCTTGGTCTATTTACAGACACCAGATGGCGTTGGTGAGTAATTGCCTGTTGTATAATGTTTGAGCTGTTGTTGAAGCACGGTTAATTCTGCCCCATTTTTCACGGGGTTTGGGGGGGGGTGGTGGTGTCAAAGGTTAAAATGATCATGTTTCAGACTGCAGACTGCTTTTGTAATTTGGAATATGGAAGAGCCCATAGCCTTATTTGTGGCGAGATTCCAGGCGAACGTGGCTCATTGAAGGCTATAAGGGCAAAATGAAAATACGTCTGGGTTACAACTTGTCATAATAAGGGGCACCAAAATAGCATGGGGGCCACCATAAAAACACCAGGCGCGTGTCAAAATTTGACTATTTGGGGCCCACTAAAAAAAAGAAAGATTTCTGTTCACTTCGAAACAAACAGACGAGATCTTTCGTTACTTCAATTGCGCATCTGTTTTAAAAAATTGAATATGGCGGCTTCAGGTCTTCGATCACGGCCACGGAACTCACCACAAGGGCCATTGTGATTACAACTGTTGCTTTTTTTCTAATTGTGAANGGGGGGGTATTCAATATTGTATCAAGGGTAGAGTGTTCCGTTCTCTCAAAATTCAAAAACAGAGAATCGGGTATTTTGACGAAGACAACATTTTGTATCAATACATTGTTATTTAGCTTAGTGCAGTTAGTCCAGATACCAATACATTTGGTAGGCAATGGGTTAAAGCAAGGGGGGGGGGGGCGAATGTGAGTCGAAAGATTTGTTCAATGATGGGATCAAAAGCTGTGAGCAAGTCTATGGTCTGGATGAGGGGAAAAAAAGTCGAAATCAATATTATAAGGCTGCGGCTATTCGGACCCGGGTCCGAGAAGTTAGAGTTTGGGTTTATTAAAAAAATATTTAAAAATTATTGTAGGGTTTTAGTATGACAAAATTTGGTTTCAAATGAAAGATAATTGAATGGACTATATGTTTGTAAACTTACCTCTTAAGTTTAACTAAAATAAACAACCACAAATGACATCCGAATAGCATTGAGCCAAAATGGAACCGGACAATCATCGCCGCTATTCGGACCCGGGTCCCTTTAGACCCAATGCTATTCGGATGTAATTTGTAAATTTGTACATTTAAATTTTTTTACAGATTTCTTCTTTCGGCATTGCTACTAACATGGCAATCACCTCTGTCGCTTCACTGATACCCACCCCCCTTCTTTCCGTGCATGTCATCCTTAAATATCTCCCCCACCCCATTAACCCAACATCAATTTGGGGGCCCCCCGGCTCCTCTCCGTTATGAGCTAACTGCCTACCTTCTCCCAAGATTCACCAATCAGGTATTGAAGAAGCTGTCACGTGGTAAAAGGATCATGCGACAAGGATCGATGTCCTCTTCCCTCACCATTAAGACAATAACACAAGGGAGACAATGTCGGTAGGAGCGTTTTCACCCGTTTTCCACTTGGTAAGTTTCTCGTTGTTCTTTCGCGTCTGCTTTACTGCCCCAGGGGGTCGGAGGAGAGGGGGTGGGAGTGGGGGTGCACGCGAATCGCTCAGCATGACCCCCACGATTTAATTCCCGAGTTTTACGTCATGACATAAAAACATAACACCGGAAAATAGAACTGGGTCTGTGACAATTCCACTTTTCATCCTTGATAATAGCCGGCTAATTAACGCGCAACACATGGTGGGTTTTTAGGGAGGGGGGGGGGACGACGACAAAATAAACTATTCGTAAGCATCAAGGTATAGAAAAGAAACGAGGCGAAACAGTGCCGATGTTACATGTTTGTTTCTTTAATCTTAAAAACTATGATGTCCTAGTGGATGCATTTTTAAAAACAAAACAATAAATGCTCACATTACAAAATTATTTCTCACGCTTGACTAAACTCAAATGTAGGTTGTTCTTTTTTTTTTTTTTTTTACAGAAATTGAATCCTAATTCACTCATTAATATCATTATAAAAAGTATCTTTGGTGTGGAAGGCAAAAAAATTTTTTGTTTAATGAATGTCAAGCAGAAATAAACTTGGGAGTTTGAGGATCACTTCCTGCCCCCCTTGGTCTATTTACAGACACCAGATGGCGTTGGTGAGTAATTGCCTGTTGTATAATGTTTGAGCTGTTGTTGAAGCACGGTTAATTCTGCCCCATTTTTCACGGGGTTTGGGGGGGGGTGGTGGTGTCAAAGGTTAAAATGATCATGTTTCAGACTGCAGACTGCTTTTGTAATTTGGAATATGGAAGAGCCCATAGCCTTATTTGTGGCGAGATTCCAGGCGAACGTGGCTCATTGAAGGCTATAAGGGCAAAATGAAAATACGTCTGGGTTACAACTTGTCATAATAAGGGGCACCAAAATAGCATGGGGGCCACCATAAAAACACCAGGCGCGTGTCAAAATTTGACTATTTGGGGCCCACTAAAAAAAAGAAAGATTTCTGTTCACTTCGAAACAAACAGACGAGATCTTTCGTTACTTCAATTGCGCATCTGTTTTAAAAAATTGAATATGGCGGCTTCAGGTCTTCGATCACGGCCACGGAACTCACCACAAGGGCCATTGTGATTACAACTGTTGCTTTTTTTCTAATTGGGAATCTTGACATTACTGTTTTGTGTGGCCCGGAAGGAGGGGGGGGGGGTATTCAATATTGTATCAAGGGTAGAGTGTTCCGTTCTCTCAAAATTCAAAAACAGAGAATCGGGTATTTTGACGAAGACAACATTTTGTATCAATACATTGTTATTTAGCTGAGTGCAGTTAGTCCAGATACCAATACATTTGGTAGGCAATGGGTTAAAGCAAGGGGGG
>CAXITT010000506.1:73956-110860 GCA_964033795.1 Lymnaea stagnalis | reverse complement strand
GGGGGGGGGGGGCGAATGTGAGTCGAAAGATTTGTTCAATGATGGGATCAAAAGCTGTGAGCAAGTCTATGGTCTGGATGAGGGGAAAAAAAGTCGAAATCAATATTATAAGGCTGCGGCTATTCGGACCCGGGTCCGAGAAGTTAGAGTTTGGGTTTATTAAAAAAATATTTAAAAATTATTGTAGGGTTTTAGTATGACAAAATTTGGTTTCAAATGAAAGATAATTGAATGGACTATATGTTTGTAAACTTACCTCTTAAGTTTAACTAAAATAAACAACCACAAATGACATCCGAATAGCATTGAGCCAAAATGGAACCGGACAATCATCGCCGCTATTCGGACCCGGGTCCCTTTAGACCCAATGCTATTCGGATGTAATTTGTAAATTTGTACATTTAAATTTTTTTACAGATTTCTTCTTTCGGCATTGCTACTAACATGGCAATCACCTCTGTCGCTTCACTGATACCCACCCCCCTTCTTTCCGTGCATGTCATCCTTAAATATCTCCCCCACCCCATTAACCCAACATCAATTTGGGGGCCCCCCGGCTCCTCTCCGTTATGAGCTAACTGCCTACCTTCTCCCAAGATTCACCAATCAGGTATTGAAGAAGCTGTCACGTGGTAAAAGGATCATGCGACAAGGATCGATGTCCTCTTCCCTCACCATTAAGACAATAACACAAGGGAGACAATGTCGGTAGGAGCGTTTTCACCCGTTTTCCACTTGGTAAGTTTCTCGTTGTTCTTTCGCGTCTGCTTTACTGCCCCAGGGGGTCGGAGGAGAGGGGGTGGGAGTGGGGGTGCACGCGAATCGCTCAGCATGACCCCCACGATTTAATTCCCGAGTTTTACGTCATGACATAAAAACATAACACCGGAAAATAGAACTGGGTCTGTGACAATTCCACTTTTCATCCTTGATAATAGCCGGCTAATTAACGCGCAACACATGGTGGGTTTTTAGGGAGGGGGGGGGGACGACGACAAAATAAACTATTCGTGAGCATCAAGGTATAGAAAAGAAACGAGGCGAAACAGTGCCGATGTTACATGTTTGTTTCTTTAATCTTAAAAACTATGATGTCCTAGTGGATGCATTTTTAAAAACAAAACAAATAATAATAAATAAATCGTGTTACTCAAAAACTAGGCTGTTTTAGAATTATTTTTAAACTTTCTTTTGTAACCTTTCAAAGTGTCGGAGACCCGATTTCCTCTATTGCCTGGCACAGAGGTTTGACGTGAAATCTATTTCTCTGTCGCGTGGACCGTGCGATCTACAAGTCCGATAACTGACTCAACACATCCACGGATCAAAAACACAGCTTTAAAAATATATATTTTTTTTTTAAACTCTCAGTTGTCAGATGTCATCAAGGTAAGATAACAAACAATGTTTGCTTAGGATCATCGTAGGTCTGTGCTGTTATTTATTTATTTATTTATTTAGGCATTTTTATATAGCGCTTACCATAAAGCTCTAAGCGCTTAACAATTATTAAAAACATGTAAACTAAGTAAAATAAAAATGAGACACTAGGATAGTAACTACTATACTATAGAAACAATGAAAATGGCTATAAAACGAGGACACTTTTCCCTTTTCAAAATTGTGTGAATGCCATCCCAAACAATGGTGTGCGTTATAATTAATTTTTTTTATTACGTTCTGTTATCATTTTCAAACTCTCCTAATGCCATTCGAATAAAATACACACTTTCTTTTCTTATAATGTGTATCATCTTTGTGTTTATTATAAATTGTATTTTTTTTCCATGAGTTTATGCCGCGTGAGTAAGATAATAGTGATAAAGCTATATATGATATAAATCAATAGTGACTCAAGCGATTTCAACCGTTTATTAAACTTTACGACACACTTAAGCTAATAATAATTTAGGTTGATCCACACACCCTTCATTTATTAAACATTTTCGACTGTTTTAGTGATACTATTATTGTTATTACTTCATGGCTTTTAGAATAGTTGCCTTCTTACTTTTTACGATACTTTTAACTACCATTTGCCCTATACTTTTTCGGTCAATTATTCCCACCCACCCCCACCCCTCAAAAAATAAATAACAAAATTAAAAAAATAAAAAATAAAAATGTCCTTTAAACTTGCTGAAATCAATAACTTGAGAACCCTTGTGAACTTAAGCGACAAATCCGTACAAAAGAAAAGAAAGAAAAAAAGCTCTAATCTAATGCAAAGTCATGAAATCGAGAGACTGCTAAACTGCTAGTGCCTCAAACACCAACAACTACAACATGTTTTAGAGCAGTGGTTCTTAACCTTTTTGGCGGTACCGAACCCCATCAGTTTTATATGCGCATTCACCGAACCCTTCTTGATAGGAACAATAAAATATGATTTTTTTTTTTTCGTTTTTTTTTTTGGACCTCCGCCGAACTCTTGAGACTGACTCACCGAACCCCTAGGTTCGATCGAACCCAGGTAGGCACCACTGTTTTAAAGCTTCCATTTCATGGTTCCCAAACCACAAATCCTGACCATTTTTGACCCTCGTGGTTATACATTTTTTGGTTTTCCTGTTGCCAATTGTGTGTCTTGGCCTTTCTCGAACTGCTGTCCGAGGTGTACGAGAGTTTAGCATTCACTGAAGTCATTTTTTTTTAGACGGAAAAAAACAAAAAACTATTAGCAGTGAATGTCCTAGTAAATTATGTAATTAATTTTGCACAGGGGAAAGGTCACACCTGGTATATAATTGTGTAGATTTTTTCGCCATTTTTTTTTAAAATGCGACAAGAAATATGAAGTTACATGTTCGAAAACCAAATGCCTGGTTCTCAGCCGTGTTTCGACTAAGGGGGCTTAATGTCGATGCGACTCGGGAGGTATACGGTTATGTAATACGGGGGTCAAAATGCTATGCTAGGGAGTTTTATATAATTCATGTTATTCAATGCTGCCGTTTTCATGATATATAGCGTCAGCCGTAGGTTGTACAGAAATAACCGCGTCACTGACTCGCGTGTGATGCAGCTCTGACTCTGACTCCTCATACCCAGGGCCGGCGCCAGAATATTTGGCACCTTAGGTGCACCTGTCGCACTGCGCCCCCCCCCCCACCCACGCCGACGACAACTAATTATTTAATTAATAATGCCGCCCCCTAAAAATTTGCCGCCCAGGGCGTCCGCCTAGTTCGTCCGATGGTTAAACCGGGCGCCTGCTCATACCTCATGTTAAACAAATAAATAAAGGAAATAAACAGATATGAAAAGTCAACGCGTGTGTGATACGTCCCTTGGGGTCAAGCAAGATGTTTACCGGAGAGCTGAGGGCGCCTAACTGCACGGTCACTCCTTTCAAGTCTTTAAACATGTATTTCAATATTCCAGATCTTTTATTTGACCGCGTCCTAGATAAATCTTTAATAATGCGTTAAAAAATTTAAGTTACACATTGTTGAATTACACAGGAGTCTTGATGCTGAGCCCCCGGTGACGCCAGACAGCAGTGATCACGTGGAGCTCGTGGTCTTAGAGAGCGGCGAGGACCTGCCAGGGGATAAAACAGAGGAGAGGCAAGAGAGGGCCTGGGCGGCGCTGAGCAGCAAAGGAATGCGGCAGAGGCGGACGTTATTGAGGAAGGAGGGTCAGAGGTCAGTGGTCCAGTTCTAAGTAATGGAGGGTTGCTGCTGGTTCAGCATCTTGTTTACATTTTGCACTTAACTGGAGTTTTAAGCCTCGTATGTTTGTTTTGTCTGTTTGTTGTTGTGTAGTTTGTTGTTGTGTAGTTTGTTGTTGTGTAGTTTGTTGTTGTATTGTTTGTTGTTGTGTTTTTGTTGTTGTTTTGTTTGTTTGTTGTTTTGTTTGTTTGTTTTTGTGTAGTTTGTTGTTGTGTAGTTTCTTGTTGTGTAGTTTGTTGTTGTTTTGTTTATTTGTTGTTGTGCTGTTTGTTGTTGTGTAGTTTGTTGTTGTTTTGTGTATTTGTTGTTGTGCTGTTTGTTGTTGTGTAGTTTGTTGTTTTGTTTGTCTGTTGTTGTGTAGTTTGTTGTTGTGTAGTTTGTTGTTGTTTTGTTTGTTTGTTGTTTTGTTTGTTTGTTTGTTGTTTTGTTTGTTGTTGTATTGTTTGTTGTTGTTTTGTTTGTTTGTTGTTTTGTTTGTTGTTATATTGTTTGTCTTTGCGTTGTTTTTTGTTGCGTTGTTTGTTGTTGCGTTGTTTGTTGTTGTGTAGTTGTGTTGTTGTATAGTTTGTTTGTTGTTATGTTGTTTATGTTTGTGTTGTGTTGTTTGTTGTTGTGTTGTTTGTTTGTTGTCTGCTCCAAATGACCAAAATCATGCTGTGACCTCTGGTGCAGATCATGTTGGGGACCTCTGGTGCAGATCATGTTGGGGACCTCTGGTGTAGATCATGTTGGGGACCTCTGGTGAAGTCCGTCTAATATAAAGTAACATGCTCTATAGAATTTGAAGGGGAAAAGGGAGTGGGGGGGGGGGGGCTTTGGGGCACTGTTTTTGTTTTTTAAACTTTGGTAAGTAACCTAAAGAAGCACTGTAACAAATGTATAGCCTAGTAACTCGGTTGGTGTAGATCATGTTGGGGACCTCTGGGGAAGTCCGTCTAATAGAAAGTAGCATGCTCTATAGAATTTGAAGGGGAAAAGGGAGTGGGGGGGGGGGGCTTTGGGGCACTGTTTTTGTTTTTTAAACTTTAGTAAGCAACCTAAAGAAGCACTGTAACAAATGTATAGCCTAGTAACTCGGATGTTTGTATACCTTAGTAACCAATCGGTTTGTTTTTACTCCCACAGTAACGTGGCCTTCCGGGGCATACAAAAGAAGAACATCAGATTCCTCAAAGACCTGTACGTCACACTGCTGGACCTGAAATGGCGCTGGGCGATGCTGATTTTATTTTCAGGATTTTTCCTGTCCTACCTTGTGTTTTCTGTGATCTACTTCCTGCTTTCATACACGTAAGCTGTGTGAATATATGATCTTCCGTTTGCACGCAGTAAAGTTGTGTGAATTGACTGCCTTCTGTTTTTCACACAGTTAAGTTCGTGCACGTCTATTGTGTGACTAGAATGAAGAATGTCTTAGAATTTAATACACGTTAGTTGTGTGAATAGAAAGTCCTCCCCTTTTTCATCAAATAAAGTTTGTTTAAATATCAGCTTCCACATTCATGAGCGTTTCAAAATCGAAGCTGACGCACGGATTGGTTTTTTTTATTTACTTTTTAGCATCTTAAACTCAAATGTCCCCCAGTTTTGCCGTATCCTATAAAATTGAGAGAGAGATGACAAATGGCGCGCATTTTAATCTTTCTTAAAAACATATTAGTTGAAAGTCAATGACTTCAAGTCAAAGATTTTTCAACCCATAAGACACCTTTTACTAAATCTACTGTTAATTTCTTAAGCTCAGTTCACGCGAACTAAATTCCGTCCAATTTTTAGCGCACTATTGTGTGGGTTCAAAAAGACATTCGACGAAAGTTTGATCGTTCGCGGGAACTGGGCATTAAAACAGTTGACATCGCCAAAAAAATGTCCCGATATTAAATGGGAACACTGTGGGTGACATGGCAAGATATGTTCGCCTCTTTAACGAAATTTAAAACTTTGACATTGTTCAATGTTTCTGTTCGTCATAGTGGTGTCTAGATAAATACCGGTAGCCTTTGTTTCGTGTCTTCCTAATTAGTTTCTGCTTTTTAAACATCCTACTTTTGTATGGCATTAACCAGCCGGTATTGTGTAACTGATCTGTTTTCATATGGAATGAGACTAATTTCACATGAAACTGGTCTGTTTTCATGTGGAACGAAACTAATTTATCGTGTAACTGACCTACTTTCACAAGGTACTAACCAGGGATCAAGTTCTGGGAATATAAGTATGGGAACTCATCCAAGATTATCGACTCCCCCCCCCCCCCCCCCAAAAAAAAAAAAAATATTTAAAAAATCCCCTGATTCGCGTCACAACCCTTTCCATTTTTAAATATGTCTTTATTTCTTAAGGAAAAAAGTACAGGACCACCACTCCCATGCGTTCCTGCTGGCCGATCCATTACACAGGCCCTGCAACCCCTGCGGCTGAAGGGGGCCTCGGAGAGTTAAAGGGTCTAAAGTTTTATTTGGGAAAAAAAATTAAACTAATGGTATCAACTTTGAATGGAGGGCCACAAAACTGAAAAGCCTCAGGCATGCCTCCAAAAGCTACTCGATGGCTCTGCCTGCAGGATTCTAGCCATGGAGCCAACCTACTTTCATGTGTAGCTAACCTACTTTTATGTGTGGCTAACCTACTTTCATGTGCAGCCAGCCTACTTTCCTGTGTAGCTAGCCTACTTTCATGTGTCACTAACCTACTTTCATGTGTAGCTAGCCTACTTTCATGTGTGGCTCACCTACTTTCATGTGTAGCCAGCCTACTTTCATGTGTGGCTAACCCACTTTCATGTGTAGCCAGCCTACTTTCTTGTGTAGCCGGTCTAATCTCACAAGCAAATAACTTACCTCCCTTATTCCGCAGACACGGAGACTTAGACCATGTGGGGGACAAAACGTTCAAGCCCTGCATTAAAAACCTGGAGTCGTTCTGGGACGCCCTGTTGTTTTCCATGGAGACTCAGTCCACCATAGGATACGGAACAATCTACCCCAACGCCGAGTGTGCAGGGACCGTTCCGGTCGTTTACCTACAGGTCACATTCATCATTGTTTATAGTCAGTGGCGTAGCTAGAGTATTGGCACCTGAATTCGATGTCCTTATTTGGGTTTCTTCGTGTTCTATTTTTAGATTACCTGCGGCTTCCTGCTGGAAACGATCCTCCTGGGGTTTATCTTTGTCAAGATCGCTCGCCCCAAGCACAGGCGGCACACATTGATATTCAGGTAAGGCGGCACACGTGGATATTCAGGTAAGGCGGCACACTTTGATGGTCCGCTAAATGACACGCACTGATTTTTCAGGTAAGGTCCACTTAACTTAGCAAAGGAAAGTTTTGAGCTGTTGCAAGCGGTAAACTAAATGTCCCTGAATATTCCCCCCCCCCCTTCCCCAAATTTCCCGTTTGCATAGAACTGCGTCATCCGGAATCGTGTAAAGATATATAAAGACCCCATCGGGAACTGTGTACGAATATATAAAGACGTCATCCGGAATAGTGTAAGAATATATAAAGACGTCATCGGGAACTGTGTACGAATATATAAAGACGTCATCCGGAATTGTGTACGAATATATAAAGACGTCATCCGGAATTGTGTAAGAATATATAAAGACGTCATCGGGAACTGTGTACGAATATATAAAGACGTCATCCGGAATTGTGTAAGAATATATAAAGACGTCATCCGGAATTGTGTAAGAATATATAAAGACGTCATCCGGAATTGTGTAAGAATATATAAAGACGTCATCCGGAATTGTGTACGAATCTATAAAGACGTCATCCGGAATTGTGTAAGAATATATAAAGACGTCATCGGGAACTGTGCACGAATCTATAAAGACGTCATCGGGAACTGTGCACGAACATTCAAAGACATCGTAGCCCTTGGCGGAAATAAGAAGCACTTAAACTACGAACACGTGATGTCGCTAGTGTGTGTTATAGCTTTGTCTCAAGTCAATCTTTTGTGACGATCGTCATGACTTTCTGCTGCCGAGTCTGTCTTTTGGGTACGACACATCGTCTGTCGACAGCTATTTTTATTTTCCGTTGGCTGGCACTAGTTGGTTCCAGTTGGTTTGTTGGTGTCTTCCGTATTCGATATTTGAGGATTTTTTCTCTCTCCCTCCCCCCCCCCAAAAAAAAAAAACCAGTTAAAACAAACTTGTTAAATTTAATTGTTTAACAATCAAATTAGCTTAAATCTTTCAATTACCTATTTGTTGAATGTGTTGAATGTGTTGAAAGCGTTGAGCATATGTGTTGAATGTGTTGAATGTGTTGAAAGCGTTGAGCATATGTGTTGAATGTGTTGAATGTGTTGAAAGCGTTGAGCATATTTGTTGAATGTGTTGAAAGCGTTGAGCGTGAGGTGATGTTTTTTTTTAATGATCAAACTAATGACATTGATGATTCAATTACCTCCGCCCCCCCCCCTTTTTTTTGTGGATGCACGCGCAGCCGCAACGCCTGCCTGTGCAAGGAGGACAATCAGCTGAACTTACAGATACGGATCGGTGACCTCAGGAACTCCCACCTCATCGACAGTCACGTGTTCGGGGTCCTGGTCAGGAGATACGTCTGCGAGGAAAAATACGTGTATCCTCTGTTTCAGGTAAATCTGGTGTCTCCTTTATTTCTCGTAGTACGCACGTACCCATTTTTTTTTTTTTTTTTTTTGCATTTAATGTGTTTTCATTGTTGGTGGTATAATACGCGTACACACATCTCAGGTATCGTCTACGCGTAGTATCGTTTTCGTGTAATAAAAAATATATGCTTGTATCGATTATTTCGAGAAATACTTGTGATGATACGTGTGTCATCATTACTTTACTTCTGGTATCGGTAATAATATCAGTACTCACAGGGCTGGCTGATGGTACTGGCAATATCGGGCAGTTTCTCGAGGCGCCTTGTGCCTAGGGCGTCATCAACGATCCTCCAAAAGAGGAAATATCATTGCATGTGGGCGCCATGGAAGAAAAAAAGAAAGTGGAATAAAAAGATATGCTGATCTAAAGCTGGAGAAAAAAAAAGTGGGGGGGGGGGTATTGTCATCGGTAGGCTAATAGTTCATACTGATCACGATATACCAAAAGTTCATACTGCCCACGGCAGGCTAATTTTTCCTACTGCCCAAACGCAAGTTAAGAAAAACACATTTATTATTCAATGTTTTGTTTCCTTTTTAAAAAAATAAGAAAAAAAGAAAGGGGAAAAAAAAGATATGCTGATCTAAAGCTGGAGAAAAAAAAAGTGGGGGGGGGGTATTGTCATCGGTAGGCTAATAGTTCATACTGATCACGATATACCAATAGTTCATACTGCCCACGGCAGGCTAATTTTTCCTACTGCCCAAACGCAAGTTCAGAAAAACACATTTATTATTCAATGTTTTGTTTCCTTTTTAAAAAAAAAAAACTAGGTAATAAACTCATCACCTAATCCCCTGTTGTTGTTTTTTCCAAGCACAATTTTTTATGTTTATACTTAAAAGGGGCGCCAAAGTTAAGCGTGCCCCGGGGGGGGGGCGCCATCAACCGTTGGGCTGGCCCCGAGCACTCAGGTATTTCAGGTGCTGTTTCCATTCATACTCGTGAGAAGTCATGCTGATCTTCCATCAAGCGCCTGCCCAAGTGGCGGATAGGGGAAAGCCCGCCAGATAAGGAAGGATGTGGTGGAGCAGGCCAGGGCCCTACATGGCCTGTAGTGCGACTGATGATGAAGATGATGGGTGGTTCCATTATGTCAACTTATTCGTGCAGCCATCGGAGCGGGCAGCGATGCGTTATGGATAATCCATGTATTAACTCTTTTTTTTTTTGTCTTTGTGTCAGCATGAAATAGAATTCGAGGCCCATGGAATGGGGGACCGCCTTTTCCTCATTTGGCCAATGGTGCTGAGTCATAAAATCAATAAGGACAGCCCACTTTACACTTTGACCCCGGAAGGTAAATATATAATTAGTTCCCCCTGGAATTTTTGTTTTCAATATCCAACGTGTCTCTTTTCTGATTAATTTCGTTCTTGTTTTTATTATTATTATTGTTTATAATACTGATTGCTAGTTGCTACCAGCTTGTACTTGTACACATTCATTCGTTAAATCAATCAATCATACCTTTTAAATTTTTAAATGTCTTCAGTTGGAATAAGATAACACAATAGAACGTAATTTTTCGAGATCTCGGTTGAGCAGTCTTTTTATTAGTAAGATCAAACTGACCTCTTGAAAATTAATGTTAATCTATAATCTATGCCCTTGCATGAATGGGAGAATTTTTTATTTTTTTTTAATTTAAAAGTTTTCTTAAAAGTAACTATCAGAGTGCCGCAGATAACGACAATATGGACCACATGTGTGCCGCGTGGTCGGACCCCCCCCCCCCCAACCCCACCTCCTCTAACAGAAACATATATTTACTCAAACCCATCAATAAAGTTGTCTTCACCTGTTCCTTTAACTCCGCCCACAGACCTGATGTATGACAAGTTTGAGCTGATGGTCATCCTGGAGGGGACGATAGAGTCCACCGGGGAGATGGTCCAGGCCAGGACCTCCTACACCAGCAAGGAGATCCTCTGGGGTCACAGGTTCACGCGAGTGGAGGAGTATGACGAGAAGACGGATAAATGGTAGGGAACGGACTTGGAGATGCGGCTGTGTGAAAAGCAGGACGCAATGAATGGCTTTGGATTGTTGATTAATGTAAAAGGATTTATTGCATTTAAGCCAATAAGCCAATGTAATTGGTAAAAGCCATTAAATGCAAAGTAAAAAAAAAAAGTGTACTTTCAAAAAGCCATTGTAAATGGTAAAACGGGTGTAAAGCCAAAAAGTCAATCTAAATGGTAAAAGAGCATAATGTCAAAAATACATTGTGAATGATAAAAAGAGTGTAATGTCAAAAATCCAATAAGAATGGTAAAAATAGTGTAATGCAAAAAAAGCCATTGTAAATGGTAAAATGAGTCTAGTTCCAAAAAGTCAATGTATATGGTAAAAAAAAAAAAAGAGTGTATTTCCAAAAAGCCAATGTAAATGGTAAAAAGAGTATAATGCCACATAGCAATTGTGAAGCACAGGGGCGATTTTTTAAACTGTTAATGTTTGTTTATATTTCGATCCCCTCCAGGTGCATAAATTTTGTACGCTTTAACAACGTGGTGCCCAGCAAGACGCCCAAGTGTAGCGCCAAAGAAATGGCCGAAGATCCAACCCGGCAAGACGAGGGCGAGCCGGAAGTGGGGTAAATCATTTAGTTTACACCATATGTTACAAACTTTTTTTTTGTTGTTATAATTTTTTTAAAGTGTTGACCCCATTTTTATAGAAACAACGTGACCCAAGACCAGATACATAATAATAAAAAAATATTTTTTTTAAAGATACTATTAAAGTTAAAGACAGTTAAAAACGCTCTACAAAGTATTAAAGAATTTAAGATTTTTTTTTTTAAATGCATTAGGGTCGTTCGCAAATTACGTTTCCGCTAAAAATGACCTTTTCAGACCATCCCTCCCACTGTCACAAATTCTTTACACCACCCCCCTCCCCACTTTGTGTCATGTCACACCTAAAAAAATTAAAAACACAGATAAAATTTTCATAACGAAATTAAGATTTGATTTTATTCCTTAACATTTCCCATAATGGATTAAGATGTAGTATTATTAGAAAATTGTGACGTAAAACAACGAGGTTCTTCCCAAACCAAAAGTAAAAATAGCCGCAACAGTTTTTGCTTCATTTTTCGATATGCGCAGAAGGTGTGCGCGACTGAGTTTCACTGTACTTATAACACCTTAGGCAGTTTCGACTTGAAATTAATGTTTTTAAAGGTAATTGAATAAAGATTTTTACAATTAGAAAATTTTAGATTAAAAAAAAAAAAAAAAAAAAAAATTAGGGCGGCAAAAATTTTTAAAGGTAATTAAAAAAAAATTTTTAAAATAAAAAAATTTTAAATTAAAAAAAAAAAAAAAAAAAAATTGTGGCGGCACAAATTTTTGAACTCCCCCCCCCCTGTCACAAAGTGTCACAAATACTCGACCCCACCCCCCTGAGCGTGACGTAATTTGCGAACGACCCCTTACGATAAAAACTATTACGTTCAAGGTAAAAAATACAGGCAAACTCGGATGGGTTCTAAGAGTTTCGTGTATTGCAATTTTATTTCCAAACCATCCTTTCTTGTAACCAGGGCAACAGAATCATCCGACCGGAAACCTATGAGCAAACGAACAAGCCGGGCCTTCACGGCCAGCGTGGACACCTTGGGGGCAGACACAGTGTACAGCACGGCTTCCGAGGCGGACGAGGATCGTATCAGTATGTCGTGATGAGGGTTTTCGAATGGTTGGGTTTACTGGCACTGGGTGGGAATATTCATGCATAACGAATAAATTATAGTCTCCAGTGCTTTTAAGCGTCTATATTGCTGTCTTCTCTCTTGGGTCTCTGTATCGATATCTTCTCTCTTGGGTCTCTGGATCGATATCTTCTCTCTTGGATCTCTGGATATCTTCTCTCTTGGGTCTCTGGATATCTTCTCTCTTGGGACTATGGAAATCTTCTCTCTTGGGTCTCTGTATCGATATCTTCTCTCTTGGGTCTCTGGATATCTTCTCTCTTGGGTCCCTGGATATCTTCTCTCTTGGGTCTCTGGATCGATATCTTCTCTTTTGGGTCTCTGGATCGATATCTTCTCTCTTAGGTCTCTGGTTATCTTCTCTCTTGGGTCTCTGTATCGATATCTTCTCTCTTGGGTCTCTGGAAAATTACTCTTACCCCAATAACCTTCTGAAAGTAAATGTGTCGTTCTCATAACACAATGTTTATTTCACAGGTGAAGAGGTGTAAACGTTCTCATCAAAGACAAATTAAATAGAAACACAACGCACAGCAAAGAAATGCTACACAAGACCCGATCCTTCCAACAAACCAAAACAAAAAACACCTTTGATTGTCATCAAGTTCACATCAACCCCCATGCAAGCCTCAGCCGTGGTCCCTTGAGGAGACATTGAGGTCCCTTGAGGAGACATCTCAATAACTCAAACGTTTGATGACGTAAATCAAATTCAGTCAAATGTTTTCCCTGTGTCGGAATTTCTGGCTAAGAATATTACATCTCATCATTCAGGCGTTACCACGATGTAACCTGTGCTGTAGAAGCATGACACAAAGGGTTTGTGAAAGGGGTCCACGTGTGGAATGCTTGAGCATATTCACAAAATCTACATCTCGTTAGTTCATCTTTTTTTTCTTTCTTTTTTTTTTTTTAAACTCACTCACTGCTCCGTCAGCTTATGATACATTCCACTGAGATCAGATAATTAAAAACTTTTTAAATAAAATAAGACACACCTGTTGTTTTTTGTTGTTGTTTCTTCTTGAAGCATTTATTACATTAAAAAAACCATCAAAGTCTTGTATGGAGGATAACATGCCTACTCTCATAAGAAATGACAATGTCTTGTGGTCACGTATATGTTATTGTCATTGGGTCAGCGGTAGTTTCCATACACCAAAGTTAGAAGATGCTAATGAGTCATAGCATCAATCTTTTTTCATGCTGTCTTCTGCTAACCCTTCACGTTCCCCAACCTATCCCTTATGGTCTTGCGCTAGTTCCTTTCGTTCCTTTCAACCAATCAAAACCTTTCGATACAATTTCAAACTTTGTGACCCGGGGGGTGGGGGGGGGGGGGAGAACGACAGAGACATAGCACTGGTAAAAAAATATATATAGTTTAATAAATCCTAATTAAATATCGGCTTAAGTGACCTAGAATTGCATTGAAGTGTTGGTTAAAATGAACTGGACATTCGGGTGGAATTTGGGAGGGGAGGGAGTGGTATCCTGGCAGTCAATTTGTGCATAGTTATTATTTAAGGCAGTGGCTCTCAACCTTCCTAATGTCGCAGAACTTTAATACGGCGCCTCATGTCTTGGTGACACCCAACTATAAAATTATTTTCGTTGCTTCTTCATAAATATGTGTTTTCCGATGGTCTTAGGCAACCCATGTATAAGGGTCTTTCAACCTCCAAAGGGATTACACACCTGTTTACCCTCAAACTCTTAAAATCGTACAATATCATCAAAAAATCGTTCAATACATTATCTTAATAGTAAAAAAAAAAAATACAGTATAAATAATGTATACACCTCAAAATCATACATTGTACGCCAAAATCGTAAGAGTAAACAGGTCTGGGGTTACGCCCCACAGGTTTAGAACCTCTGATTTAAGGGGACATCCATAAATGATGTCATGCTTTTTTTAGCTGTGTTTTTAACCCCATCCCCACAAATTTGTCAAAAATATTTCAACATCCTCTTCACAATTTGTAACTCCCCTCCACCGCAATGTGTGCATTCATCTATAGATAGCCTCTAACTCTAAGACAAATGAGTTTAACATGAATAAAATAACCAATTCCAGACATGCCCCTTACGGTCTACAATAAACTCTTCTTTCGACTGATGGATTATTAAAATTCTTTGCATGTTTACAAAACTCCGACACCGTAATTATTATCTAACTAAGACAGGGTTAAACACTATTAATATTCATTCAAGAGAATAATTGATGGACTGCATACAAGTTGTGTAAAAGAAATTTAAGAACTAGGTATGCTAAACTTAGATTTTAAAAAAAAAAAAAAAAGATTTGGACGTTTCGGCTTAGAGCCTTCATCAGCAAACAAGACAAAAAAGAAGTATGACAAGTAACAGAGCACAGTAAAAAAAACTTTAGTGATTTCCCATTTGTTTTCCGAAGTAGGATTACAGGAAGTTAAAGAATATAAATATTGGTACCGTGAAAAATAAGGTAGAGTATCTTAACTCATTCCCGACGGTTGCGACTAAATGCGTCCTCGGGGGGGTTTCTCCTGATGCGTCCAAATGCGTCCCGGCGCATAACGACACCCCTCTCTTATTTTTAGTTAAAAATAGCAATGAAATCTCGCATCCCTCGAGACTTACGGCTATGGCGTGATTTTAATTTAGAAACCGGAAGTTTTTATCTTGTTTCACTTTAAAACTACGTGTGCTTTAGTACGGCGCGTCTATATGTAGCATGTGTTCGTCAGAGGTGCCGAAAATCGATTTTTTTGGCCATTGTACGTTATTTTTTCCCCGCTAATGTTATATTTATATTAAACCTTATTCATTTTTTGTTGCATTTGTTCTTAATTCATTAACATTAAAGAATATTTAGCAACTTAAAAAAATATTTAAAAAATATAAATCAATTTCAAAACTGAGTTGCTTCCCTTTTCTCAGGAAAATAAATTAAGTCCGGAAGCAGCGCTGCCGGAGGGAATGAGTTAACGGATCAAAATATACATAAAAATCTGTAGTCCTGTCTATGAATTCAACTTTACCACACCTTGTTCTTATATTTCTTGTTGATATTCATTCATTTTTGTACATATGGAACAGTTAAAACTTGATTTGTTTAACATGCAAATTCTAGAAATTCTCCATGCCAAAAACAACTCTCTGGGCCCAACATCAACTGGGCCCAACATCAACTGGGCCCAACATCAACTGTGTCTGACAACATTGACTCTCCAGATTCCGATTTCAACCGTCTTCAGCAGACACCTGTTTTGTCCTAAGCTCAGATGGACCATGAGCGAACTGACACTCATCACTGGGCCTCGGGCAGCCTTCGGGATGGTGGACATGGAACCAGCAGAGAGTTGTCTTTCTTGTGTCTCTCTGTTGCTTTCCCTGCTTGCCCTTGGCTTTGTTGGGGTTTCTCCCCTTCCATGGGTCGGCCTGCGTAAAGTCTCGGAGTTGCACTTGTCCACCCGTAACTGTTTCATAATGAGAAAAATTAGAAAAAAAAAAATAATCAAAATACCCTCTGCCCTCCAGGCCCTCTTCCCTCCCAGCCCAACCCTCTCCCATCCCCAACTCTCTTCACTCCCAACATGGCCCTGACCATCTTCCCTCCCAACACTTTTCCCCCTCCCCGACCCTATTCCCTCCTCCCCGACCCTCTTCACCCCATGCGAATCAGCATTTTATTTCATTCTGTTACTCGGCAAGTAATGAATTCACCTTGAAATATGTGACTGTGATTGCGTAACAGGGTCTGTAGTCCTCCACACTCAGACTTCAGGGCATGGAGTGTCTGCTTATCAAACAGTTCAGCGACATGTCCCAGTGGCACAGAACCTGGTGGCATGAGGATAAATACAATGACTGGTCAATTTGATTGACAATATAATATATAGCTACATCCTTCAAGAATTTCATTTCCTTCCATTTAACATTTTTTAAATATTACTTCTTGTGGTGGCGTTGTTGTATTGTTGTCAATACATGAGGCCTGCCTGTGATTCTTGTGTTGAGATGTGAGAGGCCATGTTGTTTTACCTGTAGATAGTCATTAAAAATTTAGACATCAAGCTGAACAGAGGTAGTTTTCCTTGTGTTCGACATTGTATGACTAAATATAACATGGTGGCAGCCAACTGGGACGGTGGCAGACATCCTAGGACCAGAGGGACTGTTCATTTACAATGGCATGCCTCTTGATCTAGAGTTGAGACGTGAGAGGCCATGTTGTTTTACCTGTAGTTAGTCATAAAAAATCTAGACATCAAGCTGAACAGAGGTGTTAGTTTTCCTTGTGTTAGACATAGTATTACTAAATTTAACATTAGTAACCTATATGCCAAGTAATAGCCATGTAGCATTTAAAGAAATATTCCCTGAATTACCTCCTTTCCTCCAAGTCCTCCCCGTCTCCAATGGCACACGTACAGCATCAGGAGCATTGAGCACCAGCTTAAACACAGAGCTGACTATTTGCTGCTTGATGGGTTCTGGAACGGCCTGGCAGTTCCTGATCTTCTGCTCTATCCTGGGCTGGAACTCGGTGGCCCACTGCTTGGCGGCGGCCCTCTCTGCGGCGCCATTGGTCAGGCAGGAGCTCCTCTCGCAGCCTGACCTCGCATCCCAGCTGTTGACATCCGATGGCAAGTGACCTGCACCATTTTTCAAACACACCTCATCACCAGACCTAAATCTCTTAACACCATTCACCTCACATGTTTTTTGTTGTAATATTTCAGCTGAGTTGGGGGAGTCACATTTTCGCTTATCCAGAAAAGTAGAGTGTTGCTCGGGGTTGTTTTCAAACACCGTTTGAGAATCCACATGCACAGCTTCGGGCAGATGTCCGGAGCCATCCTGAAGGACTTGCCCTTCAATGAAACTCCTTCTACTAACTGGCCTGGATTTTCCAGGATCATCACTCAAGGAGAGATCACTCCTGGGTGATGTCTCTGATATGATGGCGTCAGGAGCAGTTACTGAGCTTTGGGTCTCGCACAAAAGTGATTTCTTCACAGGGACATAAGGGTATTTCTGTCTGTGTGAGATCAGACTATGGCTGTGGGCGGTTCTCTTGTCTATGTAAGCCTGTCTGTCTGTGTCCATTGAAGCTTCCCGCTCTTTCTTGTATGATCTCTCTCTACCTATGTAACAAATCTGGAAAAACAAATATTTAAAATCTAATCCATTTTTACCTAATCCAAAAAAAAAATTACTAAATTCCCACAAAAAATATATTAAACCTTGGTGATGTAGTTGTCTTCAGGGCAAAAAAATTATTTATTAGTTCTCTATTTAAGAATCCATTTAATATAAATGAATGAACCTGGCTATTTGAGGCAAGAACATCAAATAGAAATTGTTTCTACGTAAGATTTATTTCATGAGAAATAAAATCTCTTTAATATCTCTCTTCCAGATTAAATAAGATGCAATATATAAATAAATAAATATGTACCTAAAATTGACATTATAAAATATAAAGAGACAAGGTAGAGACTGTACAGACTCTTTTTTCTCTATACCAGCTTTTAATTTTTTTAAAAACAACAAAGCCCCAACTCCTGACCACCAATGTTCCCTTTAAGCTGCGCAGCAGTTTTGAGTACCGCGCAGCTAATTTCAACTTAAGGGTGTGTTTGTGTCTGTAGGCTGTAAAATTTGCACACAAAAAAATTGTTGCTGTAAAAATTTGCACACAAATTTATGATTTTGCACACGAACCAACAAACCTTAGAGGGAACATTGCTGACCACCATTAAAAAAAATGCTGCTAACATTGTCCTTTATCTCTATAAACATTTATATTTGCTTAAACTCATTCGTCCCCATTTCAAAGACTAATGTGTCTTTTCTGCTTTCCTCTGTGGCCTTTTTAAAATTTCCTGTTAAATTTTTGTTGTTAAAAAGGAGACTAGAAATATGTAAAATAGAAAAACGAAGAAATGGATCGAAACTATGCCTCACCCTTTTTGTAGAAGGTATCCTAAGGGTGTCTGACTCTGGGAGGAACCCACAGAAGGAGACAATCTCCTTGACATAGTCCAAGTAGGACTCGTAGCGACTCTTGCCTTTCTCACTCACGCCAAACTTCCCCACAAAGTCGTGATGGCAGCAGGGCAGGACAAAGAAACAGCATTCATAAGAAGATCTAAGAAACAGTGGAAAGACAGCATTCTAAGAAAAGCTAGATGCAGAAACAAACAGCAGGCGTAAAATGTTTTATAAACAACTAAAGACCGCAATACTAAGAAGAAGATCTAAAAACAGTGGAAAGACAGCACTCTAAGCCTAAGAAAATCTTGATATAGAAATAAACAGTAGTTGTAGATTGATATAAGAACTAGGGAGCGCAACTTTAAGAAGAAGATCTAAGAAATAGCGGATGAGCGAAACCTGAGAAAATCTAGATGCAGAGACAAACTGCGGTTGTAAAAAGACTTAATAACAACTAAGGACCGCAATAATAAGAAGATCTTGGAAATAACTACCTGGCCGCAATGACAGGGATCCAGGGAGTTAACTCATCACTGTGATTACCAATAATCCAGTCACATTCAGGATACAAATGGTCAGCTGATGGGCTGATTGTCTCCACCTGCAAACACCAAGAAGGTAAGCATGCGTGTCATGGAGTGGATTTCATTTATGTGCCTCAACAATAAAAACGGGTTAAAAAAAAGCTTTGAAAATTTCAGAGACTGTTTACATCTAAGTAACGCAGGAATGCAATCTCCAACCGTTTAATATTTAAGTTTTGCAGAACCACAATTTGACATTGTTTACATGCAGGGCCGAAATCTGAAACTGTTTACATTTAAGTAATACAGAACCACAAATTTCAAATAGGATTTTTTTAAATTTATAGTTTCAACATTATGCACCTGTTGTGATCTTATTTAAGAAATCAATAATAGGACATCTGGTGTGTGCCTTGGTTTATATCACAACAGTCAAGATTGACACCAAACATCATATGCTGTTCTATATGTGTATTTTATTAACGCCCTGATTGCTGTAATACAGTGGTTCTCAACCTTCCTAATTCCCATGACCCTTTAATACAGTTCCTTATGTTGTGGTGAACCCCCCCCCCCTCCCCCAAACCATTTTTTTTTTTCGTTGCTGTTTTATAAACGTGTTTTTCAGTGGTAATTCCCATGACCCTTTAATACAGTTCCTTATGTTGTGGTGAACCCCCCCCCCTCCCCCAAACCATTTTTTTTTTTCGTTGCTGTTTTATAAACGTGTTTTTCAGTGGTCTTAGGCAACCCCATGTGTATGGGTCGTTCCAAATCCCAAGGGGTCGCGACCCACAGGTTGAGAGCTATTGCCCTAATACATCATGCTGTACATTTCTATACTATAGAAACTTACTCTAAGATTGATGCCAGGTCCAAATGTATCCCATATGTTCCTCTTCCTTAGATCAATACCCAGGCCTCTGTGCTATAATAAAATACAGATACAAAAAGAAAAGTAAATAAAATGATTCAAGGGTGATTCGAGCATCCCATTACAAAATTGGCCTTGGTTAGGCTTATATTTTTACAACAGGTGCCACAGCAGCGGCAAACAAAATTACGAGGGCGTGTTGGAAATACATCTGACCTATTTTTAATGAGCTTACCCCTTCTTTGGTGAGAATATAAACCAGCAGGCCATTACCACATCCAAGATCAACAAAACTTTGCTTCTCGCTGAGGCCTTTCTTCTTTCTGTCTTCTTCCCATAGAATCTGTTAGTGAAAATAAGAGATGAAAAAAAAATCAAAATTAAACACTGCAAGTTTGAATTTTTTTTTAAAGGATTTTCAATCTATTGACTATTTTATCTAATTTTTCCCCACATTTGTCATATGAATCCTTTGTTTTAATATTATGTTGTTGAAATAATTTTAATTTTAACCAGGACCATGTATCTCACATCAGTTTATCATTAAAGTTGTTGAGGAACAATATTTAACTCTTTCGCTGCAGAATTTTTTTATCAAAAAAAACAAACATTTTCTTTCAAAGAGCAAAAAAATGTGAGAGGTTGAGTTTATAAAAAAAATTGTACAATATTATTGTTTGGTTTATAAGACTAAATGTTATGCACTGCTAACTTGGATGAAACAGTTGCCTGGGTAAACACCCTCCTCAATGGCATCAACAATACAGTAATCATGATCCCTTCCCTCTTTCTACTTTCAACTACAGATATGTACACAGCTGGCAGTAGCACTGTAGTTGCTACAATTTAGGCAGAAACCATGCAAGCCAATTGTCTGCCCATGAAGACTCACGCAATGGTGGTTATGTTCCCTGAGTAGCGCTAGGGGGTCCGTGGCAGCACCTCTTTAGTCAACATGCCATTATAGACATGTCTGCCGGAGCCTGGGGGCATAGCACTAACTAAAATATCCAATTATCTTAATTAAATGTTGTATTAGCAAGCATCCTCACCAGTAGGTAAGCTGCTATGGCAACATCCTCATACACAAATTTCTTTGGGTCAGTTCGTTCTGTCCAGTTCTGAAAGAAATATTTCAAGTCATGTAACATGTTGAGGATAAGCACACACAGATATGTAAGTCATTATGAAGAACAAAAACATTTTTTTTATTGAAATACGTGTCATTTTGAAAAACAAAACAAAAAAATTTTTTATGAAATAACGTATGTAAATCATTTTGAAAAACAAAATTTTTTAAATGAAATATGTAAGTCATTTTGAAAAACATTAAACCAAAAGAAACAAGACTCACAAAAATACACAACCCCCATCTATTTTTAGAAATCAAATTTTAAAAAAACATTCTCAACCTTCACTAACTCTCTTCCATAAGAGTTCTTGAGACGCACATAGGTATCTTTGTATTTATCAATAGGCACAAGCGTTAATGAGGTGGCTGATGTTGAAATATCATTGATGTGTGACCAAATGACAAGTTTTTCCAGCAGCACTGTGTGCAGCCACTGTGATGACAGCTGCCGTCGGGTTTCCTCAGTCTCTGAGTGGTCACATGACCAGGACAGGACCATCTCATTGACTTGAGCCCAGGCAGGGCTAGGGCAATAAAATAGCAAGAGCTTAAAATGTCATACTTGTCGTTCTATTTTTTTTTTTTTGGTTATAAACAGTTGCTCTTAGTATTAACCTTGAACAACAACAAAAATAGCATTTTTCCTATATTAAAGGAGAACTAAAAAAATGGCTTTGAGGTAACAGAAGATCTATTTTTTTTTATAGTTTACCAGCATATATGTTATTGGTTAAAACCCTAGAAATTAATATAAGAAATAATCAAGCCATAGCATTTGGCATTTAAAATTATAGCTTTCATCAGCTCTGAATACTAACATTTCCTAAAATTTAATTGGTGATAAGTGCTGAAGTTTCCCTATGGAATTAATTTTATTTGTAATCATAGAAATTTATAACATTATCAACCCTAGCAGGCACCAATTTAATTCAATAATGATCACTTACAAATTTTGATTTATTTGCTGGAATTGAATGCTGTACTTGAGTTCAAAAGTTGGTGCTATCTCTTCATTTTCACTTGTACAATTTTGACTTATTGGGAGGAATGAGACAATCATTCTCTCTTTGTCTGTAAAACAAGAATGAAGTTTATTATTAAAGTAGAGTTTCTCATACGGTACTTCTTTGACTTTTAATTTAGTTTTTATAGAAGAAATGATAGAAATTACTTCTCAGAATTTCTTTAACTCTTTTCTGAAAAATGTATCCAATCCTTAATGTTACAATAAGATTCAGGCTGGTATTTAAACAAATCCTTTATTTATTTTTTTGTGTACAGGACTAATCAAAGTTTTAAATGAATGGATGGGCATGTGAATTTTGGATAGTAAACTTATGGTCTGTCAACTAGGTCACACTTAAAATCTCCTACAAATGAGTCACAAACTCCATTTATGTATTAGTGTACATGTACAAAGACTGTTCACAGATTGAATAATATTTTGAATCAAAATTTTGTCAATAAAAATTACTACAGTAAAGTACTTTACTGTAAAGGGAACTCAAAGAAAAAAAATATAAACAATATATCAAAATATAATATTGGCCTATTTAATATATTATAGTATATGATTTTACTTGCCATAAACAACCGCTTCCAAAAGTTTGGGGAAGAACTCAGACTTAGGTACAAGCTCTCTAATAATAAATGTAAATGGTTTTGTTTCATTAGCCAAGTCTGTAAAATTGCAAGCAGCAGCTGCATCTGGGGTATCCTTCTCATGTGAATGACAGTTTTGTGAGGTCTGAAGAATGGCCAACAGTTCTGATCTCGAATTTAATCGAGATACATTTATTATTTTGGAACCACATAGTCTTCTGTTCACAACGTGGGGTTTGTTCACCCAAACAGACACAGACTTCAGAAATAGCTGCTCTGTGCCTTTTGTTGTTTGTATTCGTCTGCATCTTTCACAAGTTGTAAAACTAACAGGTGAAATTGTATTGTTTGGAGGAGACTCCATAAATTCCATTTCCATCATAAATTTAAATTATCTGGCAACCGACTCCAAATAAATATCAATACTACCAACAGACCTCAGCATCAACAGTCAACAGATGTTATGGTTAACGTATGAATTATGAAGTAAACAGTTGTGAGTAACTAAGTTTGCTGGGAAACAAGATGCAGATCATAAGATCTGAAATGTTTTATGGTCCTTTATATGTGTAAACAAAAAGTCTTATTACTAAGACAATATAATATAAAAATAAAATCATGAATATATCTCCCAAACGCAGTCACTTCAACTTTATATTTTTTACTTATACTTATACTAATAGGAATAAGAACCTAACCTAAGGCTAAGAAACTGTGAAGGCACTGAATTCATTGATATAACTTTAAAAAGCGACCCATGCCATGTTCATAATTGAATTATTAAATTCGACAGTGTTGTATGGCAAATATTCAATAAGCAACATATTGGGAATTAGACAAGTGAAAAGAATCTCCTATTTACCAATATACAATTCCTTTAGAAATATTCTGAGATGTTATTCTTCAAGAGTATTTGAGTTTCAAATGTCTGTCCACTCTGAGAATATTTAATGCAAGATTGTGGCAGATAAGTTTATGAACAGTGCCGATGTAAATGTAAGTAGATATAGATGTCAAAACTTTAAAGCATTTCAAATCATTTTCTATTTAGCATGGTCTACAACTACGTTCACGTCGGCTGTGCCCTAACCCTGAAAACGCTAAGTGTCCTTCATCTTAATATTGCCATTGTTACATCTGATTTTTTTTTTAATCAGCAATGTTTAAACTCAGCATCAAATTAGCATTAAACAATATAGGAATCCTAGTTCAACCCCACGTAAAACTAAGAATAATGTTCAGGCTGTGTATTTAAATCCAATAAATTAGTGCTTTCTAACGTTTTTCACCTTGTAAACGTCGATTTCATGATCTTA
Organism: Lymnaea stagnalis; assembly: GCA_964033795.1. Classification (NCBI taxonomy): domain Eukaryota; kingdom Metazoa; phylum Mollusca; class Gastropoda; family Lymnaeidae; genus Lymnaea; species Lymnaea stagnalis. The sequence goes on along the minus strand of CAXITT010000506.1, from coordinate 87,375 downwards.
ATTAAGTCTTAAATTTACCACAGTGTGCCTGACACCATGAATACGTCCTGCACCCCTGTTTAATAACCCCTGACGTAAGGTGATCATTTAAAGCTAATTAAACTAACAAAGTTAGTCTCTACAATAGTATCCTAAACTGAGCCTAAACTAAAGTCTGAAACTGAAACGTAATTTATAAGTAATTTATTAGTAACGCAATAATATTTTTTTTTTTTAATTTAAAAAGAAAATTTTTGGGTTAAAACAGGTTGGCCTATTATAAATATAATCCTACATTTTAAAAGAAGACTAGTGTAGGCCTGTCATACTCATACATTTTCACTTAAGTTTATTTGTATTTTGAACTGAAACTAATTTGTGTTTATTTTGTTGCGGTAAGTAGTTTGAGCGTAAACAATGTTTCATGGATGCCAATATACGACTTGTTTTGCTCTATGTTTTATATTATTCTTTTTTCATGTAAAATACCTAACTTAGCTATATCCTGTTTTAATTAATTAATTTTTAAAACCAAATTAGCATAAAGTGATATATTTTAATGTATTGTTCTCAGTTCTAGGGAAATATTCCTTTAACTTTATTGAATTTATGTTCTTTCTTAACTTTCTATTTCAAACTTCTAACTTTCTTATTCTTTACTTTACTTTAATTTTAAGTTTTAACTTTACTTAAGCTTAAGTTTAAGACTTAAATTAGACGCCAGCCACCGAGATAGAAATTCAATACTATTATATACTAAGACTATCTATAATATAGTACAGTAGTGTACGGTACACTATGACTATGTGACTACATACTATATAAATTAATATAATAGTGTTGTTAGTGAGAAGTACTTAGTCTTAGTATTCTTTTAAATCTTTACTTTATATTTATATATTAATATTGGTTGCTGGAGCTTAAAATTAACAAACAAATACAACTTGGCAACAAGTTGTTAATGACCCCAGCCAATCTGGCTATAACTATAACTTAACGCCTATTGATATTGACTACTATGAATAGTGACTTTTTTTACAATAAGCAAGTCCCAAGTTAGTTTGTAGGTCTATAGTCTACAGTTACAGGCTATTACTATTTATTACTAATTACTAGTACCACAATCACATGAAAAAAAAAATTTTCTGCTATCACTATCACTATCACATAGTTATCCCTAAAACTAAAATAAATGTCTGATAGTAGACAGTGGTAGCTAAAATATCAATTTAAGCCAAGGGAATACAATGCAATGTAGTATAAACATGTGAAATGATATTGTACATCACATGATGATATATTTAAGCCTATGCCTGCCTATGTGGGAGCCACATAGTTCACATAGGCTTTATCTTAATTTAAAATGGGAATAGCATAGGCACAGGCCAGGAATCATTAACCTTTGTGCCAAAGTAGGATCAATTGATTCAGCATGGGCATGGCAACAACCAATAAATATAGCTTTATAATTATATACAGATTATTTTCAGTCACAGATATATATTTTGGTCTGCCGCATGACATCGAAATGTTTTATTAATTAAAAAATCCATTTGACAATCAATCATTGACAGGATAGCAACAGTACAAGTCACCCTGAATTAAGCAATGACCAAAACTTGCTCTCCAAACATTATGGAACCAAAACAAAACAGTTTGAAGCTTCTAGATCTTTAACAAGAATTCCACCCAAAGCCCAAGAAATTATGTTAAACAAGCAATTTTTACAGCAGTGCAGAACACTGAAATTGAGATGGCATTGTTTGCATAAGAAAGTAGTTGTTGATTTTAAATTAGAACCATGGCTCTATCTGTGGTTTTCTGCTGTTAAGACTTTATCTACAAAGCCTTCACTAAATTTGTCAGGAGTTATTGAACATTTCAGGTGTCAAATTTCAGTAAAGCCTCTAACAAACTATTTATTGTTGAATCATCAATGCAGTGCCTGGGTATTTAATTGTAAATGGGATGCATTTAGTAGTTTTAAATTTAATATCAATATTGAAAATCTAAGTCATTCTTCTACAGAAAAAAAACCTGTATTCTGCTATATTTGGACGATTTTATTGTGTCCAAAGAACACATTAGTATCACATGATAATACCAAATATTCAGATTTACTTAAAGATAACATATCGGCAATGCTGAAAGAGAGTTCATCAGACATAATCAAAGAGAATGTCTCAGACATAGACAAGGAGATTTTATTGGCTCGCAATACAGATTTAAATTCTAGGAAATGGAACTTGTGTAGGGACAGGTTGAGTGCTTTACAAAAAAGAATGATGGAATTATTGTCACAGACATGCAGAGCCATAAAGGAGCTATTAAAACATTACAAAAATGGAAGATATGAAGATAAAGTGTCAATGAAGATCAACAGAATTAGAAGAAATTTGGCTGCAGTGGAGAGGGCAGGCCAAGATGCAGTGAGAGAAGGAAGTGCAGGTTTTGGTGTGATGTCAGAAGTAACTCCAGGTCAAGGTGAAAATGTTTCAGAAGTCCCACAGCCAAATGCAGCCCCTGGTTACAATCAGACAAGGGAAGACTTAATATTTTTAAGAATGCTTGCCTATCGTAGGCAAATGTGAGTCGATGTGTTGCACTAAATAGTGATAACTAATTTACTATTTTTAAAAAAAGATTATAATAATCAAAATTTTGAGTTTTCACCCTTCATTAACCAAAGTTGATTCAAGTGAGAAATTTTAAAAAACTTTTTTTGAATTAAATATTCAAAAAAAGATTTTTTTCAATTTGATAAATGAACTTTTATGTCGGATGCATTAAATTTAGTTATGTAAAATATAGCTTGATGAAATAATTACAAAGTAGAATCAGTTCTTCCTGTCAACTCAATTGAGTGACAAATCTTGACCATATCTATCTCTGCAGTAACCGTGATGCGGACAGTGCCTATTTGTGCCTTGTGTTCCTGATGTGTCTTATGATGATGTGCATGTATCTGTTAAGAGGGTTCCATAACCGAAATACCCAGAAAAAAGAAGTCTGCACTCTTGATACGCTGAATTTCCCCACTGTCAAAGGTATATTTATAAAAGAAATGGAAATATATCTTGAAACTTTTTTCAAGAATTTGATGAAAAGCTCTTTAACTATTAGATAATCGTAAATAATGTTAGTGCTATAAAACTTGAATGCATGTTTTTTTTTTTAATAGTCTGAACACTGGAAACTGATTTTTTCTTTGTAAACACACCTCAAGTTACATGTAATTAAATCTACATTTAAAGAAAGTTTCTAATAAATTCCCATCATCTATGTCAGACATCCTTAATAGCAAATAAAACTTCTGTTACCGGTACTTTTCACATGGCATGAATGTCATGTTCTCATTCACTTGTTAAATGTTTTCACCGCCTCCTTCTTGTTACGACCAATCACAGTGGACTTACTCTTCCTCACTCACGTCCCCATTTTGACTCAATTAAGCCTCTTACCTACTTATGTTCTATCACATTCCTCCTCTCAGATACTACATTACTAGTGTTTATAATGTATTTTTATATTGTTTTTACTGTTGTTTGTTTGCTGAAGAAGGCTTCTTGCTGGCGGCCCATTCTTTGTTTTGATGTGTCTTTCTTTCAGGTTTTGCCCATACCTTGTTTCGCTCATTTCCTTTTACCTAACCCAATTGCAGTCTCTACCCCTTATTACCATCTTACTTTTCAGAAGTAGTTTTCAGAAAAGCCAAGTACCTTCCCATGTTCAACAGAGACAATTCTCTAACTGAGGTGCTTGTCCATGACTGTGGAACTAACCCTTGACCACAGAACAAGGATTGCTGAGAGGAGGGAAAAATAGACCTGTGTTGATATCAAGCTCCACTATTTTGAATGTTTCTGCCACTCAGTCAACCAAGTAATTAATTGGAGTAGGGAAATTGGTGGAGGGGCGGCATGAGCTGGATGGCAGAATTTTAAAATTCCCTAAGCCCGTGACCAAGACATTCTTATAGGACATTCAAATCACATTGTTAAATTTACATTTAATTTCTCTTAAAAATTATTTTAGCATTATTTATTTGACACTCTTCACTATCATAGTATGATTCATACACCCCGGCCCACTTTTTTTTTTCTTTATCCCTCTTCTCAGTTATGCCCCCTTGTTAAAAAAATAATAATAAAGGACTGAAAAATAATTATGTTATCACCTATAGCATTAAATCTGCATTGTTTAATGACAGTTTGATGCAGGCATTTATATTGTTATGAAATTTCTTTATCTTTTAGACTTTTAACATTTCCTTATATGAAACACCTTTGGTAGCGGCTCTTTACACCTGTGCATTTTAACTGTTTAACTGTTTTAACTTAATTATGTGAAACTTTGTTGGTTATTTTTATTCATGCTGACGTTTTATTTATCGGATCAGTGGCAGGATGGTAAATTAATGAGAGCTTCACCCGTTTAAATTTTTTTTTTTTAATTGGCCAATGTATACTGTATCTGATATGTACTTAGCACTGGTGCCAGTTATATTTATCCATTTATACATGTTTTAAATGACATTTATATGACAGATATGTCATTCCCTTATAATTTATCTTAATTGATGTGATTGAGAATAGTGTTTGTAATAATTGTGCAATACCATTTCATGTCTGACTCTTGGCGCCTTTAATTTTACTGTTGACTTGATTCTCATGAAGAGGAAATTGAAAAAAAAAAAAGGGTAAAACTTACATTAAAACAATTTTATTTTTTTACTTTTACCAGTAAATAAACAATCATTGTAAACATAATCAATAGTTTAAAAGATGGAATCCATAATTTCTTTGCTGTATTATTTTCATTTTTCTGTTATTTATGGCTGAGATACACAAACATGACAGTTTATTGACCAATCGTTGTGGAAATTCTGATGATTTTATTTAATACCGTACGTGAATTTTTTGCTGGCATCAATCTATCACAATTTGACGATGGTGTGGACTTTGCAGGACATATTCCACAAGGAATGGGATTATTCTTGTAGGATTATAAGCTGGTTCCCAATGGCAAATCGTTTCTCTCCACGCTGCTGGATAACCCCATAGGAACATCATATGGATGATACAACTTGGCACCAGTGGCATCGCAGGAGTTGTCAGATTGTTTCATTGTACCAATGTTATCCGCCTACAGAACTCCATCTCCGGGTTTGAATTCAGTGTTTTCCTTCTCTTAGGTGAGTTGCTATCCAAGGTTGAACTCCAGACCATCAACTTGAGATTTGCTCAGGTTAGACCACTCGGCCACCCAGCACCCATGAATTATATCTGAGAATTTAAAATCCTTGTACATTAAGTAATCAAGATCTACATATTCAGAGTTGAAAATTCTTTTAATTCAAAACGATTGTATTTAAATATTTAAAACGATTTTTTTTTAAATCATCAAATGAAATTGGAGACTACTGAATTTTAAAAATTTAAATGATTGAAAATTCAAAAACAATTTTTGGAACCTAAATAGTAAAGAAATTTGAAAACTATGTTTGTTGCTCTTATCAAAATAATTTTTACTAACTTTGCTTAAAGCTGTCTTAAACTGAGTAAATCCCAAACTCGTGGAGTGGAGTTCAATCCTCAGCAAAAGCCTAGACAAGCAAAAAGAATACCAGCACCCCGGGTGGATGGTACTCGTTAATCTTGGATGGCAATCCCTCCAAGAGATGGCAAACTCTGAAATCAAACCTGGAGATGGAGTCCCGTAGGTGGTTAAAAATTCAGATAACTCCAGCAACGTGGAAAGCAGAAAGAGTACAGTGAAACAAAAAAACATTGGATGAAATAGGCAAGGACAAGAGAGTGAGGCTGATGAAATGAGCAACTCACCATCACTTTAAACCAAATACAGCTCAAGTCAAGGCTACTACTCAAGTCGAATATTGCCTTGGTCGTCTTCACATATGAAGGACAAAAAACAATTTAATATACACTAATTACTATATACATATACCAGTATTTTTTAGCGATATTGGCTAGTCACTGAATTACTATTTTTATTTGAAATGCTTCACTTGCCATTGTGTGTAATGTGGTTGTCAATTTGTCAGTCATTGTGACCATAAGAATTATTATTGATTGTTGTTTTTTCATAGAGTATACATTGTCACTTTATAGTTGAGGTATTCCTTTTAATGAAAGATATTTGTTGAAGCTTAGCACTGGATACAGACAGCATTACAGTGCATGGATTGGTATCTTTCTTCATATCGTAACTTACAAAGCCAATGACATTATTAAAGTTAAAGAATAACCATCCATGACATTGTAGGTTGGTTATTTGTTTTTTTAATTTTTGTGTGTTTTTTTTTTGTGTCCACATTACTAGAGTGATCCAATCTAATCTATGTTCAACTTGTTAGTTGTGTAAATAGATGAAATGATACACAGCTTCACGGTCTTTTAGGAGAGTAAAGTCACAACACACAAAAATTAGACTTAACTGACTGCTGAGAATTCAGGGTTTATTCACATGGCAACAATATCACAACTCAACAGTGCATTATTTATTTGTATATTAAATAATCTGATAACTTTGCCAATAATGGCATCACACAGTTGCATCCAGGGGGAGGAGCAAAGGGCAATAACCCTAGAGCAGCATTTCTCAACCTTTATACTCATGCTGAACCCTTGAAAAATTGTTAATGTCGTCAAAAACTCAGGGTACCATGACATACACCTAATGTATCTTCATTATTATCTTACATTCTCTATTATAAAATTTTATATTTTGCAGCATTACCTAGCAATTTCTTGCAGATTTGTCGAGGTCCAATCCGTTGAACCTCAGCTGAAAATCACTGCCTTAAAGTAGATTTAAACTGACTAAATTCAATGCAGCAAAATTAAGTAAGGTCTATATTATTAATTATTAAAATACAAGGCTGGCAATCCTTGATAAAACCTGGTAACATAAAATATAATACAAACAATATGTCAATTATTATTGGTATTTAAACTGGCTCATTTACTTTCAATAATTATTTATATTATCTATAGATGAGTTACCATTACATTACATTTTGCCACAGCAGGAAAATTTAGAACACTCTGGTGAGGATTAGCTGGGGAGGTAGTGACTGCAATGGAATATGCCCAATACGGTGATACAAATCAAATGAAGAGAAAAGTGTTTAAATTATAAGATGAAGGAATCAAAAATGTAATTATATAAATGCATATTGAAATGCTTATAATTCAAACAATAATTTTTTTTTTTTTTTTATTAAGTAAAAAGATACAATAGTGAAGATAAACTAACAACAACAAAAATTTTGCCACAGCAAGAAAATTTAGAACACTCTGGTGAGGATTAGCTGGGGTGGTAGTGACTGCAATGGAATATGCCCAATACGGTGATACAAAACAAATGAAGAGAAAAGTGTTTAAATTATAAGATGAAGGAATCAAAAATGTAATTATATAAATGCATATTGAAATGCTTATAATTCAAACAATAATTTTTTTTTTTTTTATTAAGTAAAAAGATACAATAGTGAAGATAAACTAACAACAACAAAAATTCAGTACTGTTTACTAAAGCCAGGATGTAATTTTTTTTCCTCGGCAACAAACAAAGAAGGAAAAAAAGGAATTGAGGAGATACAAAAGCAAGGCTTTGGTGGCACGACTTACTCACATGTGCCTAACGTTTTCTTAAGGTTTCAATAACAAAGGGGCAGATCATCCAGAGACCCTACACAGACATGTCTGTTAAGGTTGAATTTCACCCACACAAATAGCAGAGTGTACTCATTTCTCTTGAGACTTGGCGACCTCTGCAAGCCATGACTCCAGGTGAGCAATTTGACCCTCAACGCTGGACTTTGATGTCCCGCCCGTTGCCTTGTACTGCTCAACAGAGTTAGCATAGTCCCAAACTTTGGTCACATCATCATCAAAGAGTGGACTGTGTGGTAAGAACAAAAGGGATTACAGTCAATTTGACAGTGGTACAACAGATATTAGAATAAACATGACTTAAGATTCCGAGTTATAAACGCACCATTTTTAAACAAATGAATGCTTACAAAGCACAATAAAAATAAAACAACCCCAAAAATACAAAGTTATTCGTGTATATCCTTTATTTGCAGTTTTGTAATTGTATGTGATTTATCATTTATTAAGAAGCGGAGATGTAAATGAGTAAACTTCATACAAAAACAGTTTCATATTTCCTTCATTTTCCCTTTCAAAAATACATTTTATTTTTACTGCGTACCCAAATATGTCGCAAATACAGAGCACATACCAACAGCTACACAATTAATCTCCACACCAAAACACACAACAATTGAACAAATCCTGTTTCATTCATCTTCCCCTTTAAAAACAGGGAAAAACTGATTTTTGGAGATGGGGCTGGACTGAAAATTTGAAAGAATTTGTTGTCATCAGCAACGAGTCTATGTGCCGAATTTCAGCTCGAAATGATGACCGGAAGTGGGTCCTTCCGAAGATTTTTCCACAAACACACGAACAAAAACGAAGTTAATATAAAGCATTTAATGACAGTAATGAATGCAGCTCGGCATAGTACACAACCCACAAGTCATTGCATTTGTACTCATTTCCAACTAATGCTCACACCACCAGTCATCCATTTATTTGGTGCCAGTAACTATTTTAAAAAGTCCAAAAGCTGATTGGATAATCTTTTGCCTAATCAAATTAAATATTTGTAGACAGGCCTTTTTAAAATCAAAACTCAAAAGTCTTCATACTATGATGAGCCGGGCCGAATGAATACTTCTAACAATAAGTCATATTTAGGCTGTGTTTAAAAAAATAGCTTCCATTTATCAACTAGTCAAACATAATTTTCTAACAACCAATTTTTTAAATGGTCATAATTCAGTTAGGGCGAGATGAGTTAAACCTTATATCTTATAAATATATATATATATATATATGACAGCTTGGCAGCTTCTGTAATGACTGCCCTCAACACCACTAAACAACTTCTACAAAAAAATATTGTAAAAGATAAAGGCTAGCCAGAAGTGATGATTTATTTCCTACAATCGTGGCACTGCATTAAACTAAAACATGGTGGGACGTTATGATCACCTGACTGAGTGGAAATCTTTAAGAGACAGTTGAGACACTGAAATGCCCTGCTTCTCGGCCAGGGCTATGCAGAGACCAGCCATGCCATGGGCCTCGCGGAAAGGCAACTGGAATAGGAAAATAAGTGCAATCAACAATCAATATATACAAAATTTTATGGAGATTACTCTGTTTTGTAGAAGAAAAAATATATGTCAGAAGACTTAATACATGATTTTCATTGAGGCTAAGTAACAAATAAAGAGTATATTGGAGGCTAAGATAAGTAACAAATAAGGAGTGTCTTGAAGGCTAAGATAAGTAACAAATAAGGAGTATCTTGGAGGCTAAGATAAGTAACAAATAAGGAGTATCTTGGAGGTTAAGATCAATAACAAATATAAGGTATCTTGGAGGCTAAGATAAGTAAAAAATAAGTAGTATCTTGGAGGCTAAGATAAGTCAGAATTTAAAGGAGTATCTTGGAGGCTAAGATATGTAACAGATAAGGAGTATCTTGAAGGCTACGATAAGTAACAGATTGAAAGGCCTGCCCAATATGGAGGATATGAGATTTGATATGTTACAAGTTGACAAATAAAAGGTCTGCAAGTGAGATATCCCATTTCTGAGTACATTTAAATATATCTGGGAAACAGCCATTGGGTGGCTAATAAGATGCATGACACCAATGGGTGTGGGTCGCCATTACTGATTTATTAGTTTTAATTTTTTTAACAACTAAAGATGCCTTCACCTTCACTAACTGCATATATAACATATATATATATGCCACATTTATTTACCAATAAATGATCACTGTCACATGCCAGCTATAAAAGTTCACTTATGGTATGACAGGTGAACAATAAAGCTAACAACTTTCAGGAAGAAACAGAGAGTATCATATCAGAGGGACAAACAGAGTTAACCTACCCCTTTTCTGACTAGATAATATGCAATATCTGTGGCTAACATGTCAGGACTGAGAGCACCCTCCATCTTATCAGGATGGATCTAAAACAAGTAAAATCAAGTAATAATACATAAACATAAGTTTTTGTAAAACTTAATACAAAAAAAATAATGTTAATTCTTTATTAAAACCTAAAGACATTAAAATAAACATTTTACATTTCTTCCAACTCAAAGAATATTTCTCTTCTAAATTATTGAAAATGAAAGCATGCAAAGCACTTTGGAAAATGATCTTTTACAAAAAAAATGTTATCACTACTCTAAAGGTTATTGCTACCTTGAGGGTTGACAGGACACCTGTGGCTATTTGTAATACTGCACAAATTGTATCGTAAGTGTCAAACATCGCTTCCTTGTCTTCCTGGACATGGGAGATCATTCGGTTTTGAATGAGTTTTTTTACAAGTTTAAATAAAAACAATACATTTCTGAGGAACAGATTAACTTTCAAGATAACAAGTGTAATTGTAAATTTGAACACTAACAAAACTAATTAAGAACAATCTTCATTTATTTGTTTTCCTTTGCTGAAATAATCAAATTATCTTGAACTTGCAGACGTCAAATAAAAGATTCTACATCTGCCAGAACACGAGAGATAATTTATATTGCCCTTTTAAACGAATTACCACTTGGATAAATAATCCAACCGCCGAAATTATTGTTATTGTTTAGAAAACTATTTTAAACCAACAACACAATAGTCTCAAAATTTTTACATCAATGTGAAGATGGGGGGGGGGGGGGCGAGAGAAGATGTGAAGCAAAAATCAACTTTTTGGAGTGGTATACTTACTTGAAGATCTTTATTGTATGTGCTTGGTATTCCTTTAAGAGCCATCATGAAGGATGTGCACTGTAGTACAAGGTACATAATAAATGGATATACTCTACAGCAACCATAAAAACTGCTGGATACTTGAAGGATATTTTTCCTCAATTACATTTCACAGTTAAAAGTATTTTATATACTCCCCCTTGCACACATTACACAGTGCTGATAAAGGAAGTGGCGACATCATTATTTTGTAAATATCAATTGTGGATCAATTGTTTTGAAGTTAATTGGTTTAAGAACATTATGAAATTTAAGTTAAACCCGACAAAAATTTTTTTTTTATAGCCAGCCAGGTTTCAACAATGTGTAATTTTGAAGTATTTGGACATAACATGATATAAATTGTCAGGGCTTTAACCTAAATATTCCATAAAAATTAGACAACAGTGATTATGCCACAGTGGTTCTTAAAATTGTGTCTGAAGACCCAGTTCCGACCTTGAACTTTCTTTAAGGGTGGGGGGAAAAAGATCTACCTATTTTACGCTTTAAAAAAACATCCCCATTAACTCCCTTTATAGCTAATGTTGGTCACTAAACAATATGTCATGAAATGCTGTCCTCAAATTATAAAAGTTTAAGAACCACTGCACTCCAATAAAACACTAGGACTCACATTTCCATAGAGTCTGCCTGCCCTTCCTCTAATAAGCTCCAAACTGTCACTGTTCTTTTTCTGTGGCATCAAGCTGCTACCAGTGCTGGAATAATAGAGATAAGATGGTTGAGTTAACACTTGATAATAAAGAATTAAACCAAAAGGAAATTTCGTTGTATTGTGCAAGCATCACACCCCAGACAGAAACTTTACAGGCAAATTACTACCATAAAAAAAAAAATAATTATCAAAGTATCAAATAAAACTTTCTGGTCAAATTATTCAACCAAACATTTACGGCACTTTAGATGCAAAGACAGTAGTGAGCATAGAGAGAAGAATATTTGTTATACACAAAAGCCTGATTAAAAAAAAAGAAACTTAATGTTTGGCTGTGTTGTTGCTTTTTTTTCTCTTTAATTTGTGTTCTATTTCACTAAAAAAAATATAACCAACCTGTATGCATCTGAGAGAGTAACAAAGTTGAACTCTTTGGTTGAATACAGAATGAGATCTTCAGCCCAACGGCTAAGGTGTACTCCCAGCAGAGAGCCCCAGAACAAAAACTCAGCTAAGGAAGAGAATAGAGTGGGAAAGGAAGAGGGGTGGGGATGACTCATTTCAAGGCAGCTGTCACCGTTATAAATAATGCACGAGATGTTGCTGTTTCATTTAGTGACTTTACTTTATTGTTCGGATGATTACAACAACCGAAGAGAATAAATATATAAATATGAGTAAAGAGAAAATGCAATTTAATAAAATGCACACTTTTAATTCCTTGAATATTTCATTCTCACTTCACTGACTCAAAAACCATCACATCTAAAAATAAATCATTAAACTCCAGCATCATCACAAAATCTCATCTCCTCTCACTTCAAATTGTTCATCTCGACTACCCCAAAGTCAATCTCTCACTCACATGACCAAATCAAAAACACTGATTGGCCAGACTTATTTGTCTCTATTCAACACACTCCATGTCACAACACACATGGGATACAGCATTTTCACTATGTTTAACCGTCTCCAATCAGTGGGTCTCACATTCAAAATAATATCTGTGTCAGCAGTGCAGTTCTTTACATTAAAACAAAAATGGGAAATGGTACCTAAAAATTACTGTATTTAATTTAAATGTCCTTAAGCAGAGTCAATGTTTTGAAACAAGAGTTTAAAGACAGCCAAACTTTTTTCAGAAAAACATCAGTGCTCTCTCGCCAGCTCCATATGTTCAATGATATCTATGGCTTCTTATTTCTTTTTTTTTTTTAAATACTAAATCTGCCAAATGAACTAAAAATATCTTCTCTAGTAGTTATAAATAGTTTTTATGCTCTACTGCTGAATTAAATAAAATTTTGTAGAAAACAATTTACCAATGAAATCCCTGTCACTGACTGCATCCAGACTGTTCATGGAGATACTTTCCATGTGGAGCTCTGAAGGAATGAAATAATGAGAAAACTATTACCTGGGCGCATGAACCTTTACACATTGTTGCAATGTTAGCAGCACTCAGGTTTAAACCACAGTACAGGCAACATGCGCTTTAAATGGTTAACATAAAGAAAGCCAAAAAGGGAGTAAGTGATATAAACATTTATCATTTCAAAACATGACCGTCCTTACATATTACACAAGATATTTTATTTGATAAAACTAGCAAAATAAATATACCTTCTCTGAGGAATTCCCTGTCAATATCAAATGGATTTCCAGCCAGAGCACCACTAGAAAACATAAATCAATTTTTGGTATGGTAAATCATAAAATAAACCATGAAGGAAAAAAAAAAAAAAAAAAAAAAAAAAAAAAAAAAAAAAAAAACACAAAGGATTTCATTTTTTTTTAAATATTTGATAAGTCTCTAGCTGTAGAAAGGTGTAAAAATGTGGTCAATAAAAACGAATTATGATACTTTGATTTTGCACGTGGGGGCTGCGGGTGATGAG
>CAXITT010000506.1:37043-48050 GCA_964033795.1 Lymnaea stagnalis | reverse complement strand
AAAAAAAAAAAAAAAAAAAAAAAAAAAAAAAAAAAAAAAAAAAAAAAAAAAAAAAAAAAAAAAAATTTAATAAAAAAAAGAAAAAAGAAAAGAAGAAGAAAAAAAATGAAGAAAAAATATAAAAGAACACCGCCTCTAACTTAGTTTAAGCGTAAGCAAAAACTCATTAGTCAACACTTTGGTGCTGTAAAAATATAATTGCAAGAAGCCGAAACAAGAATCTCCTCAAACACGAGAAGCCCTACCAAAAAATATAAAAAAAATAATAATCAATGGAAATCCCCCCAGTTTGAGGTCTGCTGTGCCAACTCTGCGCAGGATACCTGTTTTTCCAGGCTGAACGCAATGCACGAAGGTAGAGCCTACCTCACCGTTCGCTAATTATTTCCCCCGCGTATAGCTTCGCTGCACAAACCACCTACCTCTATAGTGGTTTTGCTAGTCGTGCCTCTGGTGTGTTGACGTCAAACGTAGATTCGATGTGTTGGAGTACATTTCACGTCAAATGTAATGCAGATGTGTGTTCAAATGTGTGTCATCATGTATTGATGTTTACGTTGGGTTTTTTTTGTAAAGGCTTGAACATATATGTGCTGTATGTGAGGTTTCAATGTTAACATATATGGATGTAAAAAAAAAATCAGCATATTCCGCCTTTTTAACTGCCAGTCAGCAATCTGCACGTATTGTACTTTTGTCAGAGATTATTAGCAAAACTGGACACCGTGTGCTGGATCAAAACTTGTTTTCTTTAATTGATGCGTTTTATGGCAAAGATACGTTTAGCTTAACCAACTGGCAGATGAAAAAAATAAATGCAATTAATTAGATCGTGGATATTTAAAAAAACCCACTTAATTAGCATTTAAAATAATCTTTATTTATACTTTTGTTTCATTTAACAACATGAGAGGGGGGGGGGTGGAGGTGGGGGAATAATTTTGCGGGGTCAAGTGTGTGTGATGGCGATATGTCTTCTACAGGAAATTTATTCGGAGATAAGTTAATGCTTGGGTTCTCGGAAGAAAAACAAATGAGCGTACATGCACCCGGCTGTATTTTAAAACGTACGCTATGACGCTTCAAGAGACCCAATCTTACGCCTACATAAGTTCTGGACCATCCGTAAAGTACGTCACGCTTCGGAGGAGTGGAAGGTGGGGAGGGGGGAGGGGGTATCTAAGAAAGTGCCAGTCTGTGACACATAAAAAAACAACAACCTGAAATTGACAGTGATGTTGATGGTGCGATGGATGTATTCTAACAGAAGGTGCCATTTTGATACATTTAATAGTTTAATTGTGAAGTGTGTTTTTTTTTAAAATAAAATTTTAGTTTTTAAAAGTTTTTAACAATTGTTTTAGTTCGAAAGTGTGACGTACTTTAAAAAGGTTTGTGTGTGTGTGGGGAGGGGGGATGGGGGTGATTGAGATTTGTGACAGATTGTGACAAAGGGGGAGGGGGGGAATAAACATTGTCAAAAAATATTGTGACGTACTTTATGGACGGTCCCTGTGATGTTTATACTTGAATGAGACTTAAGCCTTGGAATTAGGTAGGAGGTGGGTTGGACGTGGGTTGGAGTTGGGTTGGAGTTGGAGTTAGGTTGTAGTTAGGTTGGAGGTGGATTGTAGTTGGGTTGGACTTGGAGTTAGGTTGGAGGTGGGTTAGAGTTGGGTTGGAGGTTGGTTGGAGTTGGGTTGAAGGTGGGTTGGAGGTGGGTTTGAGGTGGGTTGGAATTGGGTTGAAGGTGGGTTGGAGGTGGCTTGGAGGTGGGTTTGGAGTTGGGTTGGATGTGATGGGAGGTGGGTTTGAGGTAGGTTCGAATTGGGTTGAATGTGGGTTGGAGGAGGCTTGGAGGTGGGTTGGAGTTGGGTTGGATGTGGCTAGGAGTTAGGTTGGAATTGGGTTGGAGGTGGGTTGGAATTGGGTTGGAGGTGGGTAGGAGGTGGGTGGTATTTGGAGGTGGATTGGAGTTAGGTTGGAGTTGGGTTGGAGTTTGAATTGGAGGGGGATTGGAGTTGGGTTGGAGTTGGAGGGGGATTGGAGTTAGGTTGTAGTTGGGTTGGAGTTGTAGGTGGATTGGAGTTAGGTTGTAGTTGGGTTGGAGTTGGAGGTGGATTGGAGGTGGGTTGGAGGTGGGTTGGATTATGGTTTGAGTTGGGTTGGAGTAGGGTTTGAGGTGGACTGGAGTTGGCTTGGCGGTGGGTTGGAGGTGGGTTGGAGGTGTGTTGGAGGTGGGTTGGAGTTGGCTTGGTGGTGGGTTTGAGGTGGGTTGGAGTAGGGTTTGAGGTGGACTGGAGTTGGCTTGGCGGTGGGTTGGAGGTGGGTTGGAGTTGGCTTGGTGGTGGGTTGGAGATGGGTTGGAGTTGGCTTGGCGGTGGGTTGGAGGTGGGCTGGAGTTGGCTTGGCGGTGGGTTGGAGGTGGGTTGGAGTTGGCTTGGTGGTGGGTTGGAGGTGGGTTGGAGTTGGCTTGGAGGTGGTTTGGAGTGGGGTTGGAGTTGGTGGTGGGTTGGAGTTGGGTTGGGGGTGGGTTGGAGGTGGGTTGGGGTTGGGTTGGTGGTGGGTTGGAGGTGGGTTGGAGTTGGGTTGGCGGTGGGTTGGAGGTGGGCTGGAGTTGGCTTGGCGGTGGGTTGGAGGTGGGTTGGAGTTGGCTTGGTGGTGGGTTGGAGGTGGGTTGGAGTTGGCTTGGAGGTGGTTTGGAGTTGGGTTGGAGTTGGGTTGGAGGTGGCTTGGAGGTGGGTTGGAGTTGGCTTGGTGGTGGGTTGGAGGTGGGTTGGAGATGGCTTGGAGGTGGGTTGGAGGTGGGTGGGAGTTGGGTATCATGAAATGTGTGAGTTAAAGGCAGTGGCTCATCTTTGGGCCTCAGTTTAAAAAAAAAATTAAATACTATTAACTTGTGGTTCTAACTTCTAACTAAATGTACTGCATAGGATACCAGCCCTACGCCACCTAGATGTAAGCCATAGTAACATATAGAAAGAGGCGTAACTGGGTGGGGGGCAGATATCCTCCGGGCGTCAGACTAGTGGAGATGTCAAAATGGGCTTTCGATGGTATGTTATTGATGAAAATAATTGGTTTTAGAGTAGAGGGTGCAAAAAAAAAGGGGGGGGGGCGTAAAAAGTAAATTTCGAACCCGAGCGCCAAAATCTCCAGCTACGTCGATGCAAATAGACCTAAATAATAATTATAATTCTTTTAAAATATCATCATTGCGCCAAGCCGGTAAGGATGCCTGGGGAAAAAAAACACCAACACAGGACTGCGCTATCTGATAAGCTGCATCCTTGTAACAAGGTACCGGAAATGGTCATTACATGAATTAGCGCGATTTGGGAATTATGAGCAAGAGTTAAAGGCTGCCGGAATGCTACCACTATCTATTAGGTCAAGGATTCTTAAACTATCACAAAGGGAACATTCAGAGTGGAGAAAGGGTAAAAGGGTTAGTTTTGACCTTTTAATATATATATATATTTCTTTAACATGAAATATCCTTGAAATGCCCCCCCCCCCCACCCACATTTTCCCCTAAGGGTGTGAAACCTTGTTCTAGATCATTTGGTAAGTCCACTCTGAGGTTTAACATGATAAATCACCCAGTGACGTAATTAGGTTAACATTGGTCTGTGCAACACTTCAATTAACAAGGGGGTAATCAGGCCCCGCCCAGCCCCATTTTGTTTTATTTTTGAGAACCGCTGTTCGAAGGTTTTAACAAGACTATATATTTTTCTGAGCACCGTGTGTCTGTCCCATGGACAAATAAGTAGCGCTCTCATTGTATTTCTATGTTCTATACCAATCTAATGTTGTTCTGTATAGAACCATTACACCTATAATCCAGTTTAGTATTGGTTTATATTATAACATTTCTATTTACAAACGTGGGGATCTATTGCAGTTGCTTATAGTTTGTGATATTAAACTATAGATAATTTGCAGGTAAATATTAGAATAGCCGCGATTCAATCACACGGTGCAGAAAGTTAGATAGTCGTCACCAGCTTACATTCGTGTAATTGTGATCAGATTACATCCTGATAATCGTCACCAGCTTACATTCGTGTAAATTGTGATCAGATTACATACGGATACTTGTCACCAGCTTACATTTAGACAGTTGTCACCCAGGTTACATTGTGACGATTGTGACCAGCTTACGTCGGGTTAAGTGTAATCTTGGAACAAATATGGCCTCCGGATCCTCTGACTTGGTACAGCTGAGGCGGTACGACACCAGCCAGCCCTGGGGGTTTCGCATGCAGGGAGGCCGGGAGTACGGTCTGCCCCTCTTCATTGTAAACGTGAGTAGCATTTTACCACGCTCAACTGTGAGTATATCACTTATGTGTGTATCATTATACGACCGTCAACTGTGAATTGTCATGTATGTGAGTATCATTATACCATTAGTAAACTGTCAGTATCATTATACCATGGTCAACTGTCAGTATCATTATACCATAGTCAACTGTCAGTATCATTATACCATGGTCAACTGTCAGTATCATCATGCCATAGTCAACTGTCAGAATCATTATACCATAGTCAACTGTCAGTATCATTATGCCATAGTCAACTGTCAGTATCATTATACCACAGTCAACTGTCAGTATCATAACATGACTGTAAGTCTTTACACGTTTTCTTAGGAATTACCCCCCCCCCCCCCCAACCCCCACCCCAAATATTTTATGAAAGATTAATCAGGTCAGGTGACGCCGCCACAAGAGTTTATCCCCTGTCTTACAAAGTCCTTCGAACTTGACCTCTGACCATATCCACCCTGGTCTCCACAAAGTACGTTACTCTGACAATGGGCTTTTGACCATACACAAGTCAAGAGTAGCACCCTATGTTACCCTGCCAGAATAAGAACGTTTTAGCACACTGTGACTGGACTCAATTAAAACCACAATTCATATGTCCACTGAACTCGATTCACAACTGACTGCATTCACACCTGACTGAATTCACACCTGACTGAATTCCCACCTGACTGAATTCCCACCTGACGGGACTGACTGCTGCCGTAGCAGCTAACTCACCTTGTGTCGAAAGTAGGTCACACCGCTGTCAGTGTAAATTCGTTACAGCACACTTTAAAGCTTTATGCGCAACGGGTGTGTTGAAATGCTAGAGCAGATTATGCTTTTCCAATCTATGACATGTATGCCTACTGCAGGCAGGGCCGGATTGACATATTTCTACACCCTAGGTCGAAGCACATCATTTTGAGCCCCCCCCCCCCCCCCAACCTCCCCTCAAAAATATTTTATATTTTAATATGTAATACTAAAAGTTTATTTCCCACACATAACATAACACATAAGCACTAAATACAATCTTTTGTACCACGTTATATTTTTAAAAAAAAATCAAATCTACAATACTAAACTGATTCTGAAATTGCGTGACGTCAACACAGCGGTTCTCAACCTGTGGGTCGCGACCTCCAAAGGGGTCGCGTGACCCGTTTGCAGGGGTCGCCTAAGACCATCTGAAAACACATATCCTTACAGCTATGAAGAAGCAACGAAAATAATTGTGTGGCTGGGGGTCGCCACGACACGAGGAACTGTATTAGAGGGTCGTGGCACTAGGAAGGTTGAGAACCACTGCGTTAACACACACAAAAACACTTCCCATTGAATTTCTACAATTCGTCCTTAATCCGAACTAGAATTTATAGAATTTTCCATTAGGTCACCCCCCCCCCCCGCCACACACACAACTGCCCCCCCCGCCACACACACAACTGTGAGGGTGTCACCTTCTGTGAGGGTGTCATCCCCTGTTGGGGTTCAAAGGGATCGTGACCCACAGGTTGAGAGCCGCTGGTTTAGATTTATTGCTAACCGCTGGGGCAGCACGCTGCCTCTGGTCAATTCGTTCAGAATGGGGAACAAAAGAACTGTCCGATTCCCTTGCTCTTGTTAGTCGTCCCCACGCACCATCTAACCTCACTGCCCTCAAAAAACCAAATGTTAAGATTCTCCAAAAATCAAAGCGTCGACACATCCGAAACTCTCTTCTCAGATCTCTGAGCCTTTCACGTGCATGTCCCTTCATCTTTTGCTCAAACCCTGCTCATTAGCTTGTCCCAACCCTGAGCTCCCGATCACTTTTTCTGTTCCCAGCCATAACCCTTATCCTTACCGTCTATCTGTCCCAGGCCCCAGGCAGTACATTCATCAACACATTAACCGTCTAACAGAAAAATCTCACTGTTACAAGAAAAATTCCAATTGGTCCATTGGCGTAGCGAGACATTGTGCCGCGAACATTGAGAGTTTGCCATGACATCACCCACCCCACCCACCACCACCCCCCACCCCAATTAAAAAAAAACAACCTATATATTTGGAGCTTTTTGGCGCAGGGAAACCTGGAAATAACGAATCTTAAAATAGTAATGTCCCTGGCATTTACACTAGATAGCCTAAAAGCGGAAGTGGGAGTAGGAGAAGGAAATCGAGGGCACCGAAGGTTACTATGCCAAAGTCGGGGCAGTGGGTCGGGGAGGTGGGCTCAAATTAGCCCTTCCCCTAGTCATTTTGATTGATTCAAAATACCAAGATTCATTTTGGTGCATACCTGAATTTAAGTTTTCCGTCAATCTACACTTAATCTAAGAGCAACAGAGCAATGCAATGCAACTTTTTAAAAGTAATAATTTCAATTGTTGCTAAATAGTAATGCTGTTTTATAATATTTATTTAAAATATTATAAAAATATTAAACGGGGTCGAAAAAATGCATTTAATATTTTTATCTATATTATATATACTGTTGCCCGGGTGTGTCGATTGAGTTGTGACGCGGAGTTATACAAGGATTAGGGCCGAATGGCTTAAGAAATTAAAACAAAAATTAAATGCAAGGATTGAAATGGATATTTGCTTCCAAATTTTACTTCGTTTTCCTTATTAATAGTATTGTAATCCTACCACGTGTTCAATCCTTACAGCACACGGTGCTCAAATGGTCCCAGTCCGGCCTACTACAGACACTCTACATGGAAAATAAATAGACAGCTATGCGTCCTTATGTTGAGTGTACCCACAGCCTCAAACCCATTAATCCGACCATGTAACACACCAAGGCGAAATTAGAGTGCAAACACATGATAATGTTCAAATGTTAGAATCACAGTGCTGGTTTACGCTATGTCCGACTTGAAGCCACGTCTTTACGTGTAAAAGATCCCAAGGGACTGTACAAAATCAAATCACTGAAATCATAAGAAACATATGATATCGATTTATTGATCTCAGAATATTAATAACGTTTACTTACAATGTACATCCATAAAATCGCAATGGCAGCATTGAAAGTTAGTTTTATTAAAGGCCTGCTTCTAACTAACTTGTCCGCGCCGAGGAGGTAGCCTACAAAGCAATACTTGGTTGTCGTTTTTGTGGTGTAGCCCTATGCGATCACATGTCCAGCTGTCCCATAGGCCTGTATTGAGCTTGTTATTTCAGGGTGTTCTGCGTCATCACAAGAAAATATCTCTCAAATGTCGCCCTTCGATGACCATCCCGTAGCTGACGGCCTTCTTCTTCTTCATCATCATCCACGTCACTCCACTATTTCAATCAAACTGGTCAGAATATAAGTCTAGATCGTACTACACATGTTTAGAGTTTAGCCAATTTGAGTTCCAATATCTCATCATAATAATGAGTGGTAATTGATAAAATCATAAAATTATGCCTTGCGTCTTTGGCGTCGAAAATGCGGCCAACCCCAAATATAGAGGGGAAGAAAAAGTGCCGCCAAGGGCGAACCGTCTCCCTATGACTACGCCACTGCATTCATCAATGTAACAAGTTGTAAGGGCTCCTTACATTTCGAGAGTGTATAAATAGACACGGTAAAATAAACAAACTACGAACGTTTAAATACGGAATCTTTTTTTTGTCCAAAGTAAACATCGCCAGGAGTAGCTGGTTCAGGATTGTAGTCTTGGGGCCTTAAGGCCGCTACAGGGTCCGACGTGTGTCTTGTGCGATAAGCCAGAACAGCAACGTGCACGGGGAGAGGGTTGGGGGTGAGAGGGGATGCGAGTCATTACTCAATGTGTCATAACAGTGTAAAATGTATGAGTCACCATGAGTGACTGTGGCGGAGTTAGTCGCTGCGCCCCCCCCCGCCCCCCAGGGAAAATAAACAGAATGTAAGTCATGGAGTGGAGTCAACATATAGTCAACCCTTCAAGATCCACCCCCCGCCCCCTGGAGTGTGATCACTCTTATCTTTCGACCACCTTAAGCTCGGAAACTCTAGAGTTAAGTCACCCTGGAGTGTATAGTCACCCTGGAGTGTGGTCAACAGGACGTGTTGTGACTCAGGGGTGTAGTCACCCCGCAGTGAAGTCAACCTAGAGTCAAGTTAGACTGAAATCCGTAGTGACCCTGGAGTGGTCAACCTAGAGTTTAGTGACCCTGGAGTGAAGTCAACCTAGAGTTAAGTCACACTGGAGTGTAGTGAACCTGGAGTGTAGTCAGCCTAGAGTTAAGTCACACTGGAGTGTAGTGAACCTGGAGTGTAGTCAACCTAGATTTAAGTCACACTGGAGTGTAGTGAACCTGGAGTGTAGTCAACCTAGAGTTAAGTCACACTGGAGTGTAGTGAACCTGGAGTGTAGTCAGCCTAGAGTTAAGTCACACTGGAGTGTAGTGAACCTGGAGTGTAGTCAGCCTAGAGTTAAGTCACACTGGAGTGTAGTGACCCTGGAGTGTAGTCAGCCAAGCGTAGTTTTAGAATGCCTTGTTGGAGTCAGCATTAATGTTGTCACAAAATTCTTCGAAGCTGTGGAGATGCGGACAATGTCAACATTGGCCTCAATATCAGAGACTGCGTAACTTCTTACTTTTATTACGGATTCATTTCTACAGGAGTCTTGAGTTAATACTGCAGGATCTTTTCTTAATCACCATGAGGGGAAAGGGAGGTTCTCATCACCAAAAGATAATGGGGTTACGAGATCAGATTGGACTGCAGCCTGTGGCGGGAGTATATTATAAGAGTCATTCCTTACGAGAGTATTTTAAGATAAATCCTAACGAGAGTATAAGGGAGGTAAATCTTAAAGAGCGTATGATAGGGAACATTTGGAAGACGAAAAGACAAATTTATGTTAGCAAGACCAGTGAAAGTGTAGCAATTTTCAAGTACTATTTGTTTATAGCGGTATCATCTGAAATTGGTGGAGATTTGTTTGTTTGCATAACTTATGGAATGTTTGTGTGCAATGCCACTTTAATGGATAGTTTTCTTAAATTTGGGATCAGCGTAGTCAAGCGAAGAGATACTCAATCGGTGCTTATCTCAACAAACAAAATCATGTTTTAGCTTGTATGTTAAATAACGGTACTGATGGTCGCTGGGCGCTAGAACATGACATGACACAATAGGGCTTGTCATTTAATGGCGGAAATCTATTAATAGAACTGATTTCATTATTACTCATCATCCGGGTACTCAGCGCGGACAAAATGTCAACACTGTTCAGTATTACTATGTTAGCGAAGTGTCCTTGAAATTTGTTTACAACTCTATTTTACGAAATATTTTACATATTTTTTTTTTTTACTTCTATTTTCTGAAATGCGACTTCATTGCTTGAACGGCAAATGTAACAGTAACTCGAGATACAAGGATCGTCCGAACNATATTTGTCCGCCGACCTTCTAAAAATAGTACGCTATGACGTTTTCCGGTCTAAGAAATGACAAAGCCTATTACAATGGCAAACACTGCGGATGAAAACATGGTTCTTTACCAACATTCACGTGGGACTATTTGTTTGACGCACTTGCACATTGCCCGCCATTAACACAGGTGCTGGTATTCAGAATGGTAGGGTGCACAAGAGGTGCTAAATAACTCCAGCACGTGTTGTATCGCGTATAAAGAAATCTGATTCGCCCCACCCCCCCCCCCCCCCGGACGGTTCTTAAAGATCTCCACTGGCTTCCTGTGATTGAGCGCATTGACCACAAAATTCTGTCCCTGGCGTACAGCTGCATTAACAGTACTAGGTGTTACATAAATAGTTATGGAAACTTGTGTAGAAGAGAAAGCGGGACAGTACTGTGTTTGGTTTGTCAAAAACAACAACGACAAACAACCAAACGTGATAGGTAACTGGTATTAGTATTTAAAAAAAAAAATTAAAATCATCCATCGTTAAGCCTACCATCTTCCAGACGTCATCCTTGCAAACTTTCACTCAGCCTCTCCACCCACTTACATTTCAGGTCGAAATTAAACACGTTCTATCCGAAATTCTTTCTTTCTTTTCTTTTTTGTAAATAAATCTTTTTTTAAAGTTTAGTGTTCTTTTTCTTTGTCAAGACCATCAATAATTTTGTCCCCCCCCCTCCCCTTTTACCAGAGACAAGTTCCCGCTAATAGTGCAGTAACCAGATGGCCGAAGACGCATTTTCTCCTGAAAATAGTTGAAACTATTTATCCCCTAGCATTATGACGAGATGGCGCATATGACAGGTGGCCGGTGACCCCCAGCGATGAGCTAAACAGTATTTGGCTCAGTGCCAAAAATTGCTGACCTTGAGAACGTGGTGTGCGGTGGGTCTAAGCTGGAATTTAAAAAAATGGGCGAGATTTGATGTTTAAATAAAAAATAAATATTAAACACCGATCTCGGCGTAAAAATTGGCATGTTTGTGAAGTTACGTCATCAAAACTGAAATGTCGAAATCGTCTTTACTCGACATGGCTGGAGTGAACGTTCACAGCCATTTTCCAAACATGTGACAACTCCTGGGCACATTCTTAGCATGTGACAGCTCCAGCGGGAACATTGCTATCGTGTGAAAACTATGGTGTGACAATTCCTAGCCAGTGGCAACTCCAGGGCACATTCCTAAATTAGCATGAAAACAAGCGCTTTACAAGCAATCAATGATGTGACAGCTCCAGCTGGAACATTACTGTCGTGTGAAAACTCGGGGCGTGCGGGGGGGGGGG
>CAXITT010000506.1:0-36890 GCA_964033795.1 Lymnaea stagnalis | reverse complement strand
CAAGCGCTTTAAAAGTAAGCAATGATGTGAAAGCTCCAGCTGGAACATTGTGGTCGGGGGAAACCTGGGGGGGTGGGGGGGGGGGGGTTCCTAGCCAGTGGCAACTCCAGGGCACATTCCTAAATTAGCATGAAAACAAGCGCCATACAAGTAATCAATGATGTGACAGCTCCAGTGGGAACATTGTTATCATGCATGTGGTAAACTCTGGGGTAAATCCTTAGCATGGGAGCATATTCTGGGAAACATTCCAGGCACGGGACCGCTCAGGGGAATATCTATTAATCACTAGACCATCTAACATGTGTTCCTCGACTATCATAAACAACAAACGACCATCGTAAGTTTGCCTTCCATTAGTATACCGCAAGTACTCGGGGTCATTATGTCTGGGGCTTTGTTTTTTTTTCTCTTAAAACCTCAGACTCTATCTGTATATTTTTTTCATTTTCGAATCGTGTACACATAGGAAATTAAACATAGGAAATTATGTTTTTGTGTTGTTTTTTTAATGCTTCCATTTCAGCAGCAGGTTTATAACTAGACTAAACATGTGTAATCGGAAGAGAATTTAGAACTGGACTAAATCTATGACACCAGAAGTGGGCTTGAAATAGACTAAATTTATGTAATCAGATGCAGATTTAAAATTTGATTAAAATTCTGTGAAATCAGAAGCGGGTTAAAATCAAGACTAAAACTTCACACTTTGTGGCATCTCTTTCCATCTCATAACTTCACGGGTGTCAACTCGCTTTAACCTGCAAGTAATGAATAAATTATGCAAGTAACAATTGTTGCAGTAATGGTCACAGAAGCTCTGTCCCAATACTATAAAAGCTGCATTGTTCAATTTGAACTATGCGCTTTAAAAGCAGACATCTGAAATATTCTGTTAAAGTAAATATCTGACGGGTAATAGCTATTGTTATTATTTTTTAAAAAAACATCACATCACCTCACATCAGATCACCTCACATCGCATCACCTCAAATCGCATCACCTCACATCACATCAGATCACCTCACATCACATCACCTCACATTACATCACATCACCTTACATCACATCACCTCACATCACCTCACATCACCTCACATCACCTCACATCACATCACCTCACATCATCTCACATCACCTCACATCACCTCACCTCACATCAGATCACATCAGATCACCTCACATCACCTCACATTCACGGGGAGACGTTACACATTCACTAAAGTTCGGAGGAGTTGGTGCAAGGCTGCATACTGTAACGATCTTTCCTAATGAAATCATTCAACACTATTCACCAACACCAATGTACTCAACTACATCGGTGTAAGAGGAAACCCACGTGATTTTAAAAAAAATGGCGGTTGCTCGGCCTCCCCTCGCTACCTACTACGTCACACCCAGTGGCGCAGGAAGGGGGCGATCCGCCCCTTGTGGAACTTAAAAAAAATTATATTATGGGGTGTCATTTTCGGCCATCTGTAGAGATTTTTTTTTATCCCTGGAGTGGGTGGGGGGAGCTTGACCCACCTCGAATGCCACTAGGCATAGCTACGCCACTGCCCACACCATACCCCCACCCCCACGGTTTGTCCACTAGACATGCACGTACGTAATCGCACCCTGGCCAAAGGATTCAAACAAACGAACTGGCAAACAGTCTCAAAGCATCCACCCATTGCGTAACGAAAAAGGCACCTGTGGAAAGCTTCCAACTTTACCTGGCCAGCCACTGTGAGTTGTGTGTTAGCGTCGCTCGGTATGTGCTGAGGTGAGCTGAGTTCGGCGGCGGGGTGGGGGTGGGGTGAGGAAGCAGATGCTGCACGTGCAAAAGTATGATTGTGAAGCTATTGCAAAATGTTAACAGTACTTCCTTCAACGGTATCACAAAAATGTGTAGTTTAACAAATGGCGAAATATGAATTAATGAAAGGTGAAAGAAAAAAGCGAACCATAGAAAGGAAGTCAAATTTTTTAAAAGCCAGAATGGGAGAAAGATGGAAAGAAAGAAACAAAATAGAAAGAATGCAATTGTAATAAAGAATGAAAACTTTAAAAATCCCTAAAACAAAGTTTTTAGTTAAAATAAATCCTTTATAAAATGTAATATCGGGCAATTGAAGGGGGGGGGGGGTCCTGAAAATGTGAAAGAAAATATCCCCCCCCACCCACAAGGCTCGCATCCGCACATGTTTTCACACCCCCGAACTATATTAATAATAATCCAATGTCCCACCCGCTTTTACAACGCAGATTTATTTCACTATTTCAGAAAAATAAAATAAAATATTACGCACCAAACGCACTTGTCATATTTAAAAAAAAAAAAAGAAGGCTGTCCCGGCATTTATCGGGAATTTTATTTCCGTGTCGTTGTCATCATATTTCCGTTATCTTCCCCTTGAAACAAAATTTGTAAAAACTGGGGTGTGGGTTATGGGGTCTGGCTGAAAATTGAATAGAATGTGTTGTCACTGGCAAAAAGTCGAGTGCCAAGTTTCAGTTCGTTAGGTTGACGGGAAGCGGGTCAATTAGCCGTCCAAAAATGTTGCCCTAAACACACAAAAGCGAAGTTAATATATGGTGATTTTTTAAAAAAAAAGACCACATACATGACCAGAGAGCGCAAACCAGATCGTGGCCCTTTGCTTATGGGAAGGTAAGGTGAAGCTTGAGAACATTGACTTAAATGTGAACAGGACAGCATCCTACGGAGGTAAAATCGCTTTTAGATTGAGATGAGGAAAACTGCTATCATTTTTAAAGCAGAAATTTAGTTTATACAATAAATAATAATAACTTAAAAAAACAAAAAAACAAACACACATAGGGAACGTCTGTTTGGATGTAGCCCACACCTGAGAGCGTAATCGCAGATAAATCTGAACATATATATATAACGGGTTATCTCCTGAGATAATCCAGGAATTTAAAACTGCTCGGCTGTGCTGTTATGATACATGTCATAATATTTAGTCGAGTTTTTTTTTTTTTAAAGTGGGGGGAGGGGGGAAGGAGGGGGAGTTCTGTTTATGTGCGGTACAAAGAAAGTCCTCTCAATAATAAATTGAATATTTTTACAATTGAAATGAGAATTTTTGTCAAACTTGCAAACTCAGCAGGTTAAAGGTAATTCTCTAAAATATCCCATATTTTTTTATTAACATATTTCAAAGACTTGAAACGCAATCGGAATTAATAAAATAATCTATAAGAATAAAGAAGGTTTTATGAACACAAAAAAAAAAAAAAAAAAAAAAAAAAAAAAAAAAAAAAAAAAAAAAAAAAAAATTAAAAAAAAAAAAAAAAAAAAAAAAAAAAAAAAAAAAAAAGCTGTCGATTATTGAACAAAATAAGATTTTTAAAAAAAACACCCAAAAGGGTTAAGTTTAAAAATACATTTTTAAAGTAAAGAAATGATTGTCTAAAACTAATTGTTTCGATACCTTTACGGTTTTTCTTTTCGTTGTTGTTTTTTTAAGTTTTTACTACGTGGACTGACTCAGTCAAATCTAATTTAGATTTAAACAGTTTGAAAAGCTCATTGTTACAAAGGATCTCGTAACATTGGGACCGTGAAAATATTTTAATAACATAATTCGTTTAAGGGTTCTCATAGCTTAAAAACTGGTAGATGGCCACAGAAGTAGTCAAATGTCTTTTCGCAGAGGTTCTCGTTAAAAATTATTGTTGACATTTCTGGCGCATTTGAACAGCAGGATTTAGGTTAATTATTGTGACGTCGGAGAAAAGTTATTTAATAAAAAGACACATTTCTTGCTGCATAATGCAATTCGACGAGGGAAAAAAACTGGAGTTGTGTGTCGTACATGTTTCTAAATATGATTTTAAAAGCAAAATAAAAAATAAGCGAGTTACTCCTATCATGCTAGAAGGCCACCTTGAATTGGCGTCAAACAATCCGACCCATTCTTTTAGCGCCCATTCTCTTAGCGGCCCAATCTCTTAGCGGCCCATTTCTCTTAGCGGCCCATTTCTCTTAGCGGCCAATTTCTCTAAGCGGCCAATTTCTCTTAGTGACCCTCGTAAAAAAAAAAAAAGTTTGCTGAGCCTTGTAGTGGGTTAAGGACCAGAAGACAAGTTAATGAGTCACGATTATAGTAGTTGGCCCTTTGTGCCTTTCAACGTCTTAAGTCTTAAGACTTTACACTGCATTCGACACACACACACACAAATCACAAATAGAACCGATATATAATATGTACGGGAGGGGGGGGGGAACAAACGTTACTTCTGAATCAGCAACAAACATTTTCATCCAACACCAGCATTGCTCGACCTGGCTCCGTGCAAGTTTTGTTAACATTGTCATTTTTTTTCTTTCTTCTCTTCTTTACCCACTGATCTGCGCCCCCATTTCGCCCCACCCCTGTAACGCTGGGATCCGGTGCGTTTTGTTTTTCGTTTACGTCTGCAAGCTTCTGTTGCCCGTTCTATGCTGCAGTCTTCCTGAGTACGCTGTGGCTGGGCTGGAGTACAGGCCCAGCAGGCACGGGGTGGAAATGCCGGGACTGTACCCACTGTAGGCCTCAACTCACATGTGATCAACATCAGCCTATCCAAAAGCTGGAGATGTCAGTGGTCAGGGTCATAGTGCATTTCCCCATAGTTTAGAGCAGGCCTGCACAACATACGGCCCGTGGGCCACATGCGGCCCGCCAACACCCCCATTGCGGCCCGCAAATGGTCTTTACTATTATCATGTTCTTAATAGCTTTCCTCCCTGTTCTATTATCTTTCGGCACGCACACGTTTTTTTTATAAAGTATTACGGCACGCCTTGCATTTTGAGCTGTGCAGGCCTGGTTTAGAGCCATGGTTAGCTTATAACATTCTCTTTGCACTGGAAGTATATATTCAGAAATCGGATTGTGCCACTTTCTTCTTTGAGATATTTTAATCCGACTTAGAGAACGAACTGAAAGTGACGTCATATCCGGTGTTGGAGTCGAAGACCTAGGGATAGATGGAGACCTTTGGGGCTATGGGCTTTACGTCATATCCGTGTTGGGGTCGTAGACCTAGGGATAGATGGAGACCTTTTGAGCTCATGGTTAGATGGCAAAGCAGAATATAATAATCATACAATTAAATATAATACTAATATAACTTACATCATTTATAATACTGTCCAAGCTGCATTGGCGCATGAAGGTGGGTGGAAGAAGGGGGCGGCGGTCGGCCCCTGGCAGAACTCTCATTCTTAAGATGAAGGGGGCGCCATTTTTTGGGTCCGGCTGCAGTTCTTTTTTTTTTCGTGGAAGAGATCGGCAAAAAATCTTGATCAACCCCCGGGTGGCCATAACCCTAGCTACCCCAGCGTCCAGGCTTATAATTTCAGTCAAGAAAGCCATAGTCCTATACGAAATTTGATGACCAAAAAAAAAAAATCCTGAATGTTAAACGGAAAATATTGATTTTTTCGATTGCAGAATTGTCATACGTAGTTAAAGGTTTTTAAAAAAATTACGTCGTCCCATTTTTTTTCCTCCAATTATTATTGTTTATAGAGCTTAAATCTCCGAAGGGGGATACCATAGTATTGATAATAACTTATGGGCATCACGTTTTGCGAATGTAAAACAATTGTATAGGTGATGCATGTTATATTATATGGTTCTCGCTTTCTCTTGAAAGGTTCAGCCCAAAAGCATTGCCGGCAAAGCAGGGCTTGGGAATGGTGACGCCATCCTCCAGATCTGTGGCACAGACGTGGCCGGGTGGACGCACCAGCAGGCCAAAAACGAGTTGATGAGAGCGGGAAACGAGGTGGACCTTTGTGTGGCCAGGTCAGTGATCGGCTTTAAAAAGGTGGGGGGGGGCAAGGGTGGCAATTAAGCCATATGTACAAGTACCCCAAGTACACACCTTTTAAGTATTTCACCAGTCATGACGTTGACGTCTCACGAATCAACTTTACTGTGCCACAGTGACAGCACATCCATTTTGCCCCCCCCCCCCCAAAAACACACAAAAAAACAACCTACAAGTACCCCAAGTACACACCTTTTAAGTATTTCACCAGTCATGACGTTGACGTCTCACGAATCAACTTTACTGTGCCACAGTGACAGCACATCCATTTTGCCCCCCCCCCCCCAAAAAAAAACAAAAAAAACAACCTATCATCCATGTGAAACTCCTGTCTGTACTAAATTGGTTAATTCATCAAGTTCTTTCATACGTTGTAATACGTCGTACTGGCACTGAATCAACTCAAAGGTACTTTTCATCATAAATACAACTTAAATATCTAATTATATTCACGGACTGTTCATTCCATATACATGTATGGCGCAGCTCGAAATCAGAGAGCAATAAAACACACCCTACTTCCACAAAGTTCCATTCATACTCTGACTGCTACACGACTCAAACGTACATCGTACAACAGACTAACACTATCTCATAATAAGCATAAAATTACGTCACCAAGTCAAGCTCGGGAAGGGCGTTTGCTAACTAATCAATCTCTTTAAAAAAAAAAATTAAAAAAAACACTCTGCGCGTAATCAAACATAATATCCAGTCGTCACAATTATTAATGAAGTCCCAGGCTCGACAAACTCAGACCTGTTTACCCTCAAACTCTTAAAATCGTACAAAATCGTTCAATGCGTTATATTTATAGTAAAAAATAAACATACATTATGTACAATCTATACACCTCAAAATCGTGCATTGGACGCCAAAATCGTCAGAGTGAACAGGTCTGCAAACTTCAAACGCACCCACACAGTAAAGGTTTATTTTGAAGCTCTGAGATCACATGTTTTTTTTAAGAAACATTTTTATTTATTTCCAAATGTACCGCTTACATTAAGACCAACCCATCTAAAAACATGGAACCAAACTGTAACATAATATAAACAGTGAGTATACACCTGGAACATTGTTATAGTCTGTTCATTTTTGTTTAAAGAAAAGAGGTTGGGGGGGGGGGGGGGGGGGGGGGCTCACAACACAGTTTCCAAGGGAGAGAATTTTAACCGAAAATAAATGTTAGTCTCTATAGCCTGCGAGACTGTTGCGAGGAAACGGCATCTAGCAGCTTTCAGTTCGTGGTTAAATAAAAACGACTGTGATATCTCATCGCAGTCTCAGAAGCTCGTCAAACGAATTTTGACGTCAATAGCAGAGAAAACAAATGAGCAAAATCTGTATAGAGGGCGTTACGTGATTCAACAAAATAAGTCTTGAAGATTTTAGATGCGCTCCCTTGAAAAAAAAAAAGTTTATTACGTTTTCTTCTTCCTTCTCTTAGTTTAAAGTTTAAATGCAGTGAGGTAATACATAAAAGAGCAAGTGAGATTTTTATATTTGTGGATTTGAGGAGTTTTTAATTTTTTTATACTATGGCGATGAGTTGGTTGCCTTGAAAATTATCTGATATTTCCTATCTGATATCTTTCATCTGATATCTACTATGTGATATCTGTCATCTGATATCGCTGCCTTCCAGAGTATTCCAGACACAATGTCTTGACAAAAATATCAAGGCATTGACTTCATTGACAGTTTGCCTATACACTATACAGTAAACAAAAAAATAATAATAATACCGCTCTATATTTAGCGGATATAAGCAGTCCACCCAGTAACGGATTAACCTAAAGGCTTAAAGGCAAGTGAAGCATAAAGACTTTTTTGTTTCTCAGTCGTAATATCTCTAAAGGATTTTCATTGGGTTTAAAAATTTTTTTTTTAAATGACGCTCTCTTTATTGGTTAGCGACACACACGCTCTCATTTGGTCTTATGATATATCAGCCCTGCAACAATGACTTTTTTTCATTGCAAAAATGCATGGGCGGATTAAGGCCTTTAGGGCTCTGGGCACAGCCTGTGTGCACATGGGCGGATTAAGGCCCTAAGGGCTCTGGGCACAGCCTGTGTGCACATGGGCGGATTAAGGCCTTTAGGGCTCTGGGCGCAGCCTGTGTGCACATGGGCGGATTAAGACCTTTAGGGCTCTGGGCACAGCCTGTGTGCACAGCCTACAAAATGGCTGTATAGAGAGCCATACCCAGGGTCGTACGTAAAGG
Organism: Lymnaea stagnalis; assembly: GCA_964033795.1. Lineage (NCBI taxonomy): Eukaryota > Metazoa > Mollusca > Gastropoda > Lymnaeidae > Lymnaea > Lymnaea stagnalis. The sequence continues at coordinate 28,828 of CAXITT010000506.1, read as the reverse complement.
AGAGGTGGGGTGGTGGACTAATTAAGTGGCTGCCCCAGGCAATTTACCTAAATTATTGTAAATAGGTCTATTCACCCTAATGGGTGAAAAAAAGGTGACTGTGAAGGGCATTTTCCAGTCAAAATCAATGACTATAAAATAATAAAACTCATAGCATCATTTTATGATGAAAAACTAAATTCACTTATGCGCTATAATGCGACCTTGCGTTCGAATTTATTAACAAAATTTAGGGGAGGGCCTGAATCCCCCTCCCACCCCCCAATGGATCTACAAACTTTCACTCAATGGTCAGGCCTCGTCTCAGGCGTTGATTTGTCTCAGCACTGCCAACGTATTTAACCAAAGTTTTATTCAAACTCAAAATTGAGGTATGATTTTCGAGGGTGTGGGGGCAAAATCGTCTACCTAGGGGCCTCCGAGGGTCTTAATCTGGCACTGAATCCACCCCCCCCCCTTTTTTTTTGTCTACTGCTCATAACCTCTCCCTAATCTAATTATAGTGCAACTCAAGATACATTTCTTGAGATTTTCTCCCCCCCCCCCTTTTCATTTTGCGTTCAACAAGCAATTTAATTGATCTATGTTCGTTGTTTGTCAACACTATTTTAGTCGTCGGGTCAAATTTTGTCCTCCGTAGGGGTGTGGTCAACACTGCAGATCCTAAGGTCAAGGCCGCGTGCGGCGTTGGTCAGTCCAACAAGAGAGTGGAGTTGGACGAGGGAAGCATCAACCCCCACATGAACGAGGGGTCCAGTTTCCGAAACGTGACCCCGAAGACGTACAAGATCTTGGAGGCCCAACTAGGGTCCGGGGAGCCACCACAGTCTGCTTTATCACATCAGCCAGCACAGCCCATGGCCCCGGTACACGCACAGCAAGGTAACTTGTATATTATTATTGTCGTAATGTTCTGAACGTGATCTGCCCAGGCAGGGTAACGGTGTATGGGCGTAATTTTCAGAACGTTATATGCACACCCTGCTAATATTCACATCACCGCTTCGGGGCGGGCCAACATTTTTGCCGTTTCCCTTCCACGAATTTTTTTTGTTTCCCACAAACTGGAGTTGGACGAAAATGATGCCCCTCCATATATAAAGGGGAAAAAAGTCACACCTGCGCACCCCCCCCCCCTTTTTTTTATGCCACTGGGGTTGGGAGGAGGGCAAGAATACAAACTGCATCTTACCATAACCTCGCTACGCCCTTGAGTATTAAAAAAATCACTTCTTGATATAAAGTCCTGTCGTATAGCATTGTGCCAGTTTGTGAACTGGGAGAATATGATTTAAGGCAGGGGTTCTAAGCCTGGGATGCGGGAGGCAGACTCAGCGGGCCACGGGGAAAAAAAGAGGGTGGGGATATGTTAATTTTCATCTTTATTAGCATTTTATCGTAAGTGGGGTAAGGCAATTATTTTATGAAATCGAGATGGGAGTGAGGGAAATGTTTCGAAAATTAAGAGTATGTTAGGCGCTACAAAAAAAAGTTTAAGGGCCGCTGGTTCGTTATGGCGTTTCTTACTCTTTAATTAAACTTTAAAGTGAGACAAGCTTGAGTTATTGTTTAACTGAAAGTGTTTCGTTCTAATTGTTTTCTTAAAATTATTTACTCTCACAGCCCAGCCAAAGCCATCTTCAATCTTTGATAGGAAAAAGCAAGAAAGATCCGACTATTTAGTTGCACAAGGGAACACAATCCAGAAAACTTACGGAGAGCAGTAGTTACATAAGTTGTAGCCCCTGAATTGTGCTAATTTTAACAAGCATGTTAAAAATAACAGACGCTACAAACAAAATAATAAAAATTAATTTAAAACTAATCAAGTGTTATGCTATTGCATTAAACCGCACATTTTTTTTTTGTTGAATTAATCAATTCTTTCATAAAAATAGATGTTTACATTTATAAAAGTTGGTGCTTTATAGAGTCTTTGACTGCTTTATACAAATTGGTTCCATTCTGTGGTGCTGAATACAAATAAGAAATTATATGAAAGCAGTTTTTTTATATTCGTCTTTTGTATTTATCAGATAACGTCTCTAGATTATTGCTAACTTATTGAGGCTTAATATTTTTTCGTTTTGATTTATTAATATCATGTTCACAAGAATGCATGCATTGGGGGACAACATTTTTTTTATTACTTTATAAGACATTTTTTGATGCCAAGAACTTAACCTCCGATTAAGCCTACTGAAGTCCTAATTTTAATTACTTACATTGAGTCATCAGTGCAATATGTAATTAGAATTTTTTTTTAAATATTAGGTTACCACTCGGAATGCATCTGTTTAATTAGAATTAAAGTGAAGGAAAATGATTTCATTGATAAATAAATAAACTGAAATTAAGAGCAAATTAAATAGTAATTTTTCAAATCGAATTTTACATTGTATTTACCATGGCACTGGATGCAACTCAGATTCAGATTAATATTTTTTTAACCATTTATTACTTCTCATGAAAAAATAAGTGCATAGCCAAATTTTCGACACCCTGTTTTGTGTTTACCCGATTCCAAAATAATATTATTGAAAAGTCATAGTTTAGTTATTACTAAACAAAAGAAGACATACACTGGGGAGTCCTGTGATATAACAATGAAAAATACTTTAAAGAGATCATAACACATTCTATTTTTGTAAAATAAAATAACCTTTATGTGATTGTTTTACTTCATCTCATTATATAAAAAATAAGTAAAAATTATATTTTTTTAGCCTTTTAAACTCAAATTGCATGCACCCACTTTGTTCTCACTGCGTAAACCAGTAGCCAGAGGTAACATGATCAGTCAAGGGTCAATCACTAAATGCTTCATCGATAAAATTATTTTCTACTTATTGTCTTGTATTTTCCAAATCTGTTATATTATGCCCAGATACCTGTATTTCCACTTGCAAACCCACAAAAGCTGTACTGTACATGAAAGAATGGGACTATTTATAAATGATATGTAACTTTTTAAATTGAAACAAAAAATTATTATAACAATTCTTTTTATTTTGTCAAGGATTTAAATGCTTGAATTTACTGGCTTTTGTTCTCTCTAAACTGTTTTATCAGAAGGGCAAGGTATTCTACGGCTAAAAAATATATTGTGCAATTGCATTTTTAAAAGTGTTTAGTAGAGTAAATCTTATTTAGGACAATGTCTTTAATAAGATAATATTTTAAAGTATTACGGCATTGATTTTTTTGGTCACATTTATATGAACTTTCATTACCCTCACAAATTTTAGTGGAAATTTAGTCTTGACTAGCTGATGACCTGATTATTTTTTAATTTAAAAAGGAATACAGAACAAGCAGAAAAATTATTTTAACATTGTTTTGTAGATCTCTAGTTGAGCTACAAAAAAAAAAAATCTAAATTTTTTTTCTCAATTCTGACAATGAAATTTTAATGTGGATGTAAGGTAAATAATGACAATCAAATGTGTGAGTGTATTCCTTAGGTGTGAAATTGAATTGTTGCCAAATAGTCACATCACTTTGTTACTTGTTGTTGATACTCTCTTCCTTTTAAACTGATTGACTCTAAGATTTCTAACTGCCTCTTGAATTCTACATTCTCTTCCACATTTTTATCTCTGCTGGGAAAAAAAAGATGAAAATAAAAATATAATTTTTCTTTTAAAGAACACATTTTGTTGTCCAGTTTATGGTAAATTTTCAAAGGCAGTATATAGTATATACCTGGTAAATAAATGTTGTGCTTATATGTTCAAATTAAAAGCTTTGACTATGAGAGTTTTAAATAAACTGCAAAAAAAAATCATTTTTAAAACAAATCATAAATTAAATGTTTTCTTAAAAACACTTTTATTACATTTCAACAACAATGAAGGCAACAAATTAATTATTTTATAGCTGTCAACTGATGGTCTGGATCAGCCGTCACTGCAGCCTCGGGTATCAAAATATCTGTTTCGGATGCTGTCACTTCAGGCCTGGGTCTCAGATTATCAAAATCTGATGTTGAGTCCTCATCCAAACCATCAACTGGTTTTTCTGCCATTTCTTCTTCCTTTTCACACAACAGGCCAGATGCAGATGCTTCAGTGGATTTTGTGGGGCTGAATATTAAATCTGTGAAAGAAAATAAATATGTGTACAGCTACTTTCTTAATGACTTGCTGTAGGCTAACGCAGGCCAAATTACGATTTAGTTCTAAATGTCCCCCCAATTTTTTTGTTTTGTTCAAACCAACTGTTAAAAGTTATTAGTGGAATGTTGATAGTATTTTTGTTATGAACATGTTGGCAATTACAAGTATCACAATAGTTACAAGTATCACAACAATAGTTACAAGTATCACAACAATGCTAAAAAAAATTTTAAGTGGTTTAATGTTTACCAGTCTAATGTTTTTTACAGCGAGCATGTGAGGTAATGTTTTGTTTCATGCTTAAAAAAAAAATGGTTATTATGCTGCCTGCTCCGCGGGAAATACTTTATTTAATTTAATATAAATTATTACATTTATTTACATGATATAAATGGTCTCACCATGTTTACTGTATCAGGATAAACTACACAAATGGCCTTGCCATGTTAACCTTATCAGGATAAACTGAAATAATGTCACATAAAAACTCAGTTTTTACCTTTCGGATTGTATTTCACGTCAAGCAGGTACAGACCTGCCTCATTCATCACCATTTGCCCAGAGAATTTAAAATCTTTCTGTGGGTTTTCTAAAATGTCTTGCAGGTCAGAAAGTTGGATAGCGCCTTTTGCTACAAGTACCATGGCCCCAACAACCCTGCGCACCTGGAACAAAGGTATTCCAGACACAGACATTGACTTAAACGATTCACAGAGTTATAAAATGTCATACACATTGCCATAACCCAAAATGAATACATAAATGTAAATTTAAATTGTTAAGCTTGTAAGCCAAAAAATTTAATTTAAGTTAAAAGAGAACAGGCATGCTTATTATTCACCTGTCTGTATAAAAACGACTTTGATTGTACGTGAATGTCCCAGAACTCTAGCACCTCATTCACTTTATAGTCATGGCCTTGCAGCGGGAAACCAAATGGCTGTCCCCGTTTCACGCCAATGGTCAGCATTTTGACAGGATGCGGCTGATACACATCATCAGACTTCCTGTTTGCCGTGAAAGACTCAAAATTATGGATTCCCGACAGGAGTTGGGCCGCCGATAATAGTTTTCCAATGTCAAGCGTTTCCCTAAAACAATAATATTTAAATCATGGTTATAGAGAGTGAAGCTATTACTGGAGGAAAGATTTTTAGTTGATGTCAGTAAGTGTTTAAGAGCAGGGGATTGACTTATAAACTATTTTAAAGTTATCTTATGTCTACTCATTTCACAAAAGTAACTGCAATCTTTGATTTCAAGAAAGAATAATACAGAGTGAGTACAAATGATGGCTGTCAATGACAGCTATAACTAGATTGCCTGAGAAGTGCAGTCTTGTCCACATCCAAGACAGAACAAATATCTCCCAAGGGAAGCATTGGAAAACCTTTACTGTTGAACCTGAATTTCATTAACTTGGGCATCAGTTTCTCTCTGCCAAACAGAGTAACACATGTTATTTATAAAACTTCAAATAATAATAAAAAGATATTTAATCCAAGATTAATTCACATTAACCTATTTCTATGAAAAATTAGGCCCAAAAATGTTGAATATTTTTTAGTTTAAGTAATAGCTACATGGTGCATCAAAAGAATAATAACATGGCTCATTCAGAAAGAGTTGCTAAAAAAAGCAATTACTTGCCTGTTAAATGAATATTTCATGAATTATGGTCAGGGATGGTATAGACATAATTATTCTAGGTGTCAATGGTTTTGCTGAATAAATATTATGCTCTAATTAATTGATTCAGGTACACTAGATTAAATTAAGATATAGATTTTTCCATAGGTGTCAAGACTAGCAATTGTAATCAAATGAAAGTGTGAGTTGGACTGGCCTTTCATCAATTAGTTCTTGCTGCTTTGGAAATGCCAGTCTATAAACATATTCCCTACCCTGGGCCATGAAACGACACTGAAAGCTGTCAGGTACTCGTTTTGTTTCAAGCACTCTGGAGGATGAAAACATAATTTATAATAAAGTTAGTATGTTAGTATTTCAAAAACTGTTTAAAAAAAACAACTAATTAACTAAGACGTTAGCAGGTTAAAGCAGACTAAATTACAGCAACTTTTTAAATTTTATATTTCTCGTATTCTGGGGTTATACAGAGGCACCTTGCAATAACAGCTACTCTCTTAACAATATTTTTGAATAACAGCACTCTAAAATCTCCGCCTGCAATAATCAAATTAAATTTTTATATTTCTATTTATTTTTCAGTTGCACATCATGCACAGTATGTACTAAATATATGTATATATGTAAACACCATGTACAGTTCCCTTTCTATCATTGTTTTATACTAAGGGTTATTGGACACTTGCTATATATTAGCACATGGTACGTAATTTTGCTTACAGGCACTTGCGGGCACATAAAAAAAAACTTTATTCACATGCCATCGTTTTTCACTTAACGGTGAGGGTCCTTTCCCAATTACGCCATTACTACGAAATACTGCTGTATTTTACGATCACTGTATCAACACCAACTTACCTGACATCATCTTTTCTTCTTCTCAAATGGTAGTTGACAACGCTTGTTATTATGGATGGTTCATATTCCTTTCCTTCCTCTCTTTAGAAAAAAATCATTCAGAGATATTAATAGGAGATGGGAAAGAAATAAGTTATGGTAGTTATATCATAGTTTTGGCATTGTTGGGATACATTTTTTTCTATATAAATATTTCAGATAATTGTTTTTCTAATTAAAAATAATATGCTAATTAGAAAGATTTTAGTTCATAACAAACGTAACAAAAAAATTGTTCTCATAGTCGACTGAGGGCGGTCCATTTTTTGTGCCATTTCTCAAGTTTAAAGCCTTGTGCAACAATTAAGGGACAATTTAACCTCCGGACAATGCTGTAAATTTTATTCTCATTAATCATTAAGTTGGATAAAGATAAGGCATATACTTAAAAATCAGATGTCATTGAGGATCCCTTTTATTTAAGCCCTATCCCAAGAAAGTATGCTCAAGTGTGAATATTTTTTCTATACAAACAAAATTTTTAAAGTATTCCATTATTATATATGTTATGTTAATTTACTTGATTTAAAAAAAATTAATTTCAGAAAAGACATTGAACAATTTAACAACCCCTAAAAAACATAGTTTATCTTATACATCTTTTGTATGAATTTTTTATTATGTCCCATCCGTTTTACACTGCAGATTTATTTCACCAATTATTAAAGAGAAAAAAAAAAATATATATATATATATATTTTGCACCAAACTACTTGACATTTAAATATGAGTTACAAAATGGGCTAATAAGAGATGAAACTTGAAATAAACAAGTAGAATGTAAAGGGAGTGGAAAGAAGGAAATATGAACAAGTATTGAAAAAGTTTGTTAAAAAAAAAAAAAAAAGACTTAAAGATAACTCACGGAAAGGTCAAATCAACCTGACATGCGTTCTTTGACATTTAAATAGGGGTTACAAAATGGGCTAAAAAGAGATGAAACTTGAAATAAACAAGTAGAATGTAAAGGGAGTGGAAAAAAGGAAATATGAACAAGTATTGAAAAAGTTTGTTAAAAAAAAAAAAAAAAGACTTAAAGATAACTCACGGAAAGGTCAAATCAACCTGACATGCGTTCTTAATGGCATGCACTCCACTGTCAGTACGACTCGATAATACAATTTTGAAACTGTTAGCAGGTTGCAAAGCTGTCATGGCTTGCTGGGAAAGGACATAAATAGCATTGAATGGATAAATAATTAGCTGTGAATAAAATATTTAAAAAAACCCCTGGAAATATTATTCTGAATGACTTGTATGGATGAAATAAATGAGATAGCAATGACCTTAGCTGACTAGAATGCAAAAATTCGCTTGTTCTGTTGTTCATCAGCCAAGTTGCTTTGCAGAGAACCTGAGTAGTCTAATATTACACAGACTTCTTAATAACCATGGGAGTTTGGTTTGGTTGTGGGGTTCAGTTGGGTTGGGAGGTGGGAGGAGAGATTTAAGGTAACTTACATGCAAGGCTCCTTCAATAGTTGGAATAGGATCACCTTTCACTAATGCATTTTGTCGCTGGAGTCCCCTGAAATGGCGTGAAAGTTGTAATTAAATGATAACTTCACTTAAAATATTGAAAACACCACAGTTGAAAATTAGTGGGCATAGTTCCCTTAATTTAATTCAGCTTAATTTAAATTGAGCTTAGTGTACAACTTTAAGGCATGTACATTGTACACACGACACGGGAAATACAAATAAAATAATTCTACAGTCCCCACTTGGGATCCGCAAGAATATACTGTATTTTTCGACATATCAGAGAACTGGGTGTATAAGACGACCCCCTACTTTTCCTGTTAAAATGTAGAGTTTGGGCTATACTCACCATGTGAGACTACCCCTCTTCCAATGCACTCCAAATAAAATTAAAAAAACATCAGATTTGATTTCGATATGGTAATTTTAATTCAAATGCTTATGACATGCAGGTACTTAGAAGGAAAACTGTCAGTTATAAACATAAGGCTGTTTGTCATCAAACATGTAAACATAAAACAGTGCAAGTGGATTAAACTTTTCCTAATTCACTCTAAAGCTGAAAAGAAGGATAAGACAATAATAATAATAATAAAGTTCATTTCAAAAACACGCTTCATCCCCAAAGGCTCGAAGCGCGGTACAAAGTCAACAAAAAACATATCTATAATTTACCACATTTAAAACAAACGCAACACTACAAAAACTAATTACAAGCATACAATGGCAAAGTCTTTCTAGCCATTTCAACCCGGAGCAACACAGCCATTATGCATTAACTGGAAAATAAGGTAGACAATCATCCCAGAAGGTATTTGCGAAATAGATGTGTCTTTAGATCGGTTTTAAAGGACTTTCATCCCCAAAGGCTCGAAGCGCGGTACAAAGTCAACAAAAAACATATCTATAATTTACCACATTTAAAACAAACGCAACACTACAAAAACTAATTACAAGCATACAATGGCAAAGTCTTTCTAGCCATTTCAACCCGGAGCAACACAGCCATTATGCATTAACTGGAAAATAAGGTAGACAATCATCCCAGAAGGTATTTGCGAAATAGATGTGTCTTTAGATCGGTTTTAAAGGACTCCAGTGTCTGGTTGTTTCTGAGATCGACTGGAAGGGCGTTCCAAATTGTTGGACCAGCAAATGGGAAAGTGCCCTTTCCGTAAGTCTCAAGGCAAACACGTGATGTCGAGAGTTTGCCACTATTGGATGAGCGGAGCTCTCTAGTGGGTACATAAGGCGTCAGCAGCTCTTTCAGATAGGACGGCGCCAGGTCATGTAAGCAGCGGTAGCACAAAGTTGCGATTTTGTACTCTATGCGAGCACGCACCAGCAGCCAATGCAACTCTCTCAGAAGTGTTTTTGCATGGTCAAATTTTCGTTTGCGGAGAACTATGCGAGCCGCATTATTCTGTGCTATTTGAATTGGCGCCTGTCCCTGAAGTTTAAGCACGCCATATATCAGCTTATAAGACAATTCCTGGCGTATAAGACAACCCCTGACTTTTGAAAAGATTTTCATGGGGTTAAAAAGTCATCTCATACACCGGAAAATATTGTATAAATAAAGACGGGAATACTGCATAACATATTGGAGGGGGAACAGGGACATAAAATATAAGAGAAACATCAAGAAGTGGAATAAGCTGTAAAGAATAACTCAGAGCAGAGACCAATGGAAAAAACTTGTGGATGGGCTTTGCACCACTAGGGTTGACATTTGGCAAAGAGGAGAGAAATGACTTCATGTAGTTTATTCTTTATTTATTGCAATATCGAATGAAATCAAACAATACAATTTAGATTGGCTTATAATGAAATTTAAGTTGCCGCTGGGCGTTTCGGAAACTGCATGCTCAAAGATCCTGTTGTTACGATTGAATAGAAAAAAAATAATGTGTCATCATAATCATTCAGGTCCAGTGGCCTGTGCCCTTCTGCCTGCTGCCATGGCGAAGAATTGACACACTCTCCGCAGATGTTTCTTGTTGGTGTTCAGGGTGTTGGCAAAGTCTGGTATTTTCTGTAGATGGTTTAGGCATAAGTCCTGAAGTGCTGGGCAGTGGAAGGGGTGTTACTGTCTCACGTGGATGTCTGCAGAGGGGGCAGGTGTTTTATCTGTCTGTAGAAGGGGCACGCTGGTGTTTTATTTGCCTGCAGAGGGGGCACATTTGTGTTTTATCTGGTTTTATCCTTTAATTAACGTGTAAACTTGTTTGTTTTTAAAAAGTTAGGATTTTTAAAGGAATAATCAGTCAACATGACCTAAAGACAGACATTAAAGATGGCCATTACACAAATTTTACGATATTTTGAAATTGATAGTCCATTTCTATCATGGCCATATCTGTGATATGATTTTCCAGTGAATGTGTACTTGTGTAGGTCCAGCTGCCACATGACCATAGAAGAGAAAAGGATTATATGTTGGGCAGTTTTTTTGTTCAAAACGGGTCTCTCCACTAAGAAAAAGTGAGACACATTGGTGTAATTTTGCAGCAGCAACTTGCTTTTTCACTAGTTTAATTTATTTTTTATTTGTTAACTGATTTTTGGTCCATAAAAGAGATGATATTGATGAAAATTATTGTTTATGCTGTAATTTATGAGCACTGGTAATCACCAAGCAAACATGGAGATGGTCTTATAATTGATACATATTGACTCCGGTACATAAAACTGATGTTGATTTAATCCATAATGATAATATGGGTCATGATTTAGTCCATAGTATGTGCAAAGAATTGACAAAATTGATAAAAAAAATGTAATAGTCCCAAAGTGCTGACGATAAAAATATGATTACCAAGTACATTGCAATTCAGAGCAGTGTTGATGCACATTTAGTCCGTTGATTCAATGGTAGTGATAAATAACGCTAGTGCTTTATTTTCATTTATTGAATTTATTTATAGGACATTTGATACCATAAAGAGTAATGCCTATGTCCATGAATCATTTGATAAGGTTAACTATTTGTTAGCAGGAAATGACAAAGTTGATGATAGCAAGTCAATGGTGTTGATAATGAACTGTATGTAGATGTTCATGAAGAAATCATAATCGAGGAGATTGTGATATGCTCAATATAGTTGACAAGACATTTTCATACCCCCAACCTACACTTTAGGGGGAGGCATAACTTTTCAAGGAGAAGGCAGATTTTAATAATTTAAATATGTTAATTCTCACGAATGAATGTAGGTTCTAAAATGCTAAACAGCTTTCTAAATCCATAAATAACAAAAAAGTATTATGTGATAAACTTACCGAATGGTTACGTTGTTCCTGTCCGTAACACAAAAAAAAAACAAACAACTCATAGTATAAATTTAATATAATCACCGGAACACAAAAACTGATACGTCACTGATGAGGAAAGCAATTATTTAATAAACAAAGGTGACGTAGTATGCAATTTTCCAAAGAAACCATGAAGCAGTACGCCATATTGTAGAACAAGTTTTTTTGACACTTTTGGACATCGCAGATCGATGCGTTGACTAGTTTTTAAGTACCTAGAAGTTCAATCCCCAGCTTTTTTTTTCTCCTCCTAATAAAAATACCCCCCCCCCCCCCTAAAAAAAAAAAAAAAAAAAAAAAAAAAAAAAAAAAAAAAAAAAAAGAACCTTAATAATAGTAGTATTTAAGGTAATTTACCACTTGAGAGCGTCGGCCAAGAAAAAATCCAGTTATTTCGGTTGGAAGGGCTATTTAAACTATTCTTGCATTGCAGTCTGTTAATATTTTTGCTTTCATATAGGCTATAAGTTATATACCACAATACTAATACATTTAAATAATTATTACTGCCAAGCTACCGATATGCCAGGAAGAAAAGGAGACTACAATTATTACTTTTTTTTGGGATCCAGATGACGCAGATGTCCACACACAGAATGTGGAAAACGTGAATACTCAAAAAGCTTAAACTGAAAAGACAGTTTGGCACAAGAAGCGCCGGTGGTCTTTCCCCTTCATTTTTACGTGATTCATGTACCACAACTGTTTTCGTGAAAATTATATTTTTAAAAACTTCATTGTCAACTTGGGGGAGAACTATGCATAATTCCATATTCACACATTATCTTCTATTTCAAAAAAAATTGTTATAGTTTTTCTATTTAAAAAAAAAAAATGTCTATGGGAATGAATACGTACAACCAATGTCATTAAAAATAATATAAGAATAGTTGTTTAAATAGCCCTACCAACCAGAAAGCTGGATTTTTTCTTGGCCGACGCTCAAGTGGTAGATTACCGTATTTAATAGGCCTACATTACATAGAATTTAAATTAACCTGACTTCAAGTTCAAAAACAACAACGGCAACGGTTCAACATCATTATGAGTGACCAAGTCCATTTACTTGCCTGTATCTTGAGCCAACATACGAGAAAAACATTAAAAATCTACCCATTTATATTGATCGTTATGGTTATTCCAGTGCAGAGGGAGAAAAACTGCCTCGTTTCTTGTTTTATACTTTTTGTTAAATTTTAAAGTTATAAAACGGTACACAAATTATAGCACAATCTCAAAGTTATATCGGTAAATTTGAGTACTTGAGTTGTTTATATACCTCTGCAGTATAAAATACAAATTAGCTATTCATATGAGTAGATTTACCAATTTCACAGATTCACAGTATTCCTTGTTAAATAGCATACTAATGAAATGATTTGTTTTTTATAAGCGGTTACGGGTTTCAAATCCAATAGAAACACATTTTCAATAATATTTCTTTGATTATTATCATTTGTCTTTAACACAAGACCACTACGAGGAAAATGATTTTTTTGGATCGTGAGATTGTTGTGAGAATAGAAGAAAACGATTGTGTGAATAATTTATTTTTCAAGGTTAGGTTACTCGAATACCAAAAAATGGCAGGAATGAGCTTACTTAGGCCTTGTTTATCGCAAAGCCTTCGTTTAGCATTATTAAATTCAAAATTATTTCGGGTCCCTCTGCAAAAGCAACTGCAGTTACAAGGGCAAGGTAATGAACTAACTAACTGCCAAGGCAATACTTTTAGAAATGCAAACGACTCTTACCAGCTCCAAATAGCCAAATGTTATTGTTATATATTATATTATATATCATGGAGGCTAATAATAATAATAATTACAGTACAAAAAAAACTTTTTCAATCAAAGTAATCTTAATGCTTTTACTTTACTTATACTAACAGCTAATAATACGTCAATAGTTAACATTATGAAGGTCCATGCAAAGCGAATGCATGACGTCATTTACGTGTTTATTTAACTCTTTCCCGCAGAATTTTTTTATTAAAAAAATGTACATTATTTTTCGAAGGCAAAAAATTGAGAGAGATTGGGTTTATTAAAAAAAATTTAAAATATTATTTTTTGGTTTATTAAACTAAAATTGGTATCAAATGAAAGATTATTGAAAGGACTAGAGGTCTATATGATATGTTTGTAAACTTATTTCTTCAGTTTAAATAAAATAAGTTACAGAAAATTAAAAAAAAAATAAAATGAGTAAAACAGAGTATGGTTAAACCTGAAAAATTAAACGCAACAAAACGGCGAACGTGTCGGCAGAAAGCCTTCGTCAGCGAACAAAACAACAGTCTTATTTTTATAACGTTTTTTCTGTTGTTTTGTTCGCTGACGAAGGCTTTCTGCCGACACGTTCGCTGTTTTGTTGCGTTTAATTTTTCAGGTTTAACCATACTCTGTTTTACTCATTTTATTTTGTACTAACCTGATTGCAGTCTCTCCCCTTATTACAGAAAAGAACCATAACATGGGATATGCTAAACCATTTTTTCGCCCAAATCCTATAATTCATGATGTACGCATACCAATTCATGATGTACGCATTCATACCTCATCTTCACTTCTATAACTCAAATCCTCTAAAACTACTATCAAAATCATCCAATTGATCTAAATACAAATCATCTTCACTATCAAAAGATATAGTACAAAACAGTTCCAAAGCTTTTTGAGCTGTTAACGGTTAATCGTCTAGGAAACTTACTCACCTACTAGGGCCTAGAGTAGCCATAGCAACAGTAGAAAAAAATACCGAAGAAAATAATTAAAATAATGCTTCAAATGACAACAAATAAACCTTGGTTTCGCTTATAAACAATGAAGTACCACTCTTTTAAGTAAAAGTCTTATTTAAATATAGCTCTTAAAAAGTTTAACCAAGAAATAGCAAAGAAACAAACATGATACTGTGCAGAGTATTGGTCTGTGCTTTTGAGAGTTGCGGATGAACACAGTATGCGTTTTTCCGCAGCGAAAGAGTTAAGATTCTTGCAGGAGTCATTCCCCTTCGTATATTTTTAGAGAATAATTTTTTTATGTATTAATATTAATACACCAAGGAATATTTAGTTAAATATTGGTTTGTTTGGTTGTTTTCTGATTTTATTTTCATATGAATGACAAAATTAATTGATTATTTTCAAATAAACATAAAACTTTAATTTACCACATTTCTTGAAAAATTTATGTTAATTCATTGGAAGAAGTGACAGCGAACGAATATTTCAACATTTATTTTTAATTGTTGCTAGAAAAGTTAATGTGAATAATTAATGGATATTAAAATAAAAGTTACATTTTATGTCAACAATTACTTGCCATAATTTTGTTATTTAGTGTCATTGTGAGTGTGTGGAAACTTTAGAAAGTTTGAAATGTTAATGAAAAATAGAGAAATTAATTTTTTAATCAGGTACTTTAAAATTATGTGGATATAGAAAAAGGAGTGATTAAAAATGACGTTACATCACTGTGCTCACTACTGCTAAGCATACAATTTTGGAAAATGGCTTTGAACCAGCTCCCCTTCCATATCCGTCATTGTGAAACCTCGTCCACTTTTAAAAAGTCCCTTAAAACCCATCTGTTTAGGTCCGCCTATGACCTGTGATGCACTCTCCTTGCCCTGCCTCATTTTCTGTCTCGGGCTAATCCTGTAATATAGGCCAAAACGTGCCAAAGTGTCCTCGTTTTATAGCCATTTTAATTGTTTCTATAGTATAGTAGTTACTATCCTAATATCTCATTTTTATTTTAGTTAGTTTACATGTTTTTAATAATTGTAAAGCGCTTAGAGCTTTAAGGTAAGCGCTATATAAAAATGCCTAAATAAATAAATAATGTATTTTATTGATTTTCTTATAACTTTTGGATTTTAATTTTGTTGGAACCTGAAATAAAGTGTGTAAAACTGTATTAAATGAAACTGTAAGTTGGGTTTTCATTATTTACTATTATTTTTTAGTTTTTCTTCATTTTTACAATTTTCTTTCTATGAGTAACTGTAGCCCATGTTTTTTACTTGAAGTTTAGGCTTAGACTTAGGAGATTAGGCTTTCGGGTTTGATTTACCGATTTAGGGTTCAGGTTAGGTTTAGCGTTCAGATTAGGTTTAGATTTAGGGTTCAGGTTAGGTTTAGGGATTGTGACCGCCAACCACTAAAATTACGTATCGCCTGATTTTACTTCATTAAAGTTACATGTTTTTTGCTAATTTTTCAATTATAAAAAAAAAAAAAAAATATTTTTATTTAGATTTTTTTGGAAACCAACGTTTGAAAAACTACTATTAATTTCCTTTAAAAAAAAATAGTTCCTGTTAAATTGCTTATTTTCCCATTTTCATATCTTTCAGTAAGTAGTTGAAATAACATATTTTCACCCACCCTCTCCCTTTTTTTTTCCTGTGTGTTTACACTACTTTTTTTTTCTCGGCTGCCATCTTGGTTGACCTGATCCGTGACCTTTCATGGGTCGTGTCAATCATGATGGCGACCAAGGGAAAAAACATAGCCCAAACTCTTTGCATTTACCATTACAAATTCTAAAAAATGTTATTGTAAATAGTATGAAAAATTAATTAAATCCAAATCACAGTTTTGGAATGACTAGGTGAAACTTTTATCAGAAAAGTTTTCTTTTTTTAGTGTTCCTAATCCAAAAGTTAACTTAGATGAAAATATTCCAGATGTTATTTAGTACTTCAGAACCTGGATCATCAACAAGTGGATCAGGTCCATCCACCTGTGACCTTTTAAGTTTATGAAAGGATTGTCTTAATTGCTCTTTAAAGAGAAAGGCAAGTGAGAAACTTGCAGGACTAAATACAAATCTAAAAAGTCATAAATACCATGCATGTATAACTAATTTATTCTATACACTAACTTCTTTAATGCAACTTTTCTGCAGGATGTGTTATGTTATCAGAATTTTTTTTTTTTTATCATTAACACCCCCAGTCTCTTTGATGCTCTACTGTATTTATTATATATACTTTTCTAAGTTGTCAAGCCTCCAAACTTCAGTAGTTAAATTAGCTTGATAGACTTAGGCCTAACACTTAAGATGTTTTTGAAGGCTTTTTTTGGTGTGGTTATATTTATTTATATATTTATTTAGGCATTTTTATATAGCGCTTACCTTAAAGCTCTAAGCGCTTTACAATTATTAAAAACATGTAAACTAAGTAAAATAAAAATGAGACACTAGGATAGTAACTACTATACTATAGAAACAATTAAAATGGCTATAAAACGAGGACACTTTGGCACGTTTTATATCTATTTCCTATCTATCTACTTTTCTACTTAGAAAATATTGTATTAAACTTTTTGTGTGTTTTGTATTTGATTTAATTGCTTCAAGTGAATTATGAGGACTTTGGTAAAATAGATTAAGGTGCAGCTGCTTAGTGAATTAGTGTTTTGGATTCAGATATTAAAATTTTTTTTTGTATTTAGAAACAAAAAAGGGGGGTGGGGTGCAGAGAGTTAATATCAAACTAGTTGGGACAACGTAACCACATAGCACATGTAAAATACCGGAATGGGGTGCATAATCTGTAATAATAATAATTTCAGATGGCACTCCAGAAATTTAATGATTGGAACGGTGTTGCACTCCAGCACTTATTTCTCTAGTTAATATTTGGTCATTCACCTTGACATAATGTGGGGGATTTTGTTAAAAAGTTCATTATCAATGCTTGAATATTTGAATTTTCAACTTATGAATAAAATTTTTAATCATAAGGTGGAGTTGGATAGTGTTAAATGCCGATGAGAAGTCTAGGAAAAGCACTCTATCATATTTTTTCATGTTGCCTTTTTTTTCTTTAAATAGATTTTAGGACATCAGAGCGCTGTGAGCATGTTAAAATAGCATGGACGCATGCGCTATAAAAGTATTCTATCATCATATACAATTATAGTAAGGTGGCATCGACTGTACTTCATGCAGATTTATAAGCAAATTTGTGGGGGTCAAGTTTTTGCTGCATTTCATTTAAAATTTGTCTGAGGATAAATTTCTGAAAACATTTCTTTACAATAGAGTAAGGTAATAATATCAAGTTTAACTTTTTTCTTAGTTTCAGTAAGAAATTCAGGCCATGAACGCAAAATGGTGATTGTTCCCTCAAACTTTGAATGGACCAGATACAAGGATGATTTAGTAAGTTTAGATCATTAGTAAAGTGTGAATGACAATGAAGTTTAGATAAGCAATATTTTTTAAAAATATATATTATATATAAATACTAATTTATTATTTTTTTAAAAATAATTACACAATTGTTCACAAAATTTGATTTCTGTATAGCATATAATTTATTTTTTCTTCTTCTTTACCAGCATTTCTACATCATGCTAGGTCTTGTGCCCTTGTTTGCTATTATAACATATGCAAATATTTTTATCGGTGAGTGTAATTAGCATAAAATTTATTTATTTTGAAATGAGCTATCAATTTTTCTGGGTGAAAAATATATTTATATATGTATTCATGTGTCATAAAAGTTTAAGAAATTAGTACTAGTAGCTATTCATGCTTGTATCCTGAAATTGATAAAAAACAAATTTTTTGGAAGGAATGTTGATCCAGCAGAAGTTAGTTCAACAGAACAAATGGAGTCATAAACTCAACAAATAAAAAGGGTGCTAAGTATCATTATGCCAGCAATGGTCCTTTTACATTCAGTGGAGCATGTATTAAGGGAGGAAAAAGTGGGGTGAAGTGGGTACTCTATTGTGTGCACATTATTTAATCATAATAAAAAATATATTTCACAGGTCCTGCTGAGCTCTCAGATATCCCTGAAGGCTATGAGCCAAAAGAATGGGAATATTACAAGGTATACAATAGTTATATTTACAGAGTCAGTTCTATGCTCATCAGTTTTTGTGGTAAACTCTCTGTGCAAGCAAACTCAGTTACCCATTTTACCCTTCATGTCTTTAAGAAATAGAAATTCAAAAATATTCTTTATATTAATTAATCGGCTGAAACTTGGCACATAGACATGTTGCAGATGACAACACATTCTATTGAATTTTCAGGCCCCACCCCCCAAAAATAAGTTTTTTCTGTTTTTCAAGGGTAAGATAAAATGAAATTCTCAATATCTGCATGAGATTCTTTAAAAAAGTGCGTAATATTTTCTTTCGTATTTCTAAAATTGTTGGTGATATAAATCTGCTGTTGAAAAGCAGGTGGCAGTTGGAATATTAATATAGTTCAGGGCCTGAAAAAAAGTGCAATTGAAAGCTATTGGGGGGGAACACTAATTGGGATCCTTATAAAGTGTATTACTTAAATGCATGTTTTGACAAATTATTTGTTACAACCCCCCCCCCCCCAATTTTTTTTTTTTCAATACAAACTTTTGTGAAGGATTTATATAAAAATCTTTGTTTTTATTTTAAAACATAAAAGTTAATTCTTACATTTTTCAACACAATAAACAGACTCCAATAAAGAGGTGGTTTGCTAAGTATATCTACGATGAGCCTCAAAAAGAATATGAAAGAACACTTCATGTGCTTCATCTCAGAAGGGAAGAAAGATACTGGAAGTAAGTCTCATATTTCTTAAAATAAAATATCTTGATGCGTGTTGACATTTCAGTTTGAATTTATTTAGTATGAAGTCCAAGATATGATATTAACAGTAGATCATAAGATGTCTTTTAAAAAATAGTTAAAATTGTCTATTACTATTAAGCAGGTGGATATGATTATAAAATGCTGAGATGAGGTCAGGGTATTTGAAAATGGACTGTGTTTTACGCAGTGCATGGTAGTTATCACTCCCATAAATCTATAGCAAGGTTTCTCTTGAGTTCTTCCTTTGCAGACTTATGGTTATGCAAATGAGATGGGGAACAAGATATAATAAAGGCTTGAAAAAAGAAAAGACAGGAGGTGTAATATAACCTCTCCAATGTCTATAAGATTATTCTTTAGGTTTTGCCCTCTTCATATTCTTGATGGTACATAAGTATATTGCTATCATCAGCATCCCACATTGCCAACTTTCCAGGCACTATTTTTATCATAATCTATAATAATTCTAGAGTGGCACTCACTTATTAACATGTGTGCTTCATTAAAAGTGACTTAATATTTTTCTTTACGTTATAAGGGTTCCGTTATATGTGCTTTGAAGATAGAACTCTAGTTTGTGAATTTGAGTTTGGTTTCATTTTTGTCTGCATATGTTTTACTTATTGTAATAATTTTTTATTTTTAAACCCCGGGCCACATAAATACTTAACATATTCTTTAATTTACAAATGTGACCTATATTACTAGTATTTTTAGGTATTTTGAATCAACAATACTTAGAAATTAGAGACACATGTCATTCCTGTTTTTATAAAGGCTAATACTGTTTGGATTATGTATGTAATGGATTTTTTTGTAAGCTGTTAAAAATACTCATTATGTTTACCAGTGTGGTAGAACTTGCTATTATTAGGAGTACTTGTGGTAAATAATTGGGCTTTGTTAAGAATGATTCTTAAATTTTTTAAAATTAAAAAATCTCTATTTCCAGTCAGCTTGAGAAGAAATGTCGCACACTTATGAGTGACAGATTGGATTACAAAGGCTGGTACTGGGTTGATGCAGATAAAAGCGTCATTGATTTAGAAAAGGCTGGAAAAGAGGGAAGAAGTCAACTTTATTATGGTAGTGGTTAGACATTTGACAAGAATTGATTTTTTTCACTGAATGACTTTTAGTTAAAAGCTGATATTTTCTGTTAATGTTCTTTGAAACACTGACACACTAATTCATATTATGTTGTTAATATTAGGTTTTAGTTTTACAGTGTTAAATTTACATAAAATGATTTGAATATTTGTGCTTAGCGGTTGTTGTGATATATTAAAGTCATTGGAAGAACTATATCTATATAATAGTAATAGAGTAATCCTTTATAATTTTTTTTTGTGTTGAATTTCTGATATATACAATATCAGTCGACAATACTGGATTGGAAAACAATATGAATAATAAATACCTGTTAAATCAATGAAGTATGTGTAACTGTTCACTTTATATTCTAACATAATTTCCATTACCCACTGAAAAACCGTTTCAGTAATGTCAACATTTTCTTATGCCATATGACAAGGTGATATGGTTAACATTACCCTCTTAAAATTATCATCACAAGGGTTTCTCAATGCCAATTAAAAAAATTTGAACTGAAATTACTTTCATCGTTGCTTTGCATTATTGATGAAGATTAGTGTAGGTAGGATGCAGTTTAATTTAATGAAAAAATAATAAAATAGGCCTAAAATTATTTTTCATAAATGAATTGAATATATTCCTACAAATAAAAATGTGCTACTTACAAAGTAACTAAATGATAAATGTAATTTATCTTCCAAAGGATTCATACGGAATTTATAATAAAAAGTTAGTCATCATCTCAGAACTGGACAAAAAGTGAACAATAAATGGATAATATTGAAAATGTGTCAAATATGGTAGTTCTGAAGGAAACTAAAACAATAGTAACAAAGACTAGGGCTTAACTGGATGCAATTTTTACCCAAGGTCCGGTTATTTTAAGAAAATATCCAGAGGGTCCAAGTGTTACAAAAAAGAGTTACCTTCTCTGTTACTATATAAACAATAGGCCCAAACACAGCCCTACACCCTATGTGTCAACTATTAAACAATAGACCTACAGCCATTCCTATATCATACCTCCCGATCTTTAAACAGTAGTCCTAAACCATACCAGCCGCTCTTTATTGATTAATATAATAGTCGCCTCCAAAAGAATTTAACCTTTTACCTGAGTTTGACTGTCCCACATGACGCTTGCTGCTTGACACCCTTTATTTTCTTACTCGGTTACTATTAATATAAAACATGTTGAGTAGAGAGAGGGTAGTTGGTAATAGGAAGCAGCCACACCAGAAGCGAAATATTAATAAGTATAAGAGATTAATAACACAATTTATTTATTTTTAAGCCGTTTTAATTGAATAACTGTAAATAAGTGATTGTAATACATTTTATTGATATAAATACATTGATGATAGTAATTTATAGTCATACAAAAAGAATCAATCAACCAGTTTTCCAGTTAAATAGTACATACATTGTTGTGATTTTTATTTAGAAAATTCTTAGTCACATAAGGATTGCAAAAAGTTTTCATAAAGTAATAAACTCATAAAAATGTCACACATTTTTAATTCAAGCTCCGCCATGAAAATGAATGTCATGAGAGTTCATAATATGTATATTGGAATCAAGTTAAGTGTTTGCTTGTCAGCCTCATTTCTTTTCTACTTAGAAACAACTAAGAAAAACTGTCACAACTTTGATCTTTTGATACATTTCTGTGCATACAGTAACACTAAACAAAATTACCTGGCAATAATACCATATCCTGTTAACAAACACATACGATAGGGAAAATGAACACTTTATGTATCAGTAGATATAATATCAATCCTTCATAGATTTCTGTATTTCCATTTTTTTTTATAACTCAGAATAATTTCAGAATAAAGTTAGTGCAATTTTTTTCAATCATCACCCTCTGCTGTCTGACTTCCTTTATGTATCATTATATCTGAACAAAAGAAAAGGAGCTCAGATGTTTTTAAATTTAAGAGTAACATATTTAAAATTTTTTAAAAGTCTGAAATGAATGGAAAAGCAACAAGACTCCTAGCCGAGAAAGTAAAGAGCAATGACAGATTAATGAATAGTTGCATTTGTACCAACATATGATATTGATATATACATTTTAAATTGGTTGTAATAGCACAGTTATAATCAAAATAACAACTGAAATAACCAAAATCTTAGCACCATCTGGGTATTTAAAGTTAGAAGTCTCAGGGATGTGAACTCTGCTTATTGCAGCATCAATTCAACAGAGAGGGATGTATCAGGACACATCTGGTAGCTTCTGTTTGGACACCATTAACCATTTTAATGTTATGAAATCAATGTCAATTTGTTTTTTGGTCACTACAGCAACTTAACTAGTATGGTAGAACTTCACCATCAATTGTAACAAGCCTACCATGAATGTCTTCACCTGCAGCAGAAATGAGCTCCAAACAACTTTTAATACTATCAGAAGGTTGAAGTGGTGCCCGATCAGTGCCCATTTTAGTTTTAACCCAACCAGGATGCAGTGCAAACACCAATATCCCATTGTCTTTTAGCTCCCTTGAAATCATTATTGTTGCCATATTCAAAGCTGACTTCGAGCACCTTAAAAAAACAAAGAAAAATATTATAAAGAATCATTTTAAGGCCTGAAGCTGTAATTATGGTATTTCATTCAAAGAATTAAATATTCATTAGCTGGGTTAAAAAATTTGAGATCTTCAACACCATGTCCGTCCAGTGCATTTTTCTTTTGCATCAATACCACTATGCTTGGAGCTAAAATTGTCAATAGCTAATGTCGCCATCACTGCTAAAGCTAATACTATCAATACTAGCATGTGGAATATCTCTGAAATAAGTGTTTTCATTTTAATTTAATCCTTTTGAAATAATTCCAATTAAGGAAGTCTGTGTTGTTTTTGCAGTCTAAAGGGGAACTCTCTCCAGCATCAGAGATAGGGGCAGTCAAAGCAATTGAGTGAATTTCACTCCCGATTAATCACAAATAGGGCCTGATAAAAGCATGTTTACACACAAAAAAGATGGAAATAGGAAACAAACTCCTCTCTATAGAGTGATTTCCCCTTAACCAACGTACATTAAATCACTAGATTTTGCTAGCGGCTGCTGTGACACCACAGAAAGGGGCAATTATTTGCAGTTGTGATTGTTTAGGGTTAAAAAGTTCTATTGAGAAGAGATAAAATATGAAAGTAGCCTTACTTGTAGTGCAATGACAAAGATGCTTCAGGCCCATCATTAAAAGCAACATTCTGAGAACCAACTCTTGAGGACATCATGACAATGCTTGCTTTACTGCAGCTCATTTGCTTGGAAGTACTCTGAGCTGCCGCCTGTTGGAGGAGAGGCAGGAACTTCTGGGTCACAAGAATTGGGCCTAACAGAATTAAATTTGATAAGAACTTTGATCTCTTTTGTTGTTCAAACAAGCTTGTAATTGTAATGAGAAAAAAACAGATTTATTTATTTATTTATTTAGGCATTTTTACATAGCGCTTATCATAAAGCTCTAAGCGCTTTACAATTATTAAAACATGTAAACTAAGTAAATACAAATGAGACACTAGGATAGTAACTACTATTCTATAGAAACAATGAAAATGGCTATAAAACGAGGACACTTTGACACTTCAGGATCAACCCGAAACAGAAAATGAGGTAGGGCAAGGAGGGTGCATCACAGGTCATAGGCGGACCTAAACAGATGAGTTTTAAGGGACTTTTTGAAAATGGACGAGGTTTCACTATGACGTATATGGAAGGGGAGCTGGTTCCAGAACGTGGGCCCATGGAAGCAGAAGGAGCGTTCACCGATGGTCTTAGTTTTAGTTCTTGGGATTGAGAGGGTTCTACTGTCAATGGAAGAACGTAGTTGTCTTGTGGGGATGTAAGGAAGCAACAGTTCAGAGAGATAGACAGGAAAGTGAGGGTCAGTGAACGAGTTGAAGCAAAGATTGGCAGACTTGTATTTGATGCGAGAGGATATTGGAAGCCAGTGGAGTTGCCGCATGTGTGGTTGAATGTGGTCATGTTTCTTTGATTTAAAAATGAGTCTGCATGCTGAGTTCTGTGCCTTCTGAAGTTTTTCTATGTGGTGTTGAGGAATGCCTGAGAGAAGAATGTTACAGTAGTCAAATTTTGAAAGAATGAGTGAAGAGACGAGAGTTTTTGTGGCATCAAAGGAGAGGAGGTGTCTAATGGTGCTGATTTTTCTAATTTCGTTATATGCTGATCTGCATATATTCGTGACATGTTTGTCCATGGAGAGGGTGTCCGTAAGCGTGACTCCAAGGTTTCTGGCAGAGGGAGAGAGTGTGATGTCAGAGTTGCCAATAGATATAGAAGAAGGAGCGAATGGAGGGAGAGGTTTGTTTTGAGAGTGGATGAGAAGGATTTCCGTTTTATCATCATTTAGCTTCAGTTTGTTGCAAGTCATCCAACGCTTTACATCGTCCACGCACTCCTGTATGCGAAGGATTGTGGCATCAAGTTGATCAGGAAAGCAAGAGTCACTGATTTGAGTGTCATCAGCAAAGGATTGACTGGAAACTGAGTGGTGGCTAATGAGAGATGATAGAGGTTTAGTGTAGAGGATGAAAAGGACCGGCCCAAGGACCGATCCTTGAGGAACTCCAATAGACAGGGCTGAAGGTTTGGAAGAGCGGTTGGAAATAGAGACTTTTTGAGTTCTGTCAGAAAGATATGATTGAAACCAGTTTAAAGCTGAGCCAGTAAGTCCGAAAGAAAGATGAAGGCGGTCAAGAAGAATCTGGTGGTCAATGGTATCAAATGCAGCAGAGAGATCTAACAGAGTGAGAATAGAGAGTTTGCCATCGTCCATCGCGCGCAGGAGGTCACTCATGACTCGGACCAGTGCTGTTTCTGTGCTATGACCAAGTCGGTAGGCGGACTGAGAGGAAGGATAGAGATTGCGAGAATGAAGATAGCCAGAGAGCTGAGAGAGTATGAGTTTTTCTATGATTTTTGAGAGAAAGGAGAGGTTGCTGACGGGGCGGTAATTCTTGAGTGTGTTTGGATCAAGTGAGGGTTTCTTTAGGAGGGGCAGGACAATCGACCGTTTAAAAATGGGAGGGAATATGCCAGAGAGAATCGAAGAATTTATGATGGAGGTGAGTGCTGGGAGGAGGACGTCAAGGCATTCTACAAGCAGTGGGACGGGGATAGGATCGAGGGCACAAGACTTGGGAGCAGACCTGATGATGACTCGCCTCACCTCATCCTCAGTCACAGGCAGAAAACTATCAAATGATTCTGTCTGACTAACGTCCTCCGAGAACGGTGAGGAAGGTGTAGGGGTCGCGCTGTCTAGCTCCTCCCTGATCATTTGCACCCTGGTGATGAAAAAGTCCGCAAAGGCGTCAGGGAGTTGCTCTGGTGCAATGTCGGTAGGGAGGGTGAAATTCTTGCTGTTGCCAAGGAGACGGTTACTAGCGCTGAACAACGCCTTGGTTGATGCACAGGATTCGACCTTTGAGCTCCAGTAGTCATCCTTTGCCCTCTGTACAATCTCTGCCACCGCATCTTTCGCTGTCCAAAAGATCTGTCTGTCGACACTCAGTCCAGTCTTTACCCAGCGTCTTTCAGCGCGTCTTCGCACGAGTTTTGCCAGACGGAGTTGGTCACTAACGCCTGCATACCATGGCGACGAGCGACCAGTCGGGACACGTCGCGCCATGGGAGGGGCGTGCTCGTCCAAAAGTGCTCGGAGGCCATCGTCCAGATGCTGAGCGCTGAGCTCAGCACCTAGCCCTTGAAGCATTGTCTTAATGCCGGCTTTGAAGGCTGCTCTGTCTATAGCGTTTATGTCACGCACGGTCCTGTAGACAGGTGGGTTCTTTGGGGGAACTACGTTGAGTGTAGTGAGCACCGCTGCATGGTCAGAGGAGAGCATATGACTCACAGTACAGCTGTCCACCAAGTTGTCGTCATCACGGTACACCACCCAGTCGATGATGTGGCCGCTGCGATAGTAGGTGGGCTGCTTAATGCCCTGGACAAGACTAAACCTTGTGAGGATGTCTAGTACCTTGCTAGTAAAGGGATCAGTAGGGACGTCATAGTGAACGTTAAGGTCGCCCACGATCACACTTGTTCCACGGAGCAGGTTGCAGTAGTCAAGTAGGTCAGGGAGCTCAGAGAGGAAGGTGGAGTTTAGGAGCTTGTTCTTCTTACTGGGCGGAGTGCGGTACAAGCAGAACATGTTGACAGTGTGGGGCGTGTTGAGGGTGAACTGAACAAGTTCTAGAGAGGTGTGCTGGAATGGGAATGTGGAGGTGAAAGTCACTGGGAGGTGGCTACGATAAATGACAGCGAGGCCGCCACCTCGCGTAGCACGCGGAAAGGACTTAATATCGAAACCCGGTGGCGTGAGGTCAGCACACTTGGCATCATCCCCTGTTGACCTCAACCAAGTCTCCGTCAGGAACAGCACGTCAACAAATTCGTCCTTTACGAACTCTACTATCTTTGTTCGCTTCGCCCCGCACTTTGAGCCCACGGATTGGCAGTTATAGTGGCCTACTCGTAGTTGGTCTGGAAGCTTCTGGCGGCCGCTGATGACAATGACGTTGCTGCGCCGAATACGTCCGGAGTCAAGTGGGACCCATGGTACGCGCTTTGGACGAACAGGAAGGCGTTCAAACACATCTGTCACCACATGGATATGCATCGATTGCTGCGTCTCAAAAGACCAATTTACTTTCATTGTATATTTGAGGGCAAACTGGGGAGAAGTGGGTTGATGCATATGGTCAGGTGTTGAGGTGGAAGGAGCTGAGTGACGAGATCTCATCTTCCTTTTTCCCCCGCGAAAACTTCTTGCAGTTTTCTTTTTTATTAATTGAAGTGTTCTACATCGTGCAAGAATTTCACTACTAAGGAGATAGCTATCAGCTAGAAGGTTACGCAGCTGGCGCAGTCTAGTAGATGAATAATGGAGGCAGGACATCTCGTTCAAGTTAAAATCTACTCAAAACAAAGAAACACTTTTGTGGCTTGACTTGTCCTCAAAATTTTTTAACAGAGCGCTAGTTCACTGTCCCTTAGAACTTACACACTGTTAGGGGCCGGACTATAGTGTGAACAAAATATGAACCAATTTCTATGCACACTAAAAATATTTTATTTGTAGAGCAAAAAATACAGGCAAAGCAGTTAGGTACCAGTAATTAAAAAGAAATTACATTAACTTACTAGATGTGTTGACATTAAAGTGATATTGCATTTTTGCTCTTGTCTGAACTCTGATGCCTCCACTATCTGATCTGTCATAAATTGCAGCATTGTTGATAAGTAAATTCAGACCCAGATCTTGTACTGCAGACTTTGTTTCCTAATACAACAAATTGTCAGTGTTAAAAAATAAAATTGTTACGAACCTTTTACTCAATTTAGTCTACTATTTATCTGGACATAGCTTGGGAAACCCCTGGATTAATTATAAACTTGAAGTATGAATGAAAATGAAGCTGAGATATGCTTTTCACTGTCAATTTATTTTAACATATTGTTATGTAGCACAATTTCCTGTGCGTAAACTTTCCTCAACCTCGCAGTACACTCCTAGCAGACAGTAACGTCTGTTGTGGGCGTGGTTAAATCTCTTTGATGTATCTTGTTTACAATCGGCTTCCAATTATGCATTGGGTAGAATGTCTCCGGGTATCTTCTCGAACGTACTCCTTAACCCGAGATATGTAAACAACACGTCATAGGTCCTTCTGGAAGCGTCTTACGCTACATGTATATAAAGGATTGACAGATACAAAGAGACGGAGATTCAGATAGATATTATTAACTTTACGAGGCGTGTTTTATTCTTTGTGTATTTGTGTGCTCATATTTGTTTATTTCTCATTATTTATTGGCACATTATTCTAACTGTGTTAACTGTGTACCGGTACAAGATCTACCATACTGTAAGTTGAAGATTGTAATTATATTTTCTTTTCTTTTGTAATTATCTTAAGACTTAATAAATCTTATTAATTGTAACTAGAAACTGTTTTGGGTCTGAGGGGCAGGACAATCGACCGTTTAAAAATGGGAGGGAATATGCCAGAGAGAATCGAAGAATTTATGATGGAGGTGAGTGCTGGGAGGAGGACGTCAAGGCATTCTACAAGCAGTGGGACGGGGATATGATCGAGGGCACAAGACTTGGGAGCAGACCTGATGATGACTCGCCTCACCTCATCCTCAGTCACAGGCAGAAAACTATCAAATGATTCTGTCTGACTAACGTCCTCCGAGAACGGTGAGGAAGGTGTAGGGGTCGCGCTGTCTAGCTCCTCCCTGATCGTTTGCACCCTGGTGATGAAAAAGTCCGCAAAGGCGTCAGGGAGTTGCTCTGGTGCAATGTCGGTAGGGAGGGTGAAATTCTTGCTATTGCCAAGGAGACGGTTACTAGCGCTGAACAACGCCTTGGTTGATGCACATGATTCGACCTTTGAACTCCAGTAGTCATCCTTTGCCCTCTGTACAATCTCTGCCACCGCATCTTTCGCTGTCCAAAAGATCTGTCTGTCGACACTCAGTCCGGTCTTTACCCAGCGTCTTTCAGCGCGTCTTCGCACGAGTTTTGCCAGACGGAGTTGGTCACTAACGCCTGCATACCATGGCGACGAGCGACCAGTCGGGACACGTCGCGCCATGGGAGGGGCGTGCT
>CAXITT010000505.1:569801-591829 GCA_964033795.1 Lymnaea stagnalis | reverse complement strand
CCAATTCTTCGCTGGTAGCGGTGATGCGCCGCAATGCTGAAAAAGCTGCGGACTATGCAAATCGTCACCATGTGCCACGTTGGTATGATGATGCTGATAAACTCATCAACGATCCGGAAGTGAATGCGATCTACATTGCAACCCCGCCTTCATCGCACGAACAATATGCCCTGGCTGCCATAGCGGCCGGTAAATCTGTTTATGTTGAAAAGCCAATGGCGCTCAATTATGCTTCTGCCAAAAAAATGACGGAAGCAGCCGAAGCAAACAATGTAAAACTGGTGGTAGCGCATTACCGCAGAGAATGGCCGCTGTTTAAAAAACTAAAAGAACTGGTAGATGCAAAGGCAATTGGCGATGTTCACCTGGTGAGGTTGGCTTTATATAAAACGGTTTTCACCAAAGAGCAACTAACCAATGAAAGTCTCTCCTGGCGGGTAGATCCGGCCATTGCCGGAGGCGGTATCTTTCACGACCTGGCACCGCACCAGCTTGATATCCTGTACAACATTTTTGGGCCTGCTAAAAAAATAACCGGCATATCCCTTAACCAGGCAGGCAAATACGCAGCCGATGATGTGGTGTCTGGCAATATTTTGTTTGAGAACGACATCCTGTTCAGCGGTGCCTGGTGTTTTGATGCACATGAACAAAGTGACCGATGCGAAATTATCGGCAGCAATGGAAAACTAAGTTTTAGTTTTTTTGATGGCGGAGGAATAGAATGGATATCGGGCAACAACAAAACTGTATTTGATTTTGAACCTTTACAGCATGTGCAGCAACCGATGATAGAAAAAACGGTACAATATTTTTTAGCTAACGCCCACAATCCATTTACAGGTGCAGCCGGAGCAGAGATCATGCGTTCTCTCTCTCTCTCTCTCTCTCTCTCTCTCTCTCTCTCTCTCTCTCTCTCTCTCTCTCTCTCTCTCTCTCTCTCTCTCTCTCTCTCTCTCTCTCTCTCTCTCTCTCTCTTTCTCTCTCTCTCTGTCTCGAACGCTCTCTCTTTGTCTCTGTCTGTCTGTCTTTCTGTCAGGCTGCCTGCTTTTTTTTTCTATCCACCTTTTTCACTCTTTCTCATTTTCTCCCCCTCTCTTCGTTTCTTTCTGTCTGTGTCTCTATCTCTCTCTTTTTCTCCCTCCCTCTCTCTATCTATATCTCTCTCGTTGTCTCTGCCCTTCTGTCTGTCAATCAATCTGCCTTGTATGTCCGTTATCTCTCTTTCTTTACCTTTCTTCTCTCTCTCTCTCTCTCTCTCTCTCTCTCTCTGTGTGTCTGTCTCTTTCTATTATTATTAGGTTGTTTTACATAGCGCAGTACCCCAGCATAGGGCTAGACTCACTGCAGTACACCGGCCTAGGGATAGACTCACTGCAGTACATCGGCTTAGGGATAGACTCACTGCAGTACACCGGCCTAGGGATAGACTCACTGCAGTACATCGCCCTAGGGCTAGACTCACTGCAGTAAACCGGCCTAGGGCTAGACTCACTGCAATACATCGCCCTAGGGCTAGGCTAACTGCAGTACCCTGGCCTAGGGATAGCCTCACTGCAGTACATCGCCCTAGGGCTAGACTCACTGCAGTACATCGGCCTAGGGCTAGACTCACTGCAGTACACTGCCTAGGGCTAGGCTAACTGCAGTACCCCGGCCTAGGGCTATGCTCACTGCAGTGCCCCGGCCTAGGACTAGGCTAACTGCAGTAACCCAGCCTAGGGCTAGGCTAACTGCAGTATCCCGGCCTAGGGTTAGGCTCACTGCAGTACCCCCGCCTAGGGCTAGGCTCACTGCAGTACCCCGGCCTAGGGTTAGGCTCACTGCAGTACCCCAGCGTAGGGCTAGGCTGACTGCAGTACCCCAGCGAAGGGCTAGGCTCACTGCAGTACCCCGGGGTAGGGCTATGCTCACTGCATATGGCTAGACTTACTGCGCTTCACATAACAATTACCACCCAAGTACTATCTACCCCTGTCTAGCCCTGGACAGCTCCCAGCAGCATCGACTTTTGTTTATCAGTCAGAGGAGGGTGAGAATGCGTCGGTATAGTACAGTTTGAAGAGATTGGTCTTGAGGGTAGTTTTTTGAAGGCTGGGATGGTCGTTATATTGCGGATGTGTAATGGGAGAGAATTCCAGTTTTTGGGTACACAGAAAGAGATAGATGGTTCACCATATGTTTTAGTGCGTGTTCTGGGAACAGAAAGAATACGCCTGTCTAAGGAGGAACCAAGCTTTCGAACAGTAAGAAGTTCAGTAAGATAAGGAGGGCAGGAACCAGAGAATAAGTTGTGACAGAGAACGGACAGCTTGTAATAAGTTGATTAGTCAAGTCTTTTAAGGACTCACTGCATAGCATATAGGTTTAGCTTATACTGAACAGTGATAGTATTTTATTTTTAGTATAATCTTCTGTTGGAAACTATTTGAGCTCCTTACTTTTTCATTTTATATCTTCCTCGATGACATTGACCTCTTCTTTATACAATATGAGATCTGATGAAGCTCGCGTAATGATATGTAACATTGTATTTTACAGCCCCCAAACTTGTCTTTGAGTAGAGACCTACCCGACGTATTTTCTGTAGTCTTGTTTAATCACATGACTCTATTATTGGCTGCTTAATGCAAATTTAAAATCCATATTTTTACTTCCGATTTCGTTTTTTAAATTATAAAATACATTAAATAGAACAACATGCCTTCTTATCTTTAGCTTTTGTACATTTTAAAATATATCTCATTGACATTTCACATACTTTTTTATTTTATTTCAGACAGTCCCCATGATTTACAGTCTTTCGACGTCATTGGGGCTTTTGGAACAGAATCCCCAGAGATATCACATCTGCTGTCTCTGACATTTGGCTCCATCCCGTTTCCTTTCATCAGTTTCTGGAGCTCAGCTGTCGTCAACCCGGTAAAACATCAACCCCTTTAACATATATGTCTGAGGGATGACATGATTAACTATTCTATGCATTCCTTTCACGAATGTATCATTGGTTTTTCGTTTCTATTATACATGGTAACGTGCCCCCGTGCTACTGTGCTACCATGCTACCGTGCAACCATGCTACCGTCGTGCTAAGACATTTTGCAACAGGTAGCGAAATGGACAGGACGTAA
Organism: Lymnaea stagnalis; assembly: GCA_964033795.1. Taxonomy (NCBI): domain Eukaryota; kingdom Metazoa; phylum Mollusca; class Gastropoda; family Lymnaeidae; genus Lymnaea; species Lymnaea stagnalis. Next base: position 588,698 of record CAXITT010000505.1, on the reverse strand, counting down.
ATTCAAACTTCAATCCCTTCACGTCACGGCGTTTTATGTTTGAATCCTGATTTCGAAAAGAAAAAAAAAATGCTAACATTTTTTCAGGAACTTCTTGTCTCATTATTTCTTTATTCCTTCCTTGTCTCATTATTTTTTTATTCCTTCCTTGTCTCATTATTTTTTCATTCTTTCCTTGTCTCATTATTTCTTTATTCCTTCCTTGTCTCATTATTTTTTTATTCCTTCCTTGTCTCATTATTTCTTCATTCCTTCCTTGTCTCATTATTTTTTTATTCCTTCCTTGTCTCATTATTTTTTCATTCTTTCCTTGTCTCATTATTTCTTTATTCCTTCCTTGTCTCATTTTTTTTATTCCTTCCTTGTCTCATTATTTCTTCATTCCTTCCTTGTCTCATTATTTCTTCATTCCTTCCTTGTCTCATTATTTCTTCATTCCTTCCTTGTCTCATTATTTCTTCATTCCTTCCTTGTCTCATTATTTCTTCATTCCTTCCTTGTCTCATTATTTCTTCATTCCTTTCTTGTCTCATTATTTCTTCATTCCTTCCTTGTCTCATTATTTCTTCATTCCTTCCTTGTCTCATTATTTCTTCATTCCTTCCTTGTCTCATTATTTCTTCATTCCTTCCTTGTCTCATTATTTCTTCATTCCTTCCTTGTCTCATTATTTCTCCATTGCTTCCTTGTCTCATTATTTCTTCATTCCTTCCTTGTCTCATTATTTCTCCATTGCTTCCTTGTCTCATTATTTGTTCATTCTTTCATGGTCTTATTATTTGTTCATTTTATTCGTTATCTCATTATTTGGTCAGTTATTTCTTGTCTCATTATTTCTTAATGCATTCCTTGTCTCATTATTTGTTCATTCATTTCTTGTCTCATTATTTCTTTTTTTTTAATAAGTTTAACATATGGGACACCAATATTTTTTTTTTTCGAATCCAGGCGTTAAGGTCTACAACACTACGACTGATGCCCTCTGTTCAAAACCACATCGAAGCGGTGCAGCAGTTCCTGGTTTTAAACAACTGGCGGTTTGTCGTCTTGATTGTTGAGCAGGGTGACGAAGGAACTGAAATATCCGAAACTTTTCGTGCGTGGGCCAAGTTAACGCGCATCTGCGTGGAAGTCAGCATCACCCTGGACGAGATGATCGACAACAAGCACATCATCCATCTCTTGCTGTCGCCGACCACCCCAAAAGTTACCGTTGTGTTCGCATCGAAAGACAAACTCTTAGAATTGGTCCGCTCCATCAAGGCCAGCAATGCCACCAACCGTTTCGTCTGGATAGGAAACGATGACCTGCTGGAAGTCTTCAACACGGGAAATCTTCAACCGGGCACCTTCATCGTCAAGTACAAGATCCAGGCTGTCCCGGAATTCCAGCATCACTTTAAGCAGCTCAACCTGACCAACAAAAACCCATGGTTTCGGCAGGCGGTGGGAAAATACTTACAATGCGACAACCACGACTGTTTGGAGAATGTCTTGGCATCTTACGTCACATCGGGGTCCCAGATCGTGCCGCTCATATACGATTCCGTGTGGACGTTCGCGAATGCAGTAGCGAGTCTTCTGGCAGAAAGATGTCCGAATCGAAAGGGTCAGGAAGCGCTCAGGTGCTTCAAACATCACCGCGATTTCTTTTTCGGCCATTTGAAGACAGTCAGTGACGGCGTCACCAAGAAGTCGAAGAAATTCGACGATGACGGTTTCGTTAACGGGCTTCTCAGCATCGACCAGATCGTCAGCTCCTCCAAACACACGAGGCCTCAATTTGACGAGGTCGCCACGTTCGACACGATGGCAAAGCAGTTGAAGAAAATCAAGGATTTTTCGGTGGAGTACTTCAAGTTTGACCCGGCGATTCTGGCGATAGACTATAAATGCCAGAAACCGTGCGCCCGCGACGAGTACATGGCGGGCACCAGCAAGAGCATTAATCAGGCGGAGTGCTGCTGGGTGTGCAAGAAGTGCCTCGACAACGAACGGGTCTCCGACGACGGCAAGCACTGCGAGGAATGCCCCCATTTCCACTGGCCGGCGCATTTGGAAAAGGAGAGCGTGTGCCTGCCGTTGCCTACGGATTACTTCTCTTGGTACGATCCTTTGCCGGCCACACTGATCGTTGTGTCCCTCGTTGGGGTTATTTTCGCAGTGTGCTTGATTCTTATCTATTGGTTCAACCGCAAGCTCGACATCATCAAGGCATCAAGTATTGAACTCAGCATCGTTCAGCTTGTTTCCATAATTATTGGCTACGTCGCCGTTCCTGTCTTTCTGCAGAAGCCCTCCGTCGTTACCTGTAGCATCGCCCATTGTTTTTTCTCACTGAGCTTCAATATCTTGTACCTGGGGATGCTGATCAAGGCCGTGCGCGTGTTCAGAATCTTCCAGACGTGCCGGAACGAAATGAGGATCAAGTACACAAGCCCAACGTTTCAGCTAATTATGACGCTGTCATTTGTCGTACTTGAGGTAAGGATCATTGTGACCGGTTCTATTTGCCCTACTTGAGTTAACGCTCTTATTCATCGAAGTCATTTGTCCTACTTCAGTATTGTTCTTTGTCGACGATGTCATTTGTCCTACTTCAGTAAGATCCTTAATCAGCGATGTCGTCTGTCCTATATTGGTCAGGTTCTTTGTCAACGATATCAGCTGTAATGTTTGAATTAAGGAAGAAAAAATTTACAAATCACTTGCATGACTTGTGGTAAGTTTTGATTTTTAAAACCAAAGATTTTTGTTTATTTATTTATTGGAAAAAAATTTCTGCCTTAATGTATTTAAAAGAAATATGTCATTGTTACGTCAAAATTGTCGGGTAAACGTGATGTTTGATGCCACGAGATGATGTCAGAATCACCAGGTTTAGGTGGAGTAATTCATAAAACCATATAACCGAAGTCGATCCTTTATAAGATAGCAGTTGTTGTTGGGTTTTTTTTAAAGGAGGGGAAATATTATAATAAAAAAAGAATAACCACGCCATTTCCAAGTGATGTACTTTTAAAAAGATTAACTCATTCATCACAGTTGCATTCATTTTTTTCTGAAAACACAACAAAATTTCTAAAGAGGATCAAAATAATGTTTGAAGTATCAAAAAAATGACGTCAACAAATTGATTTTTATATTATTACGACTTGCATATTTATTTGAAACTGAAAGAGTCTGCTCAGTGCTGAGCGATAATTGATATTTTGCTGAAAGACAATTCTAAGCACAGAAATTACAGTTGGAAAATTTGGGGTGAGATTGGGAGAGGGGGGGGGGTTGAAGGGTAAACAAAAAAAAAACAGTCTTTTTTTTTCAAAATAGTTTGATTTAAAAATTGAGTAAGAATTTGTATTTGATCTTTTATTTCTTCTTATGGTTCTTTCATTCGTGTTCGTAACGGCCATAAGAAAATCTTCAACAAACTTAAGTTGAATACAATTTTCGATAGAAATCTCTATGTTATTTTGGGAAGTTTTATGACAAGGGATCTTCATTTGCTCGTTTTTTTTTTATTTTATTCACTTTGCAGGTAACCCTGTACTTCTTGCTCTACACGGTCAGCGGGATTGAAGTCTCCCAGCGCCAGCCGAACACGCGGGAGCGCTACGTGGAACTGGCTTGCTTCATCCCGCGGTTCTACCTCATCTCGTTCCTCTCGCTCGACATCCTCCTCTTGGTCCTCTGCTCGCTCCTCGCCTTCAAGACGATGCGCCTACCCAGCAAGTTCAACGAGAGCCGCTACGTGTCGATGTGCGTGGTGACCACGCTCATCATGTGGGTCGCCTTCATGCCGGCCTACTTCACCACGAACAAGCGAAATCTGAAGATCGTTTTCCTCATGCTGGCGATCATCATCAACCACACCACCGCCATCATGTTTCTCTTCGTCCCCAGAGCAACGGTGCTGCTCTTTTTCAGGAACCGACTGCCGTCCGGGCCCAGGCTCTTTGAGGCGAGCTGTGAGCGGAAAACGGCCCTGATAAAGAATCGTTGATTGTTAAAATACAGTAGCAGAAAAGGCATTGGCGTTGAATGCATTATACAGACTTTCAAAATACTTTTATTTAATTTTTTTTATTTTAAAGATTTCATAGTTTCACCTCTTTTTTTTTCCTTCGCGGTTTACTTGTTTGTTTCACACACATGACGGCGATTGGTGATTATGCCAAAAATGCCAAAGGCATCAACCTGGATCGTCTCATTCGACTCGAATTCTGTTTGCTCTCTTGGGATACATTTCTGAATCATCGAAGGTTGCCAACATTCGTTGTCTGGTTCGCAGAGGAATTCGCTAGAGTCAAGCTGCAAAACCCTTTATCACTTTAGATAATCCTAAAACTATATAGTGCGATAACATGGATAGGTCCAAAACTATACAACGTGATAAGACCCCCAAACAATGATCTACGAATGTGGCTGTATTAATTGTTGAAACGCGTTTTCTTCATTTGCGATTTAATTAATTCTTAATTTTTAAAATTGTTTTTTTACCAAGAACGTTTGAGTTAACTGCCTGTTCCGGCTGACGAAAACAAATTTGGCCCATGAAAACGTGTTCTCTGTTTCAAATGGACTTGTACAAATAAAGTTGTTTACAACCTGGCAGCCTTGTGTTAAAATGATTTAGTTTTAGTTGACGGAGGAAACAACCGACAAGACAGATGTGTAATCTAGGTGTTTTATTGACACTTTTTATTAAAAATCACATACAATCATAATCAGATCGATTACTATGAAAATGGTGGAGCTGTTTGAAGAAATCTCCAAGAACCATTAGCCAGCTGTACAGTTACGTCATACGGACAATTTTAATTCAGTTTATATCAAGGGAGGTAACAAAACAAAAACCAAAAAAAATGAGGGGGGGGGGGGTAAGTTTACAGTTAAAAAGCTTCAAGACAGGAGATGAAAACCGAACATAGATTGTTTTTTCTATTAACATAAAGAGGTTGACACCACTGCTCCATTAATTTGTGAATTCAGGTTGTCATACGGACAATTTTAATTCAGTTTATATCAAGGGAGGTAACAAAACAAAAACCAAAAAAAATGAGGGGGGGGGGGTAAGTTTACAGTTAAAAAGCTTCAAGACAGGAGATGAAAACCGAACATAGATTGATTTATCTATTAACATAAAGATGTTGACACCACTGCTCCAGTAATTTGTGAATTCAGGTGAGATTTCAAGTGGGCCACGAGAGCCGGGGTTATACAGCAGGGTGTTATACATGATATACTCGGGACTGCTGCTCCCTAGTGCTGGTTGGACTAAATGGCAAAGGAAAACAAAAAAGCTGTAAAAAAATGTATTTGTTATTCTTTTAAAGCTGAAATAACAACAAGTTCGAAGGGTAGGTTTCATAGGGTAGAAGCAATTTCCTTTATTACAATATGCTTGATGTTATAGGACTGATTCTGTCGGTTCTAGACCCATTAGATAAAGCTGAACCCATCAGATAAGGCTAGACCCAATGGATAAAGCTAGACCCAATGGATAAAGCTAGACCCATGAGATAAAATTAGATCCATGAGATAAAGCTAGACCCAATGGATGAAGCTAGACCCATGAGATAAAGCTAGACCCATGAGATAAAATTAGATCCATGAGATAAAGCTAGACCCAATAGATAAAACCAGACCCAATGGATGAAGCTAGACCCAATGGATAAAACTAGACCCATGAGATAAAGCTAGACCCATGAGATAAATCTAGACCCATGAGATAAATCTAGACCTATGAGATAAAGCTAGACCCATAATATGAAGCTAGATCCATGAGATAAAACTAGACCGAATAGATAAAACTAGACCCTTGAGATAAAGCTAAATCCAATGGATAAAGCTAGACCCATGAGATAAAGCTAGACCCATGAGATAAAACTAGACCCAATGGATACACCTCGACTCATGAGATAAAACTAGACCCAATAGATAAAGCTAGACCCATCAGATCATACTAGACCCATAAGATAAAGCTACACCCATGAGATAAAGCTAGACCTATGAGATAAATCTAGACCAAATGGATAAAGCTATGCCCATGAGATAGAGCTAGACCCAAAAAATAAAGCGCCTATCTCAAAGAATATAGTTATTTAGATTAATTTAGATTAATTTGTGCATATCTGACCACAAATGATGAACACATGCTGCTCTGGTGTGTACACCATTCTCCTTCACCATCGCTTAATACATGATAGTGATCTCTTGCTCGACAGAGACGCCAGACGTTGCCTGACGATCCAAGGATTTTATTCCCTCCCTTCCCAGTGCCCCATGCTACTTTGACTTAACATTACAAAATTATAAGTTGATAGCGTTAAATGAATAGCATTTTCTTGTGTCTAGCATCGACAGAAACATCCTATAGAATGCTAATTCAATTCAGAGGGGTATTAAAAAGCAATGTTTAAGCTATTGAAATAATGTTTTGTTGTTTTTTTTAAAACAATTAATTTCACCAAAGCCAAAGAAAAAACAAAAACAAAGGAGCTCAAACAATTAGGATGTCATAAGTTGCTAGACTTGATGCCATGAAAGATAACCAAGAAATTGAAATAAATATTCAAGCTCTGTGACTACCGCTCCTAATCATTTAAGAACATTTTTTTTAAAAAAAGGAGAATGCTGATTTGTGACATAAATTAAGGATTAAGTGAAGTGAGCCTCTTTTTCACAGTAAGAAAGAGAGATTACGGATATCTGTTTACAACTTAGGCGCATTAAAAAACAGAACTAACCCTCTCTCCCCTCACGGCATTAAAATGTTAGTTTAAACAAAACAAATATTGCCTGATTGTCCACTTTAAAAATGTAATATATGAAGTACTACATTTAGGTATCCCAAATGGTACCTGGAAGGAAAGCAGATTAACGCAAAAAAAAAAAACGGAAGTAAAGATTATGGCAGTACTATTATCAGAGGAGTATAATCTACTTTCAAAAGTAAAGCAGGGGAAAGTTTAAAATGTAATAAACATACTCAAGGTAAACTGCAGTTCTGTTGTTAATTTTTAAAAGTTTGTTGTCTAAGTAACGTCTTGTTAAATGATTTTACTGCTACCGTCTGCTGAGCCAAACACGTTAACACTGACAAGATGTCTCAGAGTTTTTACTGCTACCGTCTGCTGAGCCAGATACGTTAACATAGATAATATGTCTGAGATATGGGCCTGGATGTCATTTAACATTTAGTTGTAACAGTATCCAAAGCTTTATTTTTTAATAGCACGTGGATATATAAATAGATAGCATACCCTAACATAATGTATTCCATTTGATGACATTAGACACGCACGGTGATAGGTTCACAGTTCGAATGTTTTTAAAGGGAAACCTGTTTGATGAGTGTGCACAAAGATGCTAAGACTTCACATTTTATACAACTATAGCTTATTTGTGTTGTTGCTGTTTTTTTTTTTTGTTTTTTTTTCTTTCTTTGCTAATTGATAATTATTTGTTTCGTTTCCACTGTTTATAATAAAAATAGAAAATTTTTCACCAGATGCCCTCTCAACCTGTGGTGCCCTAGTCCTTGTCAATGTCAGGTCCTGTGCTTACATCTGTTGGTGTCTCAGACTCCACTGAGCCCTTTTTGTCTTCCTGGCCAAGTTTGCTGACGTCCAACGGCATTTGGCGAACCGTTGTCGGGATATTATCAGGGTTCTCAAATTGATCTTCGTTGTATGGATGGGTGGTGTCTCCGCCATTCACATGGAGTGGGTCCTCCAGCTCTTGTACTTTGACGCCGTCGTTTGAATTATCGGTTACTTTCTCTGGAGACTGTGGCGACTGTGGTTTCTCATTTCCTGTTTGGTCTTTCGTCGCTTCTTTTGGGTTGAGATCTGAATTTGAAATGGTCAAAGCCTCGTCCTTAGCTACTTCGGTGTCATCCGATTTTTTGGCGTTTTCGGCCTCGACAGCTGTGTGGGTTATGGAAGATTGTTCTTCCCCCTTTTTAACATAAAAATATATATTACCGCCGCCTACGGTACGTTCGGTTGTTGAGTCTTTGATAATTTCGGCAATGTGATAAGGCTCGGCTTGAACCATGGCCGTTTTCCCGAACTCTCCTTGTACATTCTGCTTCCTGGCTTGTTCCGGCCGTGAGAGTTTTCTTGATGAGTCCGTATGATCGCCGGCGTCTTCTGCAGTCTCCTCCGTGTCCTCGTAATCAAGGGCATCACTGTTGTCCCCTAAGTTGTCCCCCTTTAATTTGAGACTAGGCACGGCTCCACCATCGTCTTTCTTTAATGGTGATCCGTGGTTGCTATCGCCAAGCGAGTCGTCGGAGTTTTGGGTTCTCCTAAATGGTTTCGGATATCTCATGTCGTTCACGTTGTAACGCATGTGAGGCAGCTCTTCTCGGGACCTGTATTCTGCAAAGGATTCTCGCGCTACATTCGGTGACAGCTTTGGCCTCTCTGGAAACGAACTTTTCGGATTCGGCCTATTTTCATCTTCTGCGTCATCGATTTCAGTCTTTTCGTTCAAATTGCGCTGTTTCAAGAGTTTATGCACGCTCTGAGTTTCGTCGTAAGATTTCTCCGAGTCCTTCAGGTTGCCCTTATCATTTTTGCTCCTGTAATAGTTTCCTCCGCTATTGTTGCCCCCCTCCTTGTTGCCGCTATCATTGTTTTTATCTCTGTCGGAATGTTCCTTTTTTAGTTCTGAGGTTTTCGCCTCATCTCCGTTCTTGTCAACGCGTGATGTTTGATCGCCTTTGTTAGCCTGGTCATTGGTTGAGCTCGGGTCAGCCTTGTCATACCAGGCCTTCTTCTTATTCTTCCCTCCCTTGGGCATTCCCTTAACCAGACCGACTGACCTGGGCTCGCTGTATGGGCCTTGGGATTGTTGGTTGGCGTTATCTTTTTCTGTTGTCTTTTTATCGCTATGAATTATAACTGAACCTGGTAGGTTGTTTTGTGAACTTGTCTTTTGGTTTAAATTGCTGTGTAATTGATTATTTGTCTGCTTCTCAGCCTCAATGGCGTATCCATTCGATTTTTGCTGTGATTTATGCAGATAGCCCGCAGCCTGTTGGTGAGATTCTGAAGAAAAACGGTTGGGACTATTCTGGGATCCTTGTTTAAAGTTATTCAGCTGAGTTGAGGAACCCACGTTTGATCGAGTTTGAGAATTTTGGAAACTGTTATTTGAACCGGTTGACTTCTCTTTTTTATCGGATTTACTTTCGCTGCTTTGGTGCAGTTGTGTCAGCTTCTGGGTATTGTGCTTAGGGCGTACGATCTGAAACTGAGTTTCCAGCACTGGGTTAGTCTCGGCCTTCTTAAGCTCATCATAGGATCGCGACCGTCCACTTTCAACCTGCGTATGTCTTTGACTTCCGGGTGAATCTTCGTTGGTTACTTGGTTCTGAGTGTTCTCAAACTTTCCAGTGTTCGCCTTGTTTAAGTTGGCGACACTGTTGCTTACCTTGTGTCTGAAACTGTCAGGGTTGCTAGAACCTTTACTCTGGCTCTGTTGTCCCACTCTGTTTGCTGAGTTCCCGTTCGCGCTCGTGGATTGCTTGTAGTGACTGTCTGGTCTACTGTTGCTGTTCCCCGTTTTCTCCTTTTCCGCATAGACATTCGGTGGCATTGGCGTGTAAGGGTTTGAATTTTTTTTGCTCTCGGAATTCCCGTTCCTTTCCTTTGATCTCCCTTCGTCGTGTCTACCTACATTCCTTAGCACATTGTCTTCATTAGAGTTCCTTGAATTTTCTTTATTTTTAATAACCTTTGAATGATAAGCATCGGCCTTTCCAGAACTACCTTCAGTGGGATCTTGATTTAACGTCTTGTGAAATACGTCCTGGTTGCTCCCGTCCTGATCCTTATCATTTGACTTCTGCTTTGAAATGTGTGCTCTATCCGGATAGTCGGCTCCTTCTACCTGTTTAGTTTTCTCATGGCCTCTGCCGCTGTCAAATTGATTTAAATTCTTGTTCAGTGGCTGCTGGTTTTTTATAAATTTGCTATCTCCCACTATGCTCTCTTCCTCGCTATATTCTACACCTTCGTCATTGTCATTGCTTTTGCTTTGACCAGCTCCTGGCTGTTGTTTCTGGCTACCATCATATCTGGCGTCAGGTTGTTTTCTGTAACCCCCTTCAAAAGAGCCAGACGGATACTTGTTGTGGCCGGAAGTGACATCATTTCCCCCGTTGCTTTGATATGTTCCGCCGACTGCTCCGCTTTTTAGCTGATTTCCCTTCTGTTGAGATTTATTCCACTCCAACGTTTGAGTATCACCGAATTTCGTCTTAGCTTCATCTCTATTTTGTCCTTTGCTTTTTCCAAATTGATTCTCTTTTTCTGACCTTATGTTTTCATCATAAAGATTTCCTTTATTATTTCCCACCTTATCCCTTCCATTACTCTGCTTGAATGCATCATCTTTCCTAGAATCTTCAAATGTGTCGTAACTATCAGAAGCAGAAATCTCAGCACCTGAATCCTTCCAGGAGATTTCCTTTGCGAAATTCGTGTTTTCGCTGTCTTCTATTTCCTCGTAGTCCACTGTTCCTTGGTTTTCAACATAGCTATCTTTACTTGAGCCGCTAACTTTATCCTGAACTTCAACGGTACTGTCATAGCTATCTGCCGTTTCATCGTAACTTCTATCACCGTTTATCTCCCCCGTTCCCTCCTTGTTATTTAATTTGCCAGATTGAATCGACTGCCCATAACTTTTGTCTTGATTAAATTTACCACTAACTGTCGCATCTTCCCCGTACTGAGTCCCTTGGGATTTTGAAGGTTTGTAATTATTTATAGCCGTTTTGGGTTTTCCCGATCCACTTTCAAGCTCAGTGAGATCATCATTTTCACTATTGGCACTACCGTCCGTCCCTTTGTCAATGTAGCTTTGGCTATTGGCACTATCGTCCGTCACTTTGTGAATGTAGCTTTGGCTATTGGCGCTACCATCCGTCCCTTTGTCAATGTAGCTTTGGCTATTGGCACTATCGTCCGTCCCTTTGTCAATATAGCTTTGGCTACTGGCACTATCGTCCGTCACTTTGTCAATGTAGCTTTGGCTATTGGCACCACCGTCCGTTACTTTATGAATGTAGCTTTGGCTATTGGCACCTGTATCGAATGTCTCCCTGCTTGCGTAGCCAGTGTTCTTCTCCGAATTCGCTGGTTTTTTACCCCTTACAAAATAATCAGTGTTGCTGGCGATAAACGCCTTCCCATGATCTGGGGCGTCCTTGGAAATCCTGTCATTGTTTTGGATCTTTCCCGTGCTACTTGTAATGTGTACTTTATTCCTGGGGAGTTCTCGACTGATCGGCTTACTGGAACGCAAGTGTCCATACCCTGAGGTCGTCGCGGTGCCTTTATTATTATTTGCGTGACCCGGAACCTTGGAACTGCTGTGCACCTCTTTAGTGAGACTCACGTCACCGTGGCCAGAAAGGGGTCTACTTTTGGGGGAATTCCCTAAACTGCTATCTCCCACAACCTGAATGTACTTGGAGTTGGTGATGCTTCTGCGCACGTCGTTGGGGGATTTCCCAAATGGAGGATTAGGATCGCTGACGTCATCAGTTAGCGGCCCGGCCGACTCCACGGGCATGGGCCCCTTCCTCTCGGCTTCCGCTGGGTCGCTGTCAATAAATCTCCGGCAGTACCTCGCTATCAGCAGCTGTCGGTGTTAAGAGACAGAACATGAAAGTAACATGTATATCGTTGGAGTGTCTGGGCGGCTTTTTTTTTTCAAATCTCTCTCTAAAGTAGTTGAGGACATAAACAAATTAATAAGAAAGGTTTGTAAAATAGTAAAATGAAAACGTTGCTATTAAACATTACTGAATACAACTCATACGTATCATTTATGATGTTTCAGTGTTTTTGAAAAAAAAAACAAACAAAAAAAAAAACAAAGTTACATTTCATCCCTTTCATTTCTAGATGGGACTTGCGGGTTGACCCAACCAGGGCTTTGAAATTGGGGGACTTACGTTGTCAAGATAACCTTTGTACATGGACTGTCTCTCCAGTGGGTCTGCCCCTATGGTGAGTGGGCAAGGAGTTTTCTGAATGGGGCCTAGACAAACGGGAGAAAAGTTATTAAATTAAAATAATATTTAATATAATTGCAAAGATTTGATTGATAAAGTTATAGGCACAGTGTCCTGCTGTCATTTATTAAATGTTCGGTTAAAGCAAATATGAACTCGGACGCCATTAATTTCGCAAGTAATTAATATATGTCTTGCTGGTGCAATTAATATGTGATCTGCAGGTGCTTTTAATATGTGTGTTGAAGGTGCTATTAATATGCGACCTGCAGGTGCTATTAATATTTGTGTTGCAGATGCCATTAATATGTGTCTTGCAGGTGCTATTAATGTGTGTCTTGCAGGTCTATTAATATGTGTCTTGCAGGTGCTGTTAATATGTGTCTTGCAGGTGCTATTAATGTGTGTCTTGCAGGTCTATTAATATGTGTCTTGCAGGTGCTGTTAATATGTGTCTTGCAGGTGCTATTAATGTGTGTCTTGCAGGTCTATTAATATGTGTCTTGCAGGTGCTATTAATGTGTGTCTTGCAGGTCTATTAATATGTGTCTTGCAGGTGCTGTTAATATGTGTCTTGCAGGTGCTATTAATTTGTGTCTTGCAGGTGCTATTAATGTGTGTCTTGCAGGTGTATTAATATGTGTCTTGCAGGTGCTGTTAATATGTGTCTTGCAGGTGCTGTTAATATGTGTCTTGCAGGTGCTGTTAATATGTGTCTTGCAGGTGCTATTAATATGTGTCTTGCAGGTCTATTAATATGTGTCTTGCAGGTCTATTAATATGTGTCTTGCAGGTGCTGTTAATATGTGTCTTGCAGGTCTATTAATATGTGTCTTGCAGGTGCTATTAATGTGTGTCTTGCTGGTCTATTAATATGTGTTTTGCAGGTGCTATTAATGTGTGTCTTGCAGGTCTATTAATATGTGTCTTGCAGGTGCTGTTAATATGTGTCTTGCTGGTCTATTAATATGTGTCTTGCTGGTCTATTAATATGTGTCTTGCAGGTGCTATTAATGTGTGTCTTGCAGGTCTATTAATATGTGTCTTGCAGGTCTATTAATATGTGTCTTGCAGGTGCTATTAATGTGTGTCTTGCAGGTCTATTAATATGTGTCTTGCAGGTGCTGTTAATATGTGTCTTGCAGGTGCTATGAAAGCAAAATGCTCTTTAAAAACAAAATATTATATGAGACTGAAGTGCCACAAATAGGAATTTTCCCCTAAATAGTTGGTTCTAATTTAGGGTGACCAAACGTCCCGTAAACACGGAATTGTCCCGATCATACCCGGTGACCCGAATTTTTTTTTCGGGACGCCTAAATGTCCCGTGTCTAAAAGCAAACACATTTTCAAATCACTAAAATTTCCTCATTTATGATATAACCTTCAAGTAATATTTTGGCTAGCTGTGCAGCCAGTGCCCGTAGTGATGTGGGCTCACGTGATGGCTGCATTTAATTTGTTGTGTTGTATTATGTTGTAAAATATGTATAAATAAATAAGTATTTACTGCAAAAAAAAAAAAAATTTCGTTTATGATATGCCTCAGAGTTTAAAATAAATAACAAAGTGAAGGTAAATTTAAAAAGATTTCTAGGTCTCAAAATAGTTCAAATGAGAATATTTCAATAAACATCTTCCGGCGGAGGCCCCCGGACCCCTCTTTAGCTGGAGGGTATCCCCCCCCCTCAATCCTCCTTGGGTGTGTCCCGATTTTTCCAGTTCATGATTTGGGCACCCTATTCTAATTTCCCCCTTTAATTTGGTTCTAATTGCCCACTTAGTAGGTGGTTAAAAATCTCCCCCTTATGGTATGTTCTAATTGCTCTCTTTATAGTTGGTTATAATTCCCAATTTATAGTTTGCAGTAATTCCCTTCTCTATAGTTGGTTTTAATTTACGCAAAAACGTTGCTAGTCTTCACCTGTAAAATCTTGGGAGATGATGCAAGGCTGGTCGTCAACTCTCAGCAGTAACGTCCCGTCTTCATAGATCAGAGACACCGTGTGCCAGGTGTATGCCCCCTGAAAATACACATAATATTTAGTACACAAGTGATGATAAGACTGTACACATGGCATGATAAGGCAGTACACATGTCAAGATAGTACACAAATGAGCACTGAAAGTTCCGCAGCCTGAATGAACCATGCGTTTGTGTCAGCGTTACATAGTTTGGGCCGTCCGGTTGTCGGTCGTGCAAAGGAAGGATATGTTGTCCAGTTGTTGCGATTGGGTCTCTCAATGGAGGATAGAATTTTCGTGGATGACCATCATTTTCGCTCAAATATAAGTGACTAGCCTATATACCCGGCGTTGTCCGGGATTGCATTAGGACACCATCCTGGTGTGACCCCCGATCCCATTCGGACCCCGATCCCATTCTGACACCGATCTCGGAGCAAGTCCCGGTGTGATTCGGATCACGTTGGATCCATTCAAGCAGGGTTTCTTTCAGAAATTTTCCCGGGGGGGGGGGGNAATCCAGTTTTTTGGCGGGCACTTCAGATTTTTTTTTTGGGGGGGGGAGGTGGGGGGGGGTGGGCAGTGCCAGCAGATCCAGTTGATTTATTGTTGGACATATTTTTTCCCCGAGGGGGCACTTGGCTTTCCCTGGGGGAGATATTGCTGAAGGAATCCCTGCATTCAAGTTGGGATCCCATTTTCTGGTGGGATCCTGATCCCGTTGGGATAAAGATTGTGATGGGATCCCGACCCCCTTGGGATCCCGTATAAAAAAAATTACTCAGTGTTACTGAGAGAACAGTAAACCCCGGGACAGTGTAGAAATGAATAGAACTAACTAAAATTTCAATATTAGATCTCACTATATATTCCCTCGGAACGATTTGGAACTTTCTCGAACATTCTAGATTAAATTTAATAACCTGCTCGAAACATAATGTGTAAAAACTACGGATCTAATTATTTTTAAAATACAATGAAAATCTTCAACAAATGCCCTAATTATAATCCTTTTTCTTTTAAATTAATCGAGGGGCCCCCGGGGGAACCATGTATCAATTTTGTAATGCCTGAGATTTGGGGCGCTATACAAATCAGTCAGATGAATAATAAAGTAAACATTTAAAATTTGTCCCATTAACATCTACTCTAAAATGCCATAGATTTAGCTTTTAAAAATTATTGAAATTTCTGGAAAATTCTAGAATGGATATTATTAGTTTTAAATCAACCGATTTTTCAATACAGACAATGAAGGGTATCGCTACCAAGCTAAGCATAGATCCATCAATTCACATAGAAACTATAGTGTTGTCTAAGCCTATTTTTATTTATATATAGCTCAAATAAGAAAAAAAAAATGAAATGGGCCCCTGGCCCCATATTGATGGATATTATGAATTCAGTACTCTTCGTTATTTTAATATGGATACTCAAATGTATGTGTACTAAGTTTTCGCAAAATGCATCTATTCGTGTAGGAGTGTTAAGCGTATGGGAATTTATATAGCTTATATAAAAAATGAAATGGGTGCCCCGGCCCCAGAGGGATGGATATTATGAGTCCAGTACCCTTCGTTATTTGAGTCTGGATAATCAAATGTATGTCATGTGTGTATGTAAGTTTGGTCAATATCCATCTACTCATGTAGGAGTATTTGTTTCTAACTAGCCAACATACCCGGCGTTGCACGGGATTGCATTAGGACCCCGACCCATTGGGACCCTAATCCCATTCTGATGACGATCCCGGCACAATCCCATTTTCTTGTGTCTCTTGATCCAGGGGGTCCAGATCCCAGTGGGATCCCGATCCCGTCGGTAATTTGATTCCGGTGGGATCCCGATCTTGGTGGATCCAGAGGGGCTACCGATCCCGTTAGATTACCGTTCTCTATGGGATCCTGTTTCACTTGGGGACCCTCTTTTCCAATTTTATCCCGTTGCCCGATAGGATCCCGATCCCTTTTTGATCCCGTTACCCCATGGGATTGCGTTACCGATGGTTTCCAGTATACTAATGGATCTTGCTCCCCGTTAGGATCTTATTCCTCTATTGGATCACGCTTATTGCAACTTTTTTTTCAAATTAGCTTTTAGATCACGTTATATAACCCCTTACAATAATATAGAACCTTCTGTAAGATTATAGATTTAATTTAATATTTTCCATGAAACGTGTAGTACATTTAAATTAAAATAGGGTCCCGGTGGAGGCCCATTTAATAAAGTACCTTTTAGTTATGTCTGAGATTGGGGTGGGGGAGGAGGCTATAACAATCATTCAGATAAATTATAGCGTTAAATTTAACATTTGTCCCAATAAAATCGGTTTAAAAATGCCATAAATAAAGCTTTTTTTAAATTATCGCTATAGAAATTTCTGGAACATTCTAGTTTAAATGTAATAAATATCCTCCTCGAAACTGATAAAAGTGTCAATTTCTAAGTAATTATTCTTCGAATACGACAAATTGTACAACTAAATGCATAACTATAACTATAGTGCATTTAAGTTGAAAGAGGGGCCCCGGGGGGTGGGCCCATTCGATAATTGTACCGATAATTGACCTGAGATGGTGCCCTATAGAAATCATTCAGATAAGTAATGAAGTTAAATTTGACATTTGTCCCATTAAAATCGGTTTAAAAACACCATAGTTATAGCTTTTAAAATTATCGAACTTTCTGGAAAATTCTATTTTGGATAATTTTTAGTTTTAAATCCACCGATATTTCAATACGGACTAAGAAGCGTAATGCACAAAGCTAAGCTTAGATCCATAAATTCACATAGGAACTATAGGGTTGTCTGAGCCTATTGATATTCATAGAGCTTAAAATGCAAAAAATAAATGGGGCCCCCAGCCCGAGAGGGATGGATATTATGAGTTCAATACCCTTCGGTATTTGAATATGGATGATCATGTGTATGTGTAATAAGTTTGGTCAAGATCCATCCATTCATGTAGAATTATTAAGCCTATTGATATTTATAGAGCTTATATAAGGAAAAATGAAATGGGGCCCCCGGCCCCAGAAGAATGGATATTATGAGTTCAGTACCCTTTGGTATTTGAATATGGATAATCAAGTGCACGTGTAATACGTTTGATCAATATCCATCCATTCGTGTAGGAGTATTTGTTTCTAATTATTTTTATATTGCTCATATAGGAAAAAACGACATTTTGGGCCCCCGGCCCCAAACGGAATGTTATAAAACGTTTATAACCCCTTAAGATTTCATTCTGGATGATGATGGCTATATGTGTCAAGTTTTGTAAAGATCCATCAATTCATGTAAAAGAATTTGTGGAACAAACAGACATACAAACATTCACTTATATATATATATATATATATATATATATATATATATATATATATATATTACACTATATATCTGGTGTTGTAAGATTTTTAGTTTTGTAAAGATCCATCAATTCATGTAAAAGAATTTGTGGAACAAACAGACATACAAACATTCACTTATATATATATATATATATATATATATATATATATATATATATATATACTAGCCAATATACCCGGCGTTGCAAGGGTTTGCATTAGGACCCCGATCCTGGTAAGACCTCAATCCCAATGGGAACCTAAAACCATTCTGACCACGATCCCGACGCAATTCCTTTTCCCTGTGTTAATCCCGTTCCTGTTGAGATCCCGTTTTCTTGTGTCTGCGGATCCAGGGGGAATCCAGATCCCGGTGGGATACCGCTCCCGTTAGGATACCGTTCTCTGTAGGATCAAGTTCCACCTAGGGACTCTCTTTTCCGATGCTATCCCTTTTCCCGATAGGATCCTGATCCCGGTTTAACCCGATGGGATCGCGTAACCGATTGGTTCCAATTTACTGTTGAAAATCGTTCCCCATAAGGATCCTGTTCTTCTATGGGATCATGCTCAGTCCGATTTGGTTCAAATAAGCTTTTAGATCCCATTATATATCCCCGTAGAACAATATAGAAACTTCTGGAATATTCTAGATTAAAATTAATATCCTCCATGAAACAGGTAAAAAATTACTTGTCTACATAATTTATTCTCGGATGCGAAATATTGTACAACTTATTAAACCACTATAACTAAAGTACATTTAAAATGAAATGGGGGCCCCGTTTTGGGGCCCATTTAATAAAGCACTGTTTTAAGTTATGTCTGAGATGGATTGGGAGCCATATAACAATTATTCTGATAAATTATAGAGTTAAAATTTAAAATGTGTCCCATTAAAATCAGTTTAAAAACACCATAGTTATAGCTTTTTAAAATTATCGAACTCTCTGGAAAATTCTATATTGGATATTATTCATTTTAAATCCACAGATATTTCAATAGGGACTAAGAAGAATGAACAAAGCTAGGCTTAGATCCATAAATTCACATAGAACCTATACCGTTGTCTAATACTATTGATATTCATAAAGCTTATATAAGGAAAAGTGAACTGGGGCCCCCGGCCCCAGAGAAATGGATATTATGAGTTCAGTACCCTCCAGTATTTGAATATGGATGATCATTTCATGTGTTTGTGTTCTAAGTTTGGTCAAGATCCATCCATTCATGCAGGAGTATTTGTTGTTAATTTTATTTATATAGCTCATATAAGAAAAAAAACGAATTCGGGGCCCTCGGCCCCAAACGGAATGTTATAAAAGTTCATAACCCCTTAAGAGTTCCTTCCGGATCATGATGGATATATGTGCCAAGTTTGGTCAAGATCCATCAATCCATGTAAAAACGTATGTGGAACAAACCCAGCCACAAACAAACAAACATTCACTTGTATATATATATATATATATATATATATATATATAATATATATAAAAATCTATTTCATGTTACAGATATAAATATATATATATATA